>OZ001257.1:36862606-37204083 GCA_963924015.1 Macrophya annulata | reverse complement strand
AGCACACTTTAAGTGCTGGTCACCCCTTTACGTGCCACAAGTAAATTTAATACAGGATGTTTTCTAATATATCCAACAGCCTTTTTATGAGTTACCATTGTAAAATCATAACCGTTACACTGAAGAATTTTGTCATGCATTCTCAAGCCGGATTTTGCAGCTGGCGAGCCTTCGTGAACTTCTGTCACATAAATACCCTGTGGAATAGAATTCATATTATAAAATAAATGCAACATATGGTCACAAAAGAAACCTGAGAATAAAAATCTTGAAACTAAAAAAGGCTCTAGAGGTATTCAGTTCTGAGTATTTGGGCTGGTAGTTAGCTGGGAGATAAGAAAGGAATGTTTATGCGTTTTGACCAGACTCAAGGGACTGTGGAGATTAAAATTCAAATAATGAACTACTGCAGTATAGAGAGAAAATAATTAGTATAAAAGCAATGTTGAGAGTCATGATTTTTAAAAGATGATAAGTATTCATACGTTGTCTGTATAGCCTTGCGGACTTTTTCTAAAATCTTGATCAATTCCTCCGCCAATTTTGAATCCGCATTTCATGACCTCTTCTCCATTTGCATCAATTTCTGCCTCTTTATGAAGCGTGATGGGAATCTAGAAAACAACAAAACGAAAAGAATTCAAATTATCATATCATATAAAAATAAAAATGATATACCTCTTTAAGATTAGAGAATAAAATAAAACACTTTTCTCAAATATGGGATTTTGGCCAGGACTATAAAATATTATGAAATTATATTCCTAAACAGGAAATGGTCAAGGGCAAGAATCAACTGTTTATAATTCGTAACACGATACACTCCAGACACCAATTTTATTGAGTATCGATGTGAGGAGATTGAAATATGAAATTCATTGGAATCGGTGCAAAAATTCCAATACGTAAAGGTGCAGGTTTTTTTTTTAGTAATTAACTGTATGATGAGCTGTCAACATAACTGCACCGGTCAGTTATGGGGACACACCTCATAGCCGGAAATTATCAGCAATACGTTATTGAAATCATATATTTGTGTTCTTTTGGAGCGGAATTTTATCGGATGACTAAGAAAAGCATTGAGCTCGTGTAAAACGTATTTGATATGGTTTGACCAAACGGGGAGTAATGAATATTATTTGAAGTTTAATTAAGATAGAAGTGTTTTTAACACTTGTTAAAAACTTCTAGATAAGAGCAAGAAAATTGTTAGTCTGATTTATTACTCACGCTTAGGCATTCCATCGCCGTACCGGCCTGGTGTTGAAAAGCCATTTTCGCACACATTTTTACTGATGATATTTACTTTTAACGGTTAGAATGAATAAGATTAATCAAAGAAATATGCCTTCAATTGCTTAGTACTACGAACGATCTTTGCCCTAAGAGAATCTGTCGAACTGTCAGCTAACCAACTAGAACCAATGCCAGTGACGCGGATACTAAAGTCAGATTTACCAACCAATTTTATGCCGCTTTCAATTGTTACCAACATGCAAACATAAGTCAGAAAGATTCACGTAGAGTGCTGCGCATTAGCGTTGACTGAATAATATTTCATACAGTTTTCATTCGTATTACATTTTCTACGATCAGGATGGCTGACGATGAATTCGACGGAGACGAGTAATGTGCAATTTATAAATTATCCCAATTTAACCGTAGATATTAAAACGAGTTGTAAGATCGAAAGGCATCTGTCAAAAGGTTATGTTAAGTTAGGTTAGGTTATATTCATTATTCGACAAAAATCTTACGCTCAGATTTGCATATCTCTGTACACAACCGAAAATTGAGTAGAATTTGTTGAAAATTAAACCCTTTCACCCTATTTTGTATCAAATAATTGATTAATCGTTGTCTTATCTTATTCTAGACCTGTAGACGACTTTGACGACGTCGATGATGACGATAACATTGAATTGGAACAGCAGGAAGAGGATGGAGAAAATATTGAATTATTAGCGGCAGGTGACGCATCTGGAAGTGTCCAGAAGTCAAAAAGAATCACTACAAGATATATGACAAAGTAATGAGCTTATAAATAATATTAACATTATGAGTTGCGGATATTTTCTAATGTTCGATGTTTGTGAAAACCTATAATCATATCATTACTTGTAATACAGTAAGCAGAGTTTAGAGTTTGTCATTATTGTCCACAGATATGAAAGGGCAAGAGTATTGGGTACACGAGCGTTACAAATAGCAATGTGCGCCCCTGTGATGGTTGAACTTGAGGGTGAAACTGACCCGCTACAAATAGCAATGAAAGAACTGAAACAGAGAAAAATTCCAATAGTTATTCGCCGTTACTTACCTGATAATAGCTACGAAGATTGGGGAATTGACGAACTTATTATAATCGACCACTAGGTTATAAAAATAATGAATTTATAAACCAATCCAACTTTCTTTTCTAACTATTCAGTTGATTTCAACAAATCTTCATAAGAAAGTGACGTTTGTATTATAAACATAATTTTTTTTTTTTAATAAAAGTTATTAAAAATTGATTGTTTTTTCATAATTGTGTTGAAAAAAGAAATAATGGTCATCGAATTATTTATCATAAATTTTGCATATAAATAGAATGATCAGTATACTAAGGATTGAGAATTTCAGAGATCTCGATTATGATGAATGAAAACAACGATGAATAATTAATTGTTCTGCTATTCAGTGAGTGTATTTTGAAATAAAAATATATTACATTGAAATATACATATGTGTTTTAAAACACTTGGCTGTGTGGCAAAAACCTTGTTAAAAAATATTAAACAAAAATGATACTTTCTATAAATTTTAAAAACCGTAGTATAAAGCCAGATTCCAACAGAGTTGAAATTTTTTAAGTAGACATGTAGTTGTAGTCGTACAAAGTGAAGATAAAAATGTAAATATAATTCATCTTGTACAACGGACTGAGCATGATTATCGTAACAGAAATTTGTCGTTAAATGCAGATATCTAGTACGTTATTTTATAGGTACATTCTTCAGAGTAGTAGACACAATTTTTCCCCCAGTTTTAGTCAGTAGGGGATTGCCACTCCATGCAGCCTCACCGCTACCATTCACAACAAGATCAACCTGTAAAAAAAGATTTTTCAATTATTGGAAGTCAAATGATATATAAAATTTGATGAAAATACAGGTAGAATAAAATTTACTTGAAGCTTCTCCCAGACTTTCTTTTTCGGGTTCAATACTTCGTCTGGTGTTCCAGTTTCATATCCTTCTACCACAACTTTCTCCCCAGCTGTACTATCGGTGGGTGGTTTTAAGGGCTCCACTTTTTTAGTAGGCTCGTCCCTATTTTTAACATAATGATTAATAAAGCAATTATGCAACTCTTAAATAATTGATGAAGTTTTGAACTAAGCTTTTTTTTGTTGAATATCAGACCATCGTATCAGCAGCAGTGTTATCAGAGCTAATAATCATTAAATTGTTGGAAACGAAACAATTCCTATTCAGAAGAAGTCCTAATGTGAAGAATCTAGTACACAAAGATCAAAGACTTACACAGACGCACACAATACCATTCCATGGGACTGAATGCCTCTAAGATTTGCCGGTTTCAAATTAGCCAAAACAACAACTAATCTGTCCTGCATTTCTTCCAAGGGTACGTAATTTGCTAATCCACTGACAATGGTACGTGGCCCACTTGTATCTCCTAAATCAATTTTTTCAACATACAAAGCATCGGCATCGGGATGCTTTTTCACTTCCACAACTTTACCAACTCTGATATCGAGCCGGGAAGGTATAATTTCATCAATCTGTTCTGGAAGAAAATTTGTCCAAATTTATTCTCACGAATTCAAGCATTTGTGTACATCTACACATTTACAGCTCCATGTAGCCAAAGCTGAACATAAATTGATCAGACAAATACTTATTAGTAATGATTAAATAAGAAACTACTAACTCTCTTTCTGTGGTGGAGGATATGCTTTACTGTTCAAGCCTTTGAGCTTAGGGTCCGTTTCAAATTCCTTACGAATCGGGTCCAAAAGTCTGTTGACGTAAATTTCAACTGCGCCTTTCAGATCACCAGGGTGTATCACCTGGTCTGCGAATGCTGCTTCAAGATCCTCGTATTTATCAAATGAAATATCGCCACCTGAGGAATAGGTAATGTTTTTATTTATTTTAAATTAAACATTTCATTTTAGAGTTATACAGCAGAAGATTTTTTTCTAACATCTCACCAAATTCTTCACTTCGCTTAACGATATATTTTTCGCCATTTTTCATCAATGGAAATATAACATGTTTGGAAAATGCTAGAATTCCATTTTCAGATATATTTCCAGGTTCGCAGAATGCTTTTTTCAGCTTCTTTTTCACAGCTGCTGCGCTGTCCAAAAGATCAATCTTCGTGTCTTCTTCAGATGACGACATCTTTGCACCCGTCAATCCTGGTACTGTAAGAGAAAAGTAGAAAAAAATATTTACATGACTAAACATTCAACAATAAAATACAGTTCAATACGTATTCAAAATTTTCACTTACTCATGGGATTCATGAAATGTACACGTTTCTCGTAACCCAGCATAGGTAAATATTTTTCAGCAAATGTAAATATCTTCCTTTGATCAACCCCTCCAAATTGACCATCAACTTTGAGATATTCTTCATCCAAAGCCTGCAGTCCAGGGTACAGTAACCCAGAAAGCAAAGCATTTGCAACTTGCTTAACTACTTCAGCTCCAGCCTTCTTTGCATCGTGCTCTGTTACCAGAGAACTTAATCGGTATACATCTAAGGTGTATTCTCTGAAAATAAGAAGACATACGATTATAATTTATCATCTCAAGATACAATTTTTTTCAATAGTAGTATCTGATTTTTTTTGAGAATGTTTAAACACCTAAAATCTGTGAAAATTGATGGTTTTTTAAAAGTTTAAAAAAATTTTATTAGCATTTGGCCAAGTTGTGACTGAATTATTCAAGATATAACAAGTTGCACTGAATATTATTGATCTTTTAACGTTTTTTTAAAATCTTTGTAGGAGAATTAGAAGATCCCTCACTTAGACAATTGGTAATCAGATCCCTTGATGAACTTCAGTTTATCTATTGGAACTCCAATAGATTTTAGCATAGATTTGATCACAGCTTCGTAATATTGAACCCTTAAGGCGAGCAAGTCCCAAGGAGCCTTCATATTATCCAAGTAGGCATGAAGGTCAGCAAACAATATCGTAACTTCAACTCCAGCTCGAAGGAAATCAGCAATTTTAGACATTGGAGTAAAATAGCCGACATGTGGTCTACCGGTGGTCGCAGTCCCCCAGTACAACTTTAGATCCCTTTGTTTCAATATTGTTTTTAGTTTCTCATCTCCAAGCCATTCAGATAAATTCCTGGTAATCAGCTGGTACTTTTCTTCCCACGTTAAACCACTCATTTTGAAGAACCGGTAAGAACTGATCAAAAAATTTAGAAGTTGAGAGACTACAAGTAGGAAACGGGATGTGGCTAGTTTCAAGGATTTTAAATGCAAAGCTAAATACGTCAATTACTTAGAAATATACGGGAATGGGATTCACAAGGAGAAAGCTATAATATCACGAGGAATTATTTAATGCAGACTTAATTATTTAGTGTATAAATCTAGATGCTTATGATGAGAAGCTATGTTTAGTATTAATTACATAATACGATTTCTGATGATAGAATAACATGAATAATGTTGATAATATCTATGGATTATTCTTTAGTCAGGTACTTATCATTTTGCAGTAAAAAATTCTATGAGCTAAACGTAAAACAGGGGAAATCCTATAGGGAAAAACCAAATTCTTTTTCAGACAAGCGATAGTGTGGTGATAGCGCATGCGTGAGCTCCACGTGCACAGCTGTCAGATACTCCGTTAAACTGACGCAATTTTTTTGAGATATTGACACAAATCGGGATAAAAATATATATTGAATCTTGAAAACATGATGGTATGTCAATTTTTTGCAGTATGCATTGATCGAAAAGAACGGAAAACTATAATTAACCGTACAATGTGTCGCCCAATATGCGAATAGTTCAAACACGATATGTCTTAATTTCGGCCAACTAAATGATGAATAAAGATACAAAGCTAAATGAAGGAACATATCTGGCAAGAATACACATACTTTTGTTGTAATCTGTCGATTATAATATTTTTTTTAATCCAAAATACCGGAACTAACCTTACTTTCGATTCTCAAAGCTGCATTCAGAATACCGACAGAACGCGCAATCTTTCGGTACGAATTGGCGACTTTGATTCTTTCTTTGTAAAAAAAAAAACGTCTTGTTATAATGTGAATGGGTGCTGTGTGTTTGAAGGGATTTCAACAAGTCAGTTAACCGGTTGGTTTTATCTCATAACCATTCGAATAGGTGATACTAAATCAGTATTTATGTCGGAAAATGTTTCAAGTAATGCCATGGATCCTTTCCAGGTAAACAATCATCATTTATCATTATCGTTCGCCTGTTAAAGGGTTGAATTATTACGTTAGTGGTTAGGATGACAGATTGCGTTATGAACGGCAATTGCTTTTTTTATATTATAGAATCCCGAGGCCAAACCGTTACAAGAATTAAAATACAAAATAACTAACGATGGTGTCAATCGAGAGATACCAGCTCTGGTAAGTCCGATAAAAAAATTAAAAAAAATTTCACAAAATTCTCATTTCAAAATATTGTATCAAGTAGCAGCTGTGTCTTGATAATTTTTTTAATTGAAATCCAACTAGTTTATTAATTGCGTAACATTACCCAAGTCTAGTTTACCCATTTTAAACTCTCCTATTATTTTGTCAAAGATTTAAAAATCGTTGGATCCTGTGCTTTCATTGTTTAACTTTCTCAAAAATCCCTTCTTTGTCATTTTGTACCTGTCTTAAAAACAGAATGATTTCAATTTAAATTTAAGGACATAAGTTATACTTCATTGCACTTGGGATTGATGTTTATTTCAATTTCCTAGAACAAGCACTGGGTAGAAAAACGTTACTACCTTTACTATGTAATGCCAGAAATTTACACAGACGATGGAATTGAGATTATGGGAGCGTTGGAAGACTGGCTTGAGCTAGTCGATCATATAACACAAGATTTAAAATGGCTTTTGAGTCTTCCACATTTTAAGTAAGTCTGTTGATTAGCAAGCAATTTCTTTAAGATTCAAAGAGTTGAAGAAAATTCTATACAGCATAACAGTATTACATTGTGTTAAATAATTTTTTATGCAAGATTATCCTTATTTTTTGAATTTTTATGCATTCTTTTTCTATAACATTAATAAGTTACTTATTTTCTCTTTTAAGGTTTTGGTCTCATATTGTTTACGAGCCATCGATAACTAATATGTTAGTATCTGTCCTTCAAGAAAGTCCGCCATTCTATGCGCTTGAGAATTTTCCAAATATCCCTAAGATGAAAGATGCTCTGAATGTGCTACAGCAATTGGTACTGTTAGCATTTGTTCGGCTAGTAACAAGCAAAGAGAATCCTAAGGATTATATGAATCCTGTTATACAGGGAAATTTACTCTATGACAACTACATATTTACTGTTGCTATTATGTGGGATCTTTGTCAATTATATGGAAGAGAAAACAGGAAAACAGTCGAACGTATTATAAAAACACTTTGCAAAATGCAACCTCTGTATAAAGATGATTTGGAAAAATCTATACCATTTCTGATTCAGGTGAGATCTGATAAACAACTCCAAAGAGGAGGTGAAATTAAAAAATTTTCCAATTTTTCATTGTTCAATCAAATATATGAATTACTTTTATTTTTCTAGGTATTTAGAGGGATAGAACAAAGGTTTGAAGACTGTCCCATTCCTCTATCAGGCGAAATTGTCTCATTATGTGAGAGAGGTGGAGCCAGTGGGGAAATAACTTTAAGCGTGCTAGAAGACCATATTATACATCTCTTGGATGTATCGTCTAGTCTTACTATTTTTCTAGAGATCTACCCTGCAGCGGCAACGATTTTTCACATAAAAGACTTCATGAATAGGTAGCAAATTTGATTATCACAGGCTCAGTTCTCAGATAAAATTGAGTCATTGATAAAGAAAACATCCTAAACTGTTGAGTTTTTCAGGATAATCTCGATCTACGAAAATATTATACCACAAATGTACAAAAGACTAGAGCAGCTAGCATATAATGAGGAAACTATGGAAAAATATTTTGAAATGGAGCATCGTTTGGATGTAGCCAGGGTCGAGTTGCTAAAATTGTATCGATCTATAATATTTGTATCGATAAATAACATTCTGGAGAAAACGTAAATTGCTTAGCAATAACAGTTACCACTATAATTATTGCTGCTGAATTGTTATTCTCAGTATTGTTTCTTCGGAATTTATTCATTACAGGAATTCGTTAACTGAAGTTGAAATAAAGGAACATGTTGATAGTTACCTCGGTGTTTTACTGGATGCACTGTCTGAAAAAGAATTTATTAACGATTATCATCGGATGTATCCACTCGACATGGATCTAGACGTTTTAGCACATATTTGTCCCGAAGTGTATCCTTTTCAGTATTATTTTTAAATTTGAACATCGTATCACCTTTTTAAATAAATTTCTTTGACTATGTATTAAAATATTTATCAGTGATGCGATGAAGTGTGACTTTATCCTGCAGTCTTTGTATGCGTCATTAAATGACACAAGTCAGACGAGAAACATTGGAGATAAATCCAGTTCAAAGCAAAACCTTCCTGCAGGGGAAAATAATTTCGTAAGTAAATATATTCTCCGGATTCAGAATTTTTCAGTTTATAGTAATAATTATTTATTTTCAGGAAAACGTAGCTGGCCCGAGCTGTATACAAAATAGTGGACCTTCAACCAGTAAAGATTCCTCCAATGAAATGTCTAATGCTTCTAAGACTGGTGTGGAGCTGGCCTCCCTTATAACTGAAGTTAAAGATATTCTCCCACATCTTGGCGAAGGATATATCGAAGTTGGTATTCCTATTGTTGTAATAGTATTAGAAAAATATCTTACTATCAAAATATCTTAATTACTTCGGAATATCATCTTTCAGAAATGTCTGAGGCATTATAACAATGATAGTGCATCTGTGATAAACGCTGTTTTGGAGGATTCGCTTCCACCTGATATCAAGGAGCTGGATCCAACATTACCTCATATACCACCTGACCCTATGGTATTTTATATCTGGATAACACTTTTTCAGAATTTACATGTGATACTTATTTCTCTTTGTTTATATATGTACATTTTTTTTTCTACTTTGAACTTAGGAAGCATCAGTAGCAGTAGATCTGGCCACAGGCGGAGAGAGATTAAACGTATTTGATAACGATGAATTCGATGTTATGACAAGGGATCATATCGATGAAACCAGAGTACACAAAGGCAAAAGGTGAGACAATTTTATTAATTCTTGAATAATACTAGATAGGCAAACAGGGACAGGAGAAACAATACTTTTAATTATTTTCTCAGTGTTACTTATATTATTCAGTTTCGTTCATGCGATTCGTTGTACAACGAAACATACTGACAGAAAGACAATACAGATCATAATTAAATCTGTTTCATATTATGCCAGGATATTTAGATGGTATTAGAAAAATATTAATAAAAACTGCAGTTGCTAGAAATTGAATATATTTACAACTTGCAATTAATCAATACAGGATATCGATATCAATTATGTAATAGTAACTAATTTCTATTGTAGTGTATACGCAATATAGCTTCATATTAAACGATATTATTAAAAAACTAAATGCCTAGTGGCAGATGCGTGTATAATTTGAAGTCTCTATGTTGCGCTTTATTATAGTGTACAAAAAATATATTACTTTCAACCTATCAGCAAATAATATACATGAAAAGGCACCTGTAATACATATTCCGAAAGTTATTATAATATTACTGAGTGAATAATTAAAAAATTGATGAAATATATTCGACTTTCATGTGAATATCGAGTAAACAAATAATACCATGTAATCTGGCCAAGCTAGAGGCACTGTACTCTCATTAAACTTACAGTAAGATACAAGAAATGAAAATAATATATTTTTTTTTACAAATAATAATTGAATTTACAGAATATTTAAGACTTACGTATTTGAGAAGTACATTTCAAGTATTCAACCTTTCGAAAATCAAAATCATTATCAATGTAAATAATTGTATGAAAATCTTTAATCTTCATTACATTCTCTCTATTTACAGAAAAGATAAGCACAAAAATCTAAACGAGCTGCTCAATGACAAATCTTATAAGGAAGGTTTGACCAACGTGTACTCCAAGTATAGTTTAATCGCCGACGATTATGAAGATGAATACGATGACACGTACGAAAGTCACGATGTTGGTTTAAGCGCTCGTGACGAACCAACGGAAATGGACGCCCGACCGTTCACTGTTCCTAGGGTCAGTTATAAACTCAGCCAAATGATTTTTTCATTTAAAAAATCCAACAGAATAATTCTCAGGCATATCGATAATAATTCTCCGTTGTTTGCTATGATTTGTCAAACCAATGTTCTTTATAAAAATGATACAAACAAGTCGTCTTTTTTCTCATATCAGGTGCTGCAATCAAGAAATAAGAATGGAGCTGCTTCGGAAGATGAAGAAGAACAGGAGGAAAGTGCGAAAATGGGCATGAACAATGACCGAACACATTTTGTGCAGGACCCAGCTTTATTACGTGCTAAAGCTGAACAGCGTAGGCAGTCCAAGCGAGGTGACTATACCAAGAAACCTGCTGCAACACAAGAAAAAGATGTTATCGGTGAGCTACTTGTAATATTAAAAATTTCATTGCATGTTGTATTTCATTGATCAAAATTGCGTTTGTAAAACTTAGTACTTGTCACAAATTCAGTTGAAAATTGCTACACATCATAAATAATTGGAAACAAAGGCAAAAATGTTTATATTTATAGCAAATGAGTGAATCTTTCCCATTTTTCAGGCAAGCCAAAGGGTCAAGGCCAAGAGAAGTCAGTAATCATAAACAGGGAAAATAAAAATGCGCACAAATCGTCACGAGCCAATCATAATCGTCGTACAGGTGCTCAATGGAAGCGGAACCAAGGGATGGTACCTTCTTAGGGTCAGAATTTAGAAAAAATTATTCACTCCAATATAATGAAGTTGCACCCAAATTCGTCTGTCTTCTTTTTTGCTAGTATGCATAGGGAAACAGAAAATAAGAGAATTGGGTGCAACTTCATATATGTCAGAATCCAACATGTCAAGTGTACCATCAATAATTGTCGTATTATTAACTCGCTGATTGATTGTTGCCAAAGAAATATATCATCATAAATTATCTAGGGTAACTTATTCTACTTCGGAATAAATTTATCCCAGAAGTTTTTATTATTTTTTTTTTTTTTTTAATTACGCATCGCAATTGGTGAAAATATTGTGTTTTATCTATCAGATAAAATAATTTAGAGAAATATAAATTCGTTCATCAAGTTTTCAAAAGTAATAAATATAATCTCAAGGCAGTAGATATCATAAATGTTAACAGCTCTTGCCTCAGGCTAGCTACTTAGTAATGTGATGAACACAAGGTTACATATTCACATAATATTTGCTCCTACATAAAAGTTGTTTTTTTTTGCAATAAAATAATAATTATACAACAGATTATGATTACTTAGAATGAAAATAATGTAGCTAGTATCAATGATTTTTTATCTGTTGTGAATTACTTAGATCTCATAATTATATTCGGATGGCAACTAAGTTACATACCTATGTTACTTTTAGTGATGCGAATAAAAATAACAATTCATTTTGATAATATCAATCATTTTTTTTTTGTCTCATCAATGTTACAGCACTATTTAGGCGACTTGAAGAACTTATAAGTTCATTGTATTGTACAGTGTAATTTTTAAAACAGATTGTCCAACAATATTGGACATTCTCAAAGAGGTATTACTAATTAATAATTTGTATAGTTTGCATGGAACTTTTGTAATCTATTAATTATTTGAAGAAAAAAAAAAAAATGTGTAACTGAAATTTCACACAAACACAATTGTGACTGTATTTCTACTTTACGACTCTCACTACTGCTAATATGTGCGCCACATACGCTACTGTAGTGAATTGATTTGTTAATGGTCAACAGGACTCTGGAAAAGAACAAACTAACATACTCACGTAATCAATTATCTTTCACAATAGTAAGGGCTCGTATTTGATTCATGTGATCAGTAATCAGTTTTTGGTACTCGTGCTCAGGCATAATGGCACTTCCGGGTGAATCCATTGAATTTTGTACAGGCATTAGATGGGTAAACAGTCTTGTGGTATTGCCATAATAGTCTAACTGAATCATAATCAATGCATGAATGCTAGGTTTGATATACTCCAATCTCTTATCCAAAAATGTTGGCAATTCAACAAGTAGCTGTGCATGAACAGTTCTCAACTCCTTAGCCGCAGCTTCTTCGACTCGACGTTCTCTTTCTAACTTAGCAATATGGTTAGCAGTTCTATCTCTTTTTTCTTCTAATTTCCTTACGCGATTATGCACATATTTCCAATTAGCTACGAGTTCTTCTCTTTTGGTAATAGCTGCGGCAATTATCGCGAATTCATCACGGAGTTTCTTTAATGGTTCTATAAAAGTCTTTTGGCATAGGTGAATCATCTCTTGGACTGTTTTTCCGACCTGAGAAAAAATGAGTTTGTTGTTTAGTTTATATTGAAATAAGAAAACGGTTTTTTAATGTGCTGTGGGACACCAGAAAAAGTAGTTAGTATCTCTTTTTGCTTCAATTGGAAGGGGAAAGAAGCTAACTTTGAGATCAAACTATGAACAGTATTTTAAAAGTTAGTAAAAATGGTGATATTGAAATAGCACTCAGTTACTTACTTGAGTAGTAACAGAGTGATAATCCTCAACTATTCTTCTGAACTCATCGCTGAGATGAGCTAGACCACTAGTACTCAAATTTAAACTTAGTCGTTGATCGGCTCGGTCCAGATTAGCAACTGCTTCTAAATACTTCTTCATTTCTTTAGTAAGTTTCCTGATCGTGTCTTCAGCACTATAGAAATATATGAGACATGAATATAAGTAAAGTTTAAGCTCTTTCAAATCATTGAATTTTTTCCCAAATTTTGAAATAAATAAATTGTTAAAATTCAACTATGAAATGTGTTGACAGATTTTATCATCTCACTAAAACTGATTAAAATTCCGTTTTTAGGAATTGGATTTTTTTTTTTTATTGTATTTACTGTATAAGTCTTTGAACAGTAACGTCTAAGTCTCTATCTTCGGCATGGGAAAGCAGGGGTGGCGCTGGAGATGGCCTCTGCGTCAGGTGGTTTCTCTTCAACGGATTCCTGATGTTAAAAGTTACGTATTTATGGTTAAATATTTATTTAAACAATTGTAATAGTTACTTTTCACTAATTGTTTAGTCTAACTTACCACGTCATGTTATGTCCACAGTGAAGTCAGTTATCATAATCAATGTTTAAAAATCCTCCTTATCCAAACTGATAACTGCAAATGCCATATAACCGTTAATCAAACGTTGCTACGTGGTACATCGTTTCTAATTTACTGATTGCATGAATTGCCATTACGTATTTACGCCGTTCTTGAAAGTCGGAAAAGTTGCTAATGAATTCAAGATAATTTTACATACGTATATTTATCCTTGTGTATGTATGCGAATTAGGTCCAGTTCACAGGGTAAAACCATTTTATTTCACTCGTCAAAATCAAAAACCAATGTCATTATTTACAGATCGACAAAAGTACAGAGTCTAATGACAATCAATTGATTATTTACTGGTTTTTATATTGGACATTAAGGCCAGCTTAAATTAAAACTTAGGTATACTGCGATTCTGGTGACAGCCACATCGTCGGGTAATCATCATCCTTACCTTACCGACAGTATAGAAATCACTTTCGTGGTCTCCGCAGCTTGATAGTAGCGATAACACTTGGCGCCACTAGCCAGGCAAAGATGACGAGATGTAATTTCGGTTGCATATTTTGAGGCGATAGATTCCGGAATGGTGGTTATGACACTTGCACATAGTTAGCTCCTCATCTGCTCGGAATTAATTGTCTTTGCAATTATTTGACGGTCGTTTGATCATGAATAATGGACTAATCTGGACGTTTGACGGTCATCCGTTGATTAGAAAACAATTTTTTTAGTTAGCCCCCGATTATATTACTTTTGATCGATTTTGACGAATCGATGTAGAATCTTTCGTTGGTGAAATATCTAATATCGTATAAAGCTATAGCTCTACGGCCCAGAATTATAAGCAGAATTGAATTCGATTGAAAATTATAGTTCTATAGTTGTATTTTGCAAAATAACCTGTACGTCTGCCGTTAGTCAGTCGGTATAATTATTTTCAATGCGTTGACTACTGGATATTTGTAGCGATTCGTTTCAGCCATTTACAGAATAATAAAAGCTTCGGGTGTTTGGCTTCAACGAGAAGAAGAGTTCGGTTCATCCCATTTGAGCGGCAACAAATATTATCAGGATTGCAGTAAAGGACGGGGAAATATAAGAAACATATTTTTTTATTTCGTTTATTCTATACATAGACATTTTTTATTTTCGGACAACCTCTCTGCTTACGGAGTATTGCTGTCGATCTAAAAGCAGATACCGCTCTTACTGGCAACAGTACTTCGTCCCTTCGACCGCGAGATGGCAATACCATTTCATTCTTTGTTCGTTCATTCATTGCAAGGTTTCATTTTAGACTCCGTTGGCGAGGAGAGCAACAACCTTGAACTTGAATAGCGGCACCTGCTTTCGCAGGGTCAGTGGCCCTCGTGGCGTCAAAGAGCACGCATGGGGGTTGTGTTAACGAATTCAATATGAGTACTCCAAACAGATATTGATATTATAACACTCGTTCTTCTGTTACAGATGAATCAACTTCAATCCAGCGTCCGAACAGATTTGTCCGGTACGGATTGAAGTTCCCATTGCAACGAACGAGTGCATATTGAACTATTATGTATTATGTTAGTAAAATTAGTTGTATTAGGTATATCATTGTAGTAAAAATGTAGTTTATAGATATATTAAGATAACTTGTATGTCAAGAAGCAAATAAAGAAACTCTATCAATTGTGATGGGTACATATTCATTTTTAAGAAGAAACAATTACCAGTTATTATTTCAAAATGTTCCCAGTCCCTGCAAGAACGACCTAGACGTTTGTACAATCGCATGCTTGTAACCGAAAATTTTTTCCCGCCAAAAATTTTAGCATACCTCTTCGGTTCAGATGTTCTCCTGATACCAGGAGCAATTTTCGACTTAAAATTTAAAAAACTCTGAATATCGCAAGTATACATAGAGACATAGCAACGTGCTTGAAGTCATATATACATGCATGCATGCCTGTAAGCTGAAAAATTTTCCCGCCAAAATTTTCGGCACACCTCCTTGGGTCACATGTTCTCCTGATACTAGGAGCGATTTTCGATTAAAAATTCCAAAATCTCTAAATATACAAATTTTCAGAGTTATAAAAATCTTAAGTCGAAAAATTGCTCCTGGTATCAGGAGAACATCTGACCCGAGGAGGTGTGCCGAAATTTTTGGCGGGAAAAATCAGAAGCCTATGTCTAAGCAGGCATGCATTCGTATCGATGTGTCTCTCTGCATGTCTCATTCGTTTAGGAAATTTAGAGTTTTTGAAATTTTAAGTCGAAAAATTGCTCCTGGTATCAGGAGAACATCTGACCCGAGAAGGTGTGCTGAAATTTTTGGCGGGAAAAATCAGGAGCATATGTCTAAGCAGGCATGCATTCGTATCGATGTGTCTCTCTGCATGTCTCATTCGTTTAGGAAATTTAGAGTTTTTGAAATTTTAAGTCGAAAAATTGCTCCTGGTATCAGGAGAACATCTGACCCGAGGAGGTGTGCTGAAATTTTTGGCGGGAAAAATCAGGAGCATATGTCTAAGCAGGCATGCCCTCGTATCGATGTGTCTCTCTGCATGTCTCATTCGATTACGAAATTTAGAGATTTTGAAATTTTAAGTCGAAAAATTGCTCCTGGTATCAGGAGAACATCTGACCCGAGGAGGTGTGCTAAAATTTTTGGCGGGAAAAATCAGGAGCCTATGTCTAAGCAGGCATGCATTCGTATCGATGTGTCTCTCTGCATGTCTCATTCGCTTACGAAATTTAGAGATTTTGAAATACTATGTCGGAAAATCGCTTCTGGTATCAGGAGAACATTTGACCCGAGGAAGTATGCTGAAATTTTTGGAGAGAAAATTTAGGCGCTTTATTATGTGCAACTCGCACGCCATCCCTGTAATATTCGTCTTGAGATTGCATCAGGCGCATCTGATTTCTCGATTTAAAATTTCTGTAAATCGAAAAATTGCGCCGTGTCTTCTTACGATGATTTTAATTCACTTACCTTATTCAATACCTGAAATAAAGAGTCGCACGAAGGGGAGAGTGGAAAATAACGAAGTAATTAATTATAGGTATGTATACATACATCTGGGAATTTATTGCTGCAGCATCGATACAATATTTCTCATTGTCAATGCTGTGTACACACATACAAAATGTAGTTATTTCTTACAAGTACATATACGTACTTATGTATATACATCGCAAATTATCGAGTATATGTTGTATGTATCTTTATTTGTTTACTGCTGTACAAGTTCTTATAATATTGATTACATTGTGTCAGCAGAGATTTTTCTCTTGATTTTTGTCTGGCAGTCGCGTCGGTGGTTCGATTTTCCGCGTTCGGAATATTTCTAATGAGATGTCTGTCAAAGTCGTTACAGAGCGATAACTTATAGTGGAGGATCGGGTTACGCCAGTTAACACGAAGCATAAGTTCTTCCAATGCACCTTGCGGCCGCATATTCTGTATAAAACCAATAGCGATGATATGTAATATACAAATACAATAGAAATCAAACAGGTATTATTGCAGCGATAAAATATGTGATCCATAGTTTTCTGACACATATTTTCAACTAACAACTTAATGAAACGTGAACACAAGCGAGATAATATCAAAATACGGGACAGGAAAATTAAACTAATAGCAAAAAATGCGTTAGAAGCTGGCTCGATATAGTTCAAAAGTTTTTATGCATATAGTTTAAATCATCTTATTCTTGAAATTACTCAAAAAGATCTAATAAATGATTCCTTTCTGCAGGCGTCCAATTACGTCAATACCTGTGTTGAAAAAAAATTACGAACTTCTGCGATAAAAGTGTTGACACAGAAGATCGTCATTTTCTTTCAGTACAAATACTGACATAATCTAACTTTTGTAGAGATATTGAGACCAGAGATTACTAAAGAAGTCTTTCAAGTCTCACCTTAATCTCCTTCCATATCCCATCATTGAAGCCAAGTCATCCTTCGATCCTCTCAGTCGCTCCAATTGCCAGGATTGGCCTGCTGACATGATTTTCTGTAAAATAAGAAGAGAAATGAGTAAAGTTAGAAATAAAATTTATATAGATTTGATTTTGAATATATGTTAGAAACAGGGTCATATATTCAAGGGAGCTTATGTGTGTGGACAATTCTTCAATTAGTCAACAGAAATCCAGGGCCGTGATCATATTATACTGATTATGAGTCCATATATTTCTTAAAAAGATTATCAATCTAGATATATTGCATTTTACCTGCTCCGAAGCGCTGTATCATCAATATTGAAATCCTCAGCTACATGGTAGTATTTGGTCTGCCCTTGATCGCACAAGAATCTAAGTGGCTATTTTGGCAAAACTTATTATTTCACTGTAACGAACAAATAAAAAATGCAAAACATTTATTAATCGAACATTCGTACAATTAGTGGTCCGATATTTTCGAAAAATAAAAAACCAAACGTTTTTTTCTGTGAAATTATAATGAATAAATGAATACATTACAGTTTAATCTGTCGATTTGAAAATTCAACAAAAAGAAGTGAAAACAAATAATTTTTTGAAAATATTCAATGATCTCTCAATGATTGCACTTCAATAAAAATGCGAAATATTTAGAACTAATGAGGGAGAGAATACAAACTCGGGGAGCCATAAGCAACACCCCAACATACTCCAGTCGCTGCCTGACGGCGACTGACGCCTGAATGTCGGTCGCCACGGAGAAGTACGAGCGTCTAGTGTAGAAGCTTATCTACATTCAACAGTATGATAGAACCAGGAAGTTACTTCCTGGATAGAACATTAGGATTTGTAAAGGTTACTATGTGACAAATTGATTGTTGTGTGATAACATTTTTTATTGGTTGAATTTATGAAATAAATATGGAAATCAAATTCGTAAATAGCATAGAGTGTAAACAGGGAGCTGTACGAGCCGTGCGCTTCAATGGTAAATAGATACATAACCTCACATTTCTTCCAGAACATTATACTTTATTAATTTTTTACGGATAATTTACAGCCTTTTTCTGTTAATAACTTACTGTGTCAGCCTATGATTTGAGCAGATGAGTGAATCTCTAATTTTCAAGAATCGATCTTGAATTATGAAAATATTTATTATTTATTTTTCAAATTTATTTATCAAATTTTTTATTGATTTTTTTATATATCGATGTGCATGTTCCTCAAATTAATAAATTTCATTCTGTATTTACAGTCGACGGTTCCTACTGTCTCACCTGTGGATCTGACAAAAAGGTGAAACTTTGGAATCCTTACAGAGGTGTTGCTCTCAAGACCTACGGTGGCCATGCTAATGAAGTATTAGACGCCTGTGCCTCATGTGACAGTAGCCAAATCGTTTCATGCGGCATGGACAAATCTGTTATTGTTTGGGATGTGGCTACTGGTAATCCGGTCAGACGACTCAGGGGACATGCGGGGTCTGTGACTACAGTGAGGTGAGAATTATGTACGTTGAAAACAAGGTTATTTCAAAAACGCAATATACATACCTATAACTAATAAAATTTAATTTCTTCAATTGAAATTCCTCAGCCAAATTAATAACGGTTATTTTATACTACTTAGAAACCCTAAAATACTTTGTTAATATAGTAATATTCGTTTCACAGATACAACGAGGAGTCAACTATGGCAATCTCTGGCTCTCATGATAATTGTGTTATGTGTTGGGACACACGTTCCCGGACCCAAGATCCTGTACAGACTCTTAGAGAAGCTAAAGACACTGTTTCTAGTATCAGAGTATCAGATCACGAAATATTAGCAGGTTCTTATGACAACAGAATACGCAGATATGATATGCGGGTTGGTGAATTACTGGTCGATTATTTAGGAGGTATGCTACTTGGGTCAATAATGAAAATAATTAACCAGTTTACAGAATGTAATTAATCTGAGAAACTAAACCGTTTCTTATTTTGCTATTTCAGAGGCAGTAACATGCGCGAGTTTCACAAGAGATGGTCAATGTATAGTGATCAGCTGCGGGGATGGAGTGATACGATTAATGGACAAAGATACAGGAGAATTGCTTGGAGAATTTAGTGGTCATTCTGCAGAAGATTTATGTTTAGAATCGACTGTTGATTGTCAAGACACGCATATTATGTCTGGTTCTGGAGACGGGAGATTATGGATTTGGGAATTAGTCTCGCAGAAAGTAGTCGGAAAATTATCAGCTAATGATCTTATAGAGAATAAACATCCTGTTGTTTCTCTTAGCGTTCATCCACAGAGAAATTGTATTTTAGCCGCTAGTGGTGGTAACATTTTAATGTGGGATAATGAAGACCCAATTCACGAAGACATGAAATAAATTTATCAATTTTTTTCATATGCAAATAAAGAAGTTGAACGGTTTCTTGGTCTCATGTTTTCTGTATCCCTTCCTTTTGATCGATCATTCCCAGCTTGAAAATTGAATATACCTACTTATATTCATTTAAAAGAATATAAATGTTCTTAAGAATTGATAATTATGATTCAACAATCCTAAATAAAATTTGGAACAGAAATCCTTCTGTTATATCTATTGTTTAAATGCGTAAAATCTACGTTTCTGGTATAATTAAAGGTTTTTCAACCGACTACGCCGGTATATCGTGGTGCGACACTACATTCATGTATATCTGGTTGCAGCACACGAAGTTGTGCTTCAAAGATCACGAATTTCAGACTAAAATGATTTTTTATTTACGGTATTTTGTGAATTTAGAAATAATGAATACATTTTTTTCGATGATAGAATTTGTGCAATTTCTAATAGACGGCTTGTCTTATTGATGTGATAAAAAAAATCCTTATGTTGTCGATAACGGAGGCTGTATCTATCAAAGTCGATAAGACGCTATAGTTTTTAGATTTGGTCGCTAAAAGCGCTGACAAAATTTATATAAATTCGAAAAAACCTGGCGAGTTGGCTGTTCTATAGAATAAATAGAATATATGGTCTGATAATAAATTGTCAAAGTTGCCATGATCTCTTTTTGTAAACAAAATTGTTTGTTTGGTAACGAGAATGTGCGAAAAATTAAAGTGATGCATTTAAATGTAACTTAACAGTTTTCGGAAATAAATTAATCGCTTATTTCAAACATGTTGTTAACTGTATTTAGCACACATGTAGTGATAAGATTATCCTCCGTCGTTTGAAATTATTATTTGAACAGAAATTTTGTAGCGGTAATATTTTGCGTTCATATTTCCAGTTCTGATATCATTTTTATAATCTGTATACCCACCCTCTGATAATGACGACTTTGAAGGGCGTGTTTCCCGAACCAAGTAAGTTCTACATACATTCTATAGTTTAATAATATTACGATACATGATACATCAATTAGCCGGAATTTCGATGTTCATATTTTCTATCACAATTTGGAAATCTGAAAAGAATAAAAAACTACTGAAAAAGTTAATAAACGCTATCAATTATGTTTTGTATAAATATCCATTTATATTTGCTTATATCTTGCCTTAACGCTTGCAGAAGTTATACGCAGAAAGAATTTTATTCATGAAAATGTAAAAAATCTCCGTCGAATGGAAAATTATTTCCACAGTAACAGGGAGGTAGAAGAGTTACAGAAATTACAGATTCAAAGGCAGCAAAAAGCGGCTGATAAATATCAGAATATAACATCCAGGGTGAATTCTAGCCTTAGAGAATCAAAAAATGATGATTTTTCTAACAAAACATTTACCTCAACTGTGAATCACAAGACTGAGAGCAGAGAGCCATGCAAAACTCAGGGTCAACCTAATTCAAAGAACAGCGCACCAGCTTTGCAAAACAAAACCACAACGACTGGAAATCTAAAGGGCTTCACACAACCAGCCAGTAATCTTAGAGGGCACAGACTGAAAAGAGGAACACGCGAAGTAGTTATAAATAAAAAGAGTCAAGGCAGAGAAATGAAGACTCCTTCAGACCCAAACCTAAACTATGAACATTCCAGCCCTGGTGATTCCCAGATTCGATATAGGAATCAAGGAATTCAGACTCTGGATGCTAAAGACATGAGCAATTTATATGCCGAAGGCACAATTAGGTATTGAAACGTTCAGATGTTGTTTGAATTTAGCAAACCACTCAGGGTAGGCAGGATTTAAAGCAAGAGGTTGAAATCAGTTGGTGTTTTTGGTTTCTTTTTACTTCCTGGTGAACATAAATAGATTATTCCATCAGCAGTAAATACAAAATCTTTTTTACACACTTTTTCATAGGTATCCTACTAGAAGAAGTCCAAGACTTGAGAATAAAGCATGTAAAACAACAGAATTGGGACAGCAAACTGATAGGACACCAAGAGAAGGTGCTGATTCTCCCTCGGATCGAGGGGATGTTAGCCCAGCACCTTCATCTCCTTCTCCCAAGTCACCTGATATTAAATTTGATACCTTTCCTGAGGAAGAAGGAACTGATTTTGTTAAATTGAATAAACAGCGAACAACAATAGCTACAAAACTGGCTACACAGTTTAACAACAGTGTACCTCCCACTAATTATAGAAAGGGTGTTGTCCCCAAGTACGATGTTAAAAGTAACTTTTCTCTTCATTACTTTTATTAGTTGTTTTATTTATAAATATTCTCTTTGTCGTTTTGACAAACGGCATAATTGAAGACGTAGAATATTCTGCAAGTTCTGATAATAAAACTAATAATAAATAGATAGCAGGAAAATGTCCGCTTCGTGTGGTTGTAATCAAATTTACTTTACATGTTATGATGACTAGTGAGGAAAGTTATTATTCAATAATCTTCGTATCAGCTATTCAAATGAATAACAATATTTAGTTTCCTTATTTTAGACTGGCATATTCTTGGGTTTTGATCAGCCATAATCTTATTTTGGATATTAATTGTTTGTTGAAAGATATCTTCGTGAACGAAAAGAGGCACAGCTGCAAAAAGAACAGAGAGCCAAAGAAGAGGCATCCGATCCTGACTGTCCAGAGGGCCACGTCCCGCTTCCTGACAGTGAACGCAAGGAGACCCTCCGTATGCTGAAGAAAAGTCAGTGCTTTACTTTGATTCTTGGATCTTTCAGCAGTTTCAGATCTAATGGTTACTTGTACCTTTTTTGTTTTTTTACAGAT
Organism: Macrophya annulata; assembly: GCA_963924015.1. Classification (NCBI taxonomy): domain Eukaryota; kingdom Metazoa; phylum Arthropoda; class Insecta; order Hymenoptera; family Tenthredinidae; genus Macrophya; species Macrophya annulata. The sequence continues at coordinate 37,181,478 of OZ001257.1, read as the reverse complement.
TATCAAGAATTTGTCAATGAACTAAACATGATGCCTATAAAAACGGACACTCTTAGATCTCAGAGACGGAAAATGGAGATAGAAAAACAGCTGAATAAAATAGAAGAAGGAATAAAAGTATTTTCGAGACCTAAAGTCTATGTAAAAATTAATGCTTAAGGTTCCTATCATGTGTTTGTCAATGTTTAAAAACAAATTTTCATTGTATCGCACAATTTTTGGATATTGTAAAGTTTGTTGAATGTACATTAGGATTTGAATATTGTTTAAATAATTGACGAAATATTACATGCTACTATTCAGAGTTAGGATTATTTGGAGGAAACATTCGAAAAATTATCAGCCAATATGTAAATAGGTATTTGTTTTTTGCGTGTAAAATTATCTAGTCTGTTTTATAATTAGGTAATTTAATACTAGACATCAAGATTTCAAGTACAAAAGAAAAATACAATGAATTATTTTTCTAAAAAAATTAAACACCGTGCTGTTTCTTATTTATACGAAAATTTCTCTCGTTTTAGAGATGTGATTTACTCTACGTAAAAATAATTCCTACTTTCACTCCTTTATATTATATTCTTAAATTATTTGACCATACATTCGTTCATGACATCTAATCACATCCCTATTTTCGATTGTCAATCCGCATTTTCAACTTCAACAATTCTATCATGAATACAGATTCAGGTACATACATGCAGGTAAGTGCAACAGTAACAATCAGTTTAAAAGGGAAATATCCCATATTTTTACATGCCCTGCTTCACTGCTGCTTTATAACTCACTATTCGAGCGTATATTTGATTAACGTGTATAATACATTGTTTAAAGCCATAAATAAGTTAATTATTTATGTCATCAGCCTAAATAGACATTCTATCCATAAAGTATAATATACTATTTTGTCTTCTTCACTTCCCATTAATTTCTTTACCTTTATCAATTGTATGTACAAAAGAAAATGGGTCGAACTTCAACATTCCTAAATTATAAAAGATCTCTTCATTTTCAAACCATTTCTTTGTACTGAATTCTTTAAAAAATATTCCTATTTCTCTCTCCACTGATTCCGGAGAATCTAAAACAACAGAAAAAATCAATGAAATATGTAATTTCTTCTTGGATCATAAAGCATACAATATAATGCGTGCTTATATTATTCCATACCCGATCCATGAGTGGCATTTCTCGTATCAGACAAGCCATACATGCCCCTAATAGTCTCAGGAGCGTTGAATTGGGCTTGAAACACTTTTGTTGGTCCCATTAACTTCCTCCATTTAGATATTGCGTCATGACCAGCTAGTATATGGATATCTGAAGGACCACTGCACATGAAAGTCAATAGTCTATTGTAGAAAAATTTTTCCTTGTGATCAGCATAGAACAATTCTGCCTCTGTAGGCGTGATGATTTTCCTATGTGATCTAACTACTTTGAAATCGTTCTCTATTATCAAGTCACGAATTCTCTGTAAATCGAAGAAAAAAAAAATATATATATATACATATTTCATTCAAACCATGCATAGATCAGTAATAAACAAGATTCGTCAGCTATTCGATCAATTCTTTTTTTGTGTAAGTTATCAATTGATTCAGTAGAAGTTAGGTTAGGTAAGATTAATGTGATTATAATATCTCTGACGAGGCCAGGATTAATAATGTAAACAATGAATATGTCCAAGTCGTGCCTACAGTGAATCTTTTTCTTTTCTGGGACATTAAATAATTGATTTCAACAATTTTAAGTCAACAATTTACCTGAAGAGCGAATGGAGATTTGACTACGTGTGGCTTTAGTATTGCCAGGGTTAATTGAAGAGATTCTTTTGATTTCATGTTGACATATTTTATTCAACTGAAAATTTAGATATTTTTATATATATCTAGATATGTATGTCATTATGTTTCTATTAAAATAATCGCATCGTCCATTCGGTTCAAACTTCGGTCAACGGCCCGATTGATTTTGACACTTCTTGGACGAGGCGGCTAGATCTCAAGATCCGCGCCATCAGCGTGAGGAATTTTTTGCTCATGCGCAGATGTGTCATGGTTTAGGCGCTGCTAGCTCAAAACGGTCAGAATTTCCGACAGTTTCTAGGTGTTGAAATGAGGCAAATAAGCATACCTCGTGCATTTCGTGAAGCACTTGTGACGAAAATTCTCAAGATTAATACTTGTTAATCTTATTTTTCTACATATCAAGGCTCCCGCGGCCGGTGTGATTGCAGCTTTTGTACCAATTGAATTACGCAATAAGTAGTAGTCACATAATATAATAATTACATGATTCGATGCGTATTATGGTATTATTTCGCGTTATGCAATCAATTGATATTGAGATGTTTTAGAGAAGGATTATTTCTTTGAACCATAAAGGAAATAAATGATTTATGTATTATAAAACGTATAGAAAATGTATGTATTTCGTGGTGTTATTGTATACAACTTATTATAAAATCGAAGTATGATGTGTATAAAACTCCGATATTATACCTATAACGGCCATTATAATGGCCACATTGGTATATACATTATACATATAATCACAAGATTGCTTGCTGCACAAACCTGTATTACACGATAAATTCTATTATAAAGCCCCTGTATGTATTGAAAGATCTGCGGAATATTATTGCACAGGCTTAATTTTCAAATAATTTCTTTACCAAATTATTATCAATCGGTAAAAGTATCATGCAGTCCAAGCAATATATTTGTATATCTTTTTCGAAATCCAGCTTTGTATGCACATTATTATAATGCGTAATCTAAGCATCCAATTCCTGCAAAAAAAATAACGTCCCTTTGTGTGCACATGAAACGGTATGCTATATAACCGTATACAATAAGTAAACCCATATAAATCTATATGGCATGCCTTTTGATCAAGCCTGTGTAAAAATTAATCCGCAGCTAAGTACAGCTACTGAATAAAATTAAGCCCTAAGGCATTAGGACTCGCGGCTTGTCAGAGGCGGTCATGGCGGGATTCTGGGGAGCTAAAGGGGCCAAGGATGCTCGCCAGCCCGCCACAAGGCCTCCATCCTTAGAATCGGTATTTTTCTTAAAATTATGAACGGAATAACGATTGTAAAGGCCCCAGATGCTGTTCATCAATTTGCTGTTGTACTTGAGCGGTGTCAGCTCAGTGCCTAAAATATTAAATAATTGCTTTAAAACGTGACAATTAATTAATTATTTTTCTATTGTAAGATATTAAGTATTTGTTCATTTGCGACAAATTGTTTAGTGTACAGGAAACCGAATACTCACTTTGATTAATTGGCTTGTTATTATTATACGAGTGGTAATGTCCCTTATTTTCATTTCCTCCATCTTTAGCGTTCATTTCAGAAATTATCGAGAACCGTTCCTCGTTTTCGCGGACTTTGCACGCGGCAAATACTCCGTGTGGTACAGCAGACATCTTCTTGCAGTCTGTAAAAAGTTATAAATATTTTAAGAACTAAAGGACATTTTCGTTACATTCTAGTCATTCTTAATCATATCGTGCTGGCGAGAGTACAAAGCTAAACAAAAAGCAAAAGTTTATTCGCACAGAGACCACGCATGTGAGACTGCGACGGAATCAGTCAAAGATAACAGTCTGCCGTCTGTAACGTTTTATCAGAATGACCTGGACCCCACGAGAAGGTCGGAAGGCAACCGTACGTATTCCCCACAACCCGCCTCACCTAATGGTTTTAAAGCTATGGAGCTTAAACTCAACAATATGATCTTCAAATTTATTACTTTCTTGATGTACAAATAACTTTGATTATCGCAAACTACATATTTCCTCTCAGTTATTAATTAGTACCAAAATTACGTTTCTGCGCCCCCGCGGAACTGTAATATTAAGAAAGACTCGAATAAAGGTAGTTCTGTTGTCTGGGTATTATACTGACCTATACAGTTGTCAAAAAGCAGTTCGGTGATTTGTTCTTCGACCGGGATAACTGTGACGTTGGAGTTAGATGATTTTTTTCTTAGAGAACGTAGCTCAGTCTTCTTCTTGTTCTGTTCTCCTCGGGGCCTTCTTAGGGTCGTTTTCAAACTCATACAGAATGACTGGGGGGTTGTCGACAATGTCATCAACCAGCTGAGTAAACTTTAAATAGAAAAAAAGAAACTTGTCGTCGGTGGGATTTCGCAGTCAGAATATACTGTGCTGAATACAAAGTGAGGGTGCGTTTGAAAGCTTAGATATCAAACTGACGCCGGGCAAGTCCCGCCGAGCTGATTTATATTAAGTTTAATGTAGATTTGAGTAAATGGAGAGGGAGAATATATATATACGATCGTGACGTCAACTGATCAACAGTCCGCGGTGGCTATCAACTTGGAAAGAGCCGCGGAAATATTTAGAAAACGTTGCTACTGACGTATTAACTGAAAAGTAATAGCTGCAGCTGACGTTGATGCAGTATAAAATTAAAACTTTGAACTTTGAAAAGCAAAAATGTAGATATTCTTTGAAAGGCTTATTCCCCGATGATCCGTAGAGTATTTAAAGACGGTTTAAAGAGTCATGAAGTTGATATTATTCGTGGAATTCGATACAGGATTCATTCAGACGCATCCCTGGACCACTGGCGGCGAGTTCGCGTCAAGTCAAGCTGTAAACATCTTATCTAACAACAGATAACACTAAGAATTTCGTGTGCTCGAATTTGAACATTTATATAAAATGAAACATTGCGTTACAAAATAATTAAATATCGCCAGTTTGATTTTGTTTATTGAAATTCATCATAGTCCCAAGGTTTACTGACGATCTTAGACTCCTTGAACCCAATTGTCAAAACGATTAATTTTAAGTAAGTAAATAATCCAAATCTTGTTTGGTAAAACATTCGGAGATTATTAATCTTCTTTAGCTTGTCAACTTTATAACGACACACAAGGATTGGGTGATTTCAGACGAAAATCAAATATTTTTGAGAAATTAAGTTCAATTACTTTTATTTCGAGATCATCTCATTTTTAAATTCTCACCAAGGACAATAAATTATAAGAATTTTTCTAAACCCTCCACTACAAAGTATATAGATAGCCATAGACTTTCGATAGGATCAAATATAGATAAAAAAAATTTCTGATTAAGCGGACGGGGATGGAATTGTAAATCAGTTTTTGAAATCCAGTTTCGTATGTTTCTATCATTTCGGTCGGATTTTTTCTTAAACAGATTAGTGCATAATATGGATGAGTTATGGTTACGTCTCGAGTTTATTCGACTTGCAGACTTTTTATCTGTATATATCACATATATTAGTGTAAGTGAGTTACCCCACTGCGAGACTTTAATTATTATACCCAGTAGGTGATAAGTTCGTTACAAGCACGTCTTATCAGCCTGGTGGAATAACAATTAGTGCCAATCTGGTAAACACACTATTTACATTATTGATTCTTTCTGATGATACAATATCGCGCATGTTACAAATGCGGAGAAAAAAATTGTATACGTGATCAACCGCACTAGTTGTTTATAAGTTTGAGTTTAAAATAGATTCAACAATGGCATTAACTCGTTATTTGACCCATCGATGGTCTAAAACAGGTGGAAAATTTGATTACTATAAAGTCCTTTTACTTTTCGAAGATCGTTTATTGATTCAATATTTAAAACGAATCATTGTATCGCCTTTGGACTTCTGGAAATGTATTACATGTATCGAAATATCGCAAATGCGTCGGATAAGCAGAATTGCTATCTTTGTTTTCGCATTACTTAGATTTATCTTCCCAGCTTGTGGTCTCAGACAACTTTGAAGATAAATATATTCTGATGTATGATCGATCACTTTACCATTTAGGTCAGACTTAGAGACGCAACTAAAACGCGTAATCGGTTAATATTCGCATTAAATAATATTCGCGATGGCGCGTGGCAGATATTACATAACGAATCATCACTTATACTATTATTAAATAAGGGAAACGCGTATAATTTGGAAATAAAGTCTTATCTATCCAAACGCAAAGTATAAATGTCTGTAAATTGGTATTAAAAACTTTTCGGTATTAAAATTGCGGTTTAAAAATCTCACGAATTTGTTAACGTTTGTATATACGTATATTTAATGAAGTTCATAAATTTTCATAACAAATAAAGTTCAAGTACAAAACTATATGGTATGTTACCATATTATAGATATAAGCATATGCTCTGCATTGCTTGAAAATAATTTGAAATTTTTAATATAAATGTTTAATCACAGTAGTTGGTCAGTTCAATATATTGATTCAGTCGTCCTTATCGTAGCCATGTGACCACACTGGTTTACGTTTTTCTCCAAAACTTCGTACCCCTTCTTGGCCGTCCTTCAACCCGAGATTCCCAACCATAATTTCACTGCCTAGAGAATATGCCGTCGATGTGTCAACTTCCAGTTGCTCGTAAAGAAATCTTTTTCCCAGACAGATCACTGATCGACTCTTAGAATTAATGGCTGTTGTAATTGTCTCGATTTCTTCATCTGAGAATTCCAAAAATCATAAAGAACGTAGCGGATATTACACTCCTCCCAAACTTAAGCAGATCTTTCATTCAAGCAGGTTTGCAGAGTCTTTTAAGTATTTTCCAATTTAAAATCGTTTTTTGTATATGTAAATGCCATTGGTTCAATTTAGGCCATTTAATCAATGCTAATGGTGCTAATGGTGAATAGAATTATTCGATTCTTGAGAATTCTGAATTCCGGAATGAAAAAAAAAAATCTGTACCTTTAAATTCTCATTTTATTCTGAAAGTAGGTTGAACTGCACTTCATGCCAGAGACATGCTAAGATTTATTGAGTAAAACGGGCTTCATCTTGAAAGGTTTTAATGAATTTGATTAATTACCGAGTTTGCTGGCATCAGGTACTACTTTGCTAACTAGGCCAGCTCGGAGTGCTTCCTGAGCGGAAATTGATATCCCCGTAAATAGCATATGTGCCGCGACTTTCCTGGGAACATTTCGTGCCAAAGCTACTCCAGGCGTAGAACAGAATATCCCAAAGTTAGCTCTGAAAACAAGAATTTTGGAACAGAAGAAAAAAATAAGTATAAGAATAATCACAATTAAATTTACTCATGATTTAGTATGAACTTTTTACCGTACCCGGGCGTAGAAAAACTACTATTTTCAGTGCAAACTGCCATGTCACATGCAGCCACCAATTGACAACCTGCTGCCGCTGCCAATCCGTCTACTGCTGCAATTATGGGCACAGGACTTTCCCTTAAAGCTCGCATCAGATCTTTTGATGTTCCGAAAACCTCCTGGTGATATTCCACTCCATCTTTTGTCGTCTATAAGAATGAAATGATTTTAGATAATTGGTCACCGATTCGCGATTTTCTTCCAAATTTATCGAAATATTAATAGAACAACGTCCAGGACCCTGTAATTTGATTAACGATCAAATGATCCGTACCAACCAGTTCTTTCAGATTATGACCAGCTGAGAAAACTTTTCCAGGTATAGCTCGTATTACGATGGATCGAAGATGCACGGAATTTTGTTCCTTTGTAATGTCGGTTAGTAAATTTTTCATCATTTCAAGAGACAGAGAATTCCTGGACTGGGAGTGGCTCAGAGTGATCGTTCTGACACCGTTATTCTCCGTCGTTTCTAGGTATTTATCTTTACCGAGAAGTCTGTTGTTTGTCGAAAATGTCCTTGTAATAGATCGTCCCACCTGCAACATAGAATTACCTTACTAATATGGAACTCGTTTGAAATAATCCCGCTTCGCGTTCGGCTGATTCCGGTAATGTTCGGTCAACATGGCGCGACGCAGTAGTTTATAATCTTCAGCGAAGAGAGAGAAAAGAAAAAATAAATTGAAATATGAATAACGATTCTTTCATGCGTAGGAAATGGAAATAAAACATATGCATTAATGAATAACTGCACATTAATGTATACCCAAGAGTTTCATACCCTTAAACTAAATTCTATCTTCTGTTTAATCGACCCTAACATTTCGTAAAAATAATTTATTAGGTTTATTCCGTACTCTGAACAACCGACGTTCGATAACTGAATAACCGAATTGATCGCAGCTGGTATCTGTTCCTCGCTACGCATGACGACTATCACGGCGCCTATTCGGCGTCCGCTTCGCCTCGACGCCGTCAGCTGTGGTTGTCATGGAAACATTTATTTTCCGTAACAACTAACATGGCAGACGTCGAGGGTAAGTTTTATACATGTCAAATAGTCTGTTACAATTTTCTTATTTTTTTTTTAACAGTCACTCGATTTTTAATATTTTTTTAAACCGTCCGAATATATCTCCTCGATAGTCAAAATCCGCGGTATTCTATATCTACTGCAGCGAGTTGCGCGCTTCGTTATATTATGCACACGTCGAGCCGGTAGCATTTTCTAATTATATATACAGATGTTCGTTCCATCGCATCGGTTCTGCAGCGGGACACACACTCTCGCTTTAGTAAAGAAATAAAAACCCGTCTTCATGCAGACAGCTCTTCCCGTATGCTGAAAATAAACTTCTTTATGAATTAACGCGAGTGTATGGGGATGAGGCACTTCTCGACACGCTACATTGCAGCTCGCAGTCTCTTTAGATCTCTGCACTAGTGAGTCGCGCTTCTTTCGAATAAACTAGTGTAGTATAATCTGCTACCTGTATGTACTCGTACTTTTGGTATTAGTCATCGTATGTAACTCATGCTGTGCTGCGTGTCGAAACAGTCCGTACCTACAAAGGTGGACCAACAATCAGATTTCGGAGATCTGCAGAAGGGTAGGCCTAGAAGTGAAAGACCAATTTCGGAGGCTGAACGCAGTTTGATCGATTCTTTTCGCGGGCAAATTTCACGCGAAGAAGGTACGACATATAAGATAAGATGAAGATTTTTTAGGGATAAAATTAACGCGTAGATATAATTCATGCATATATCACTGGGTTAATTGATTATGCATATTAACCTGAAGATGAACTCGCGCGGAAAATATATCAACGATCACATTATTGATAAAAAATAAAATAAACAACTAACTTTGCTAAGGATGTCAGAATAATCCCTGAATGGAAAGTTGATCCTGTGTAGGCGATCTGGGTGCGGGGGCGAGCGCGTCCGATGAATCGAGCCGCAAACGAGTGAGCGAGACTGCGCTGCAGGTGTCAGGAGAGTCTCGTCAGTTTATAGTCGACGTGCTTTACCTACACGATATCCGCAGTTTTTTTTTTTCTTAAATAAATATCGTTTACAAGTACCGGTTTTTGCTGTATGAACTTTTTTTCCATCCACAATAATTCGTTCTTTTGAGATAAATGTTATTTCATAATTTTGCTAAATCGGTGGACTAATTGAAACAGTTGGAATAATTTATCCGATTTAAATAATTTATCCTATTTCGAGTGAGTGTGTAGAGTGTAGATTACTGTAATTGTAGATGTGATGTCGTGACGCAATTTGGAGTCTGTAATAGTCTCCATTAGTTCAAATTCGGATGTTTAATCGATGATGATTCACGCTTGCCACCCCATAATTTATTGACAAATTACTGCTGGATAAACGGATGTCTACCTCTGTACGTCTTTGCGTCACCGTTAAAGTCCAAAAGTTGCGTGTGTATAGATACTGCAGCGTGTAATCGGCCCCCACTGTTTATACGAAAATAATTAGCTGTTGCTAATAACGTTAACGACCGCTCCCGCTTCTAGCGCGTCTTTTCAGTACAGGCGAACATATTCGATAACAAAGTTCTTACGTAGTTTGGCTCATGCGATTATTTGTTCATCGTCTAGCATAGTGATTACAGAATTTATAAGCCGGCCGAACAATTTTCATAAATTTTTTATTATTTCGTTAAACTTTCATTTATTTTGGTTCTTTTGTGACAGTTACTTAAGACGTATTTCTCGATGCCCATCTCGGGAAACAATTTAGCTTAGTCACGCAAGTTACATTTCAGTATTCTCGTGGGTTCCATTTATGGTGTCGCGATTGTATAGACTCGTGAAATTCGTCATCCTTGATCATGCCGAGAGTCTTGTAGATGAGGGAACGTATAGTCTAACACTAAATGAACGTTTATTGATCGTGTACTAATTAATGAAAAATTCTCTCAGTCTTCCATCAGGCGAGAAACGACTAACTTCCGGTGTTTAGATATCCAACTCGTAGATGTATGCCAATGATAAATTTTTTCGTGTATACGTATAAGTGTTTTGCGTGATGTAAGTAGTACGTAAGGAAAATTGATAAATGGCCACAGATAAAACAACACTGAATTTCGCAGTCGACTGAATATATACATTTCGTGCCAAATGAGGCCTTATATTGATCGGTTAACGAAGCGAGATTTTTGCAATTCTAATTAACTTCAGTCCGCAGTGTTTCTGGAGGGAATAAAGACTCGACTTCCTGTAGTTGAAAGGTGTAGCTTGTACGGAGCGTGTGAGAGGAAACAGATTGACTTATTTCAGATTTCATCCGCTGCAGTGTAGCTCTAAAGTATTTCTAATATACGAGTGATATAATTTTAGTATAATACATATCTTCGTGGTTAAGAAAGAGAAGTAATAAAAATACGAACCAAAAAAAAAATCAAAAATTGGTAAATGGCCGCAGATGGGCCGCCCATTCTTCTACCGTGCGCGATTTGTTCGCGGACGTTCAAGCCACAATCGTTGGAAAAGCACACCAAAATCTGTGAGAAATCCGCGGCCAAAAAACGGAAACCATTTGATTCTGCCAAACAACGTATCCAGGGTACTGAGCTAGCCGAGTTTCTACCTAAGCAGGGCAAGAGACGAGCCTTTCACGAGGATAAATCATCTAAGCCAAAGACATCCTGGAAACAAACACACGACGAGTTTCTTCGAGCTATACGAGCAGCTCGTGGTGAAGTCGTAAGCTGATATATATTATGTCTAATATAACTCATTTCATGTCGCACGAATGTCATTAACGTTGCAGTGAAGTTTCTTAACTAGGAACGTATTTCCGGATGTGAAATCGATTTTGGCCAAAAGTAATAACGCATGACCTTTTCTAAACTGATGATTCGATCGTTGGAGAATATATTCGTGGGCTCAGTTACATATGAGCATAGGCTTTGCAAACCGGCATATTGGAACGCCTTCTCGCACTAAAATTTGAAACTGGTTCCACCCACGCGGAGAGACTTTGGGAAAGACAATATTCTGGCAAATGTCTAACACCCACTGTAGTATGGTGATTTATTTAATGAAAAAGAAATAAATGATCATTGCAATTATTATCACATCTTGAATCACTTCTCGTTTATAACCTTGACCGGAAGACCCTCCCAGTTGAGTTCATATGGTACTGCGTACATACGGATAATATTTCGCAATATTTTCATGACCTGATTATACGTTCGTTTATTTATTTCCCTTCCACATCCGTGCACCCTCTGCTGACCTCGAACGCAATTCTGTGATCGAGTCGCCCACGCAAGGTTTCGTGTTTATAATGTAGTACAAGATTGGTAACCAGTTTTATATATGCCCACATGAGATCGTCCCACGTTGCAAGACGTCATGTCTCACGAGATATGTGAAATTATATAAATATATGTTACATAAGGGTGAGTATAATATTTATAAATTTGTTTGCAAAGGATGATGTACCGGCAATCCGACATGCACCGTCTATCGCACCGACAGCAGCACCTACTCGTGCGAATGAGAAGGGTACTTGCCCGACATGCAACCGGCAATTTGGTATTAAAGCCTATGAGCGTCACGTGGCTTGGTGTAAAGAACGTGCAAATCGTCTTCCGGTCAGCCCAGCAACAAATATTGCAAAGGAACGACTAGAAGCACGTATAAATTATCGAGCTCCAGCTCTAAAGAATCGGCGATTGACCAATCGAGAGAAATACTCACCAGGATCGGCAGTAAACATTTCTACAGTTGGTAAAATTTCATCACCTGGACCAAAGCCAAAAGAAAGCGCATCTGTACCCAGCTGTGCTAAGGGCAATGACAGTCCTGTAAAACCGAAGCCAGCAGTCGTGTTAGTATCTTCGAATTGTTTTTAAGAAAAATGCAATCTGTAAATTTTGATGCAATGTTATATATTGTATTTTTCAATACCTTATTTCGAGAACTTGCAGAACTTGAAATGTATCTTCGAAGGCTAATGATGAGCACTAGATTCCATGATTCGCCGTTGCTCACATTGCGATATAATCATTTTATTCAAATCTCGTTACAGCAGACGGACAGGAAATAACAAAGACACGTCAAACATACCTGGACCGATGAAATCGCGTTTGGTGGATCGAGGAAACAGGTGAGCTGAACTATGGCGATAGTTTCGTTGGAGAATAGACAAAAAAAAGTAAAGTTGTAGCTGGTAGAAGTTGGGTAAACGATGCCATAGTCTGTGGCAACGATTTTTATAAATTAACGATTGTAGAACCGAGGTAAAACTAATAACTTTTAAGTGTAGAGTATAAGGAGTAGTACTTGAAGTAGTAGGGTGCATGAGGAGAAGGGAAAGGGCCGAGGTGTGAAATCCAGCAATCTTTGATGTAGTGACTTAACTATTTCGAAATTTCTAATTTTTAAAACAAAACGTAGAGAGAGTATTACTAACGAATATCTTGCTGCCTTCTCCTGATGACCTTGACCCTTTTTCCTCCTCCTCAGACCAGCCGAAGAATACGAGCCCGGAAGTACCTCTGCACGAACCTCTTCCTCAAATCCTGGGCGTTCCCTGTTGTCCAATTCTTTCCTAAAATCCACGAAAACTAACGCGAAGAATACATCACCACCTCTCAAGTCGATCCGTAGACCGGAGGGAAGACTGAGTCCATCACCACATAAAATGCAAGAATTGAGCACCACCGAGTCTGTAAAATTGAAAACCAATTTACTCTCAGAGAGATGTTACAATAATCCAAAATTGAACGACATTACTGTGAACCAGGACGTAATTGGCATGTCAGTGCAGCCTTGTAATATTCACAAAAAACACAACATGACTAGTTGGAAACAGATCAGTGATGAAAAGTCTGATTCGAAATCGGTTGAAAAGATGACTCCACTTGAGGTTAAATTGGAGTCGCAAGAAGTCAGGGAAGTAGATGACGAGTTCGAGAAAGCTGTTGAACGCCATCGTCAACGATCGTTAGCATTACCAAACGTCAAAGAATCTACCCCATCATCTGAACTCGTAGACGTTAATCATACTCCGAAAATATCCTGGACTACGAACATTGAAAAACTTGATAAAACCTACTTGATCACAGAGTCACATGACTCTGTACCTGATTCGCCAGACTTAATAATTCCACCGCGGAAGTGGAAACCAGTAAAGAACAGCCCCAGAGTAGAGTTCTGCACAAAGGACAACATAGCTTCAACAATACCAGCGCCTGCACCTAATTGTTACGAAGCCCCCGGTAACCTGGACTGCTTTGAGAGCCCAATACACTTTAGTATGCACGTAAAATTCACTAGTACACCTGTTCCAGATTGTCTCGGTGCTAATAGTGGTGGTGTTACAATCGGAGCCCCAGGACTGCAAGTTAGTAAGGATATTGGTGTCTCTGAAAACGATTTTGAATACTCCGTCGAGTCAGGAGCTGGATGGTCTGGCGGCATGAAGTTGCAGGAGCCAGTCACTTTAGAGCTAGGATTTTTGGAATCTATTGAAGATGATTCTGCAGGGAGATTCGCGTCTCGGCGCAAAGATTTGATCACTACACCAATAAGAACGACGTTGAATAGTTCACCTAAGGCTGTAGGGGACATAAGTGGGCAGAAATCGTTGCCAAAAGTCACATCGCCAGGCATAACGCGGAGGATGAAGAAAAACCCGAATGTCAATCTAACTCCTCGTTCAAAACCTGTGGGTCAAACGATTCCGGTTATAGGAGAACCGTTGAATTACTGCGATTTTGAAAAGGGTTATGAATTGCCAACCTCTCGGTCTAACGCGAAAGAAATTTACTCTCCTGTCGTTAGTCCAATTCTCAGAAGTCATAACAAGAATAAGTCATCGTCTAAGTACAAGAAACACGGATCTTCAACGGATTGCAGTTGGTCACAAGGTCCTGAAAAAGCTCAATCTATTGCACATGGAAATATAGATGCACGTCATGATCACAATGAATTGAATTTGCCATTAAATTCTTCATTAAATTTGAAAAATTCTCCAATTCATTCTTCCAGAGGTCACGCGGATTCAGTAGCAGCTTCCGTAAAAAAATTCACTGGTTTAAGAGATTCGGTAAATGAAATTGGAACTGCTACGAACGTTAAAGAAAATGTCACCTCAACGAAAACAAATGATCGTGATAATTCCATATCCAGGTTAACTAGCCGCAGACGGAAGTTGGTTGGTATTTGCAAACGGTTGACAAATTTGAATCTTTGTGATAATGAAAATCGGTCCTTTGACCCAAGTGAGAGTCGTACTGAAGAGTCTTCAATGGCAGGATGCCAGATACCCGAAACAAATTCTCTTGACACCGTGGATGTGTCGTCTAACGCACACAGCGCTACGAAATGTTTGAGAAATTCTCTAAAGCTGGATTGCAGTGATAGACGAAGATGTGGAACTTATGTCATTGAAAAGAGATCCGTTCCAAATGTCCCGATAAGTTGTAATCCCGTGTCTGATGAATCCCTTGAGGATAAACCAAGCAAGGAGAAGAGGAGGAGAACAGAAACAGAATCTCAGGATTTAAATCAGATAAAAGTTAAAGGAGATGATTCAATATTTGACAACTACGATTCTCGAGAGACCTGCAGTCCGAATGCTTCACTTACTGCTTCAAAAATCTTCATGGAAACCACTGTCGAGGATATTACGGTGAATGATGAAATCAGAGAAATATATGATAAGTACGTAAACAACAACTTCGATTATGACAGCGAAAATACCGTCGGTGAGAGCTGTTCATACGAACTCGAGCTCGGCACTGCAAAAATTTCGTTAGACGACAAAGAACACGTTCCTGAGGTTCTGGAGAATGACTCTACAGGTTTTGACGAGCTCCTAACAGTTACTTCGGATTCGGGTGTAATCCAAGCAGAGAAATTGCTGCCTTCAGAAACGGAATTTTCGAGATCGAGTTGCCGCAGCGCTTCCAATATGCAAAAACGAATTCGCAGAAGTATGAATATGCTGAGAAGCAGTACGGATAGTTTGATTTCAATGGTGGATACAGGATCAAAAAGCATTGAATTGATTACCTCTTCAAGCTGTTATGACAGAGAAATCTGTACAATACAGCCAATTGCTTCGGGTACGGCAACCATAGTCAAGAGAGAAAGAACTGTGAAATTTTTACCGAAAATTAGCCAGATGGAACCTGCCGTAGATTTGGAGAACGCGGAGAGAAAATCCAAGACGTTAGAAACAACATACTGGGAAAAAGTGGCCAAAGTATCTCGGAACAGTCTGATAAATCTCGATCCTCCGAACGAAAGCTTTCGTTTTGTAAAAAGGAATCCTAAAACCCTATTCCTTCCACCTATGGCTCCCGGAAATCATTCCTCAATGGAACGTCCAAGGTAGGACAAACCGTATGTGTGCAATAACTAACACTACTTAAAATTTGTAGGAGTGAACCGTCGTTTCGGGTCGTCCATCGTAGTTATTCAAGAAGCCCGCCAAACTTTAATCTCATTCTTAGACGTAGAATGTAAGTCTATGTAGTTTAGATTGCACATATAACTTTACCCTGGCTCGATAATTAGCACCAGTTGAAAGAAAAGCAGAATAATACTTCACCATTATATGATAGAACTAGTCTAATAGACACACTTTAATTATGTATAAAAAATTCTGTACTTCATTACTGCACGTGCATGTGACATGGATAGGTATTCAGCTTTATTGCATCTGCAAGTATTATAGCTATGTATATATATCCATGATTCGTTGCACATAAAAAATTAATTAGATTGAGGGGACCGGCGTTGCTCATCGTGTCGACGATTATAAAGCGATGGCTGTTTTCAGCGGAGCCAGCCAGGACTACGATCCATTCTTGGCCGCCGAAAGGCAAATGAACGAGTTGTTCGCGGATACAAGCGATCAATTCCTGACGGAGGGTCCCCCATTAAACAGCGATCACTCTCCGTCGAGTGATTCTAAACTGACTCAATTCCCGCTTTCCCATTCCTCAGCTTTTGTCAAATATCCTTCTTCACCAAGGGCTAATAAACGCGCATCAGTGATCGCCCCACCCTCAGAATTTGACGACTTTACATCCGACTTTTCGAGCGATTCAACCGAGACCAATTCCACATCGCAGGATTTTTTTATTAACAATTTAAATGCGCAAACCAGAGAGGTAAACGATTTTGACAAACTTACTGAGGACTGTAACAGACGCGTTATCATCGACAAGTCAAAGGTCACATCCGGTGATCAGGATGTTAACGCAAATTCATGTCGCGGCAAGACATTTGTTAGCTCGGTAGAAAGGTCGCGTAAAATTCTTGAAAAGGTTACACCAAAAGTTGTTCGGCCCGCTGTAAACAGGTCGCATTCAGTTCGCTCAGTGAGGGCAACATCGGCACCCAGAGCACCGGAGCGCAAGAGTTCTTTGAAGAAAGTAATTTCTCAGAAAAATGATTATTCGGGTGTTTCTTCGATCGCGTCTAATAATAACAGCTACGCAGCTTTGTCCGGGAGTAATTTAAGCCTCAGTTCAATGTTATCTTCGGAGGCAGACATCAAAAGGTCTAATTCCGTTTTTGATGAACTCTTGAGCTCCTTCGAGGACGACGGGTCTTCCTTTCCTTCCCTTAAATCCTTCCTAAAAAGTGATTCCGTCTCTACGTCAATGTCCAGTCAGGCTCCGGAACCCAGACTTCGTAACGGCATGATCAGCGACGAAGAACTTTCATCCCCGGACAGTTACAAACGCCAGAATCACAGCAAATTGAGTGCTGATTCCGCCTACAGCAGGTTACACTTTGCATTATTTTATACATTTTTATATATTACATTATCAAATGATTTTACAAATTAAAATACATTGGATTAAACATTTTGAAATGATCTCTAGCGCAAATACGAGAATTTCATCAAGTCGGTAATTGCGATATATACCCGTAAACGGATATATCGCACGCATGCCTAAAGCCCCATAAACTTTGTACTCGTAGTTTAAATCGAAAATGTTCCAACCATGGACGCAGCACAACTGACGTGGGATCCAGAATCGATCAAGAGCCATCGCCAAAGCGTCGGGACGCAGAGATAGGTTCTGGAAAATTGAAGATGTCCAGGTTCTGCCATGAGTGTGGATCTAGATTTCCTGAGCCAGCTAAATTCTGCTGTGAATGCGGAGTCAAGAGACTTGTCCTCTGAGGCCGTATTCCAATCTTTATAACGAAAAACAAATCCTTTCCTCTTCAGGAGGTCTTATTGATCTCTCCAACGGTTCTTCACTCGGATCCACTACCCTTTTGGAATATATTAATACGGGCGCTGGTGATGCACGAAACACCATTTATGATTGTTATTGACAATTTGTCGAGATGACATCGGACATGCCTCTGTAATTTATTTTCACATTATATGATAATTTTATTTCGCCATTTTACAAGTCTATGTCAATGACCTCAGTTAAAAGTGTAGATTGAGTAATTAATGAATTAAAAATACTTGAGTTTTTTCAATAATTAAAAGGGTGGATTAGTTCTAATATTTATATCATAATAAATCCGGAGCATTTAGACGAAGTAGTTGTATAACAGCGATCAAGAAACGAAGAGTGTGCAGTAGAGGAATGGGTAGGCATGTCCGAATTCAAATATATACACGTCTTTTAATGTAAATTATAATTATTATAATATACAGTAATGTAAAAGTCCCAATTTGTATTTTTATACGTTCGGTGGAAGTACAAGTCTTTACAATAGACAGCACTTAATTTTTGGCCAATTTTTAGCTATACATATGTATACAAACATACACTTATTGTTAGATATATTGCGGCGAGAATGGCAATATTTGGATATGCGAAGCTTATTCTGTTACTTGATTCTCAAAATTGGAGGAAGAATAATTTCTCCAGCCATAATTTATGTGAATAAATGCCTATTTTCAATTGGTATCAATTTTCCTATAGAAGATAATTTGCAAACCTATTATGTATATGGGTTGATAAATTTCTTTATCGTATAGATCGCTTTTGAGTTGCAATAATCATTGACGTACGGATACGTACATACGTACGTTAATATCGTTAGTTCATTAAAATATAACCATTTTTGGTTTTTTGTTATAAATGTGTGTCGTTACGTTGTCTCGTGTTTTATGTAAGCATTTCTTTTTTTAAAAATAATTTATTCATCGCGTGAAAGGTTGTGTGAGACTTATTGAAATTAGTCGTGCAGTGATTTACGATTTTTTTGTTATTGTTTTTAAACATATAATCGTGTAGTGTACAAATTAATCACTCATATACTCATATTTCGTCGTCATATAAATATAGTCATTTAATAAATTGAATAATACATCTATTATCATCATTATTACTATTATTATTATTATTATTATTATTATAGGTAACACGAATTATATTATTCGTTATAAATACAAGTCATGCTCCGATTAAAAAAATCAAATATATAATTCTCATGATAAAACACCCCATATAATTGACTTGCGAGAACTATAGTTTTTAGTAAACTTCATAGTTATCATTCCTAGTTCATAACAAGACTGACTCTGCACTATACCTGACTTAATTCACTATAAATCATTGATTAATGAAATCATATCGAGTAACCGAGTAAATGAAGCACTAAAATATTACTCGATACATCTATAAATTATATAAATATACAAAAACACTAATATATTGTAACAAATTACGTATATGTATCCTTTGAATTGTATTTTTTCAAGTGCAATAAAGTTATATGCTTATATACATAATTATATTCAGAAAGTGTTCCTCTAATTTTAGTTGAACATTTGTATTACATGTCACTGTCACATCGTTCATTCGTCAACACGCATAAGCTGTATACTATAATACTATTTTCGGATATTCAGAAAGAGTCGAAGTAACTAAACTGAAAAACTTACTCACCGTAGAGATAACATTCTAAAAATAAATATCGACATAAGGATAGGCGCCTATGTATTGACAATGATAAAAGTTACCTTCACTCAACTGTAATCGTAGCATGACTGATGACTACTATGCGATTGTTTTTTGTCTTTTTTTCATTTAATGACGATGTGGATGAAAAATGACATTTCCTTCACTTCACAGGCTTTACTAAGTCTGATTAACAGTCAGTAAATAATAACGTTCAATCACCCTGCGATCGAGATGAACAGATTCATAGCTCAGAGTCTAAAGAGGCTCCGTAGTACTTGGGGGGTGAGATTTGATTGCCAATTATCAATCTGTCATTTGATTCACTAACCTTGCTTCGTCTTAGGGTAAGTTACCAGCTTTTCCTAGTACCCGGTCCTCACATGTCAACGTTAGTGACGGTGAAAGGGGCAAGTGCGAAACAGCCCAAAGAGACAGCGTAAGTATAAGGATCATCCCTAACGCGGAGGATTTCTCATAATTTATTAACGTTTTAACAGAGTTACCCAATGATTGATCATTGCTATGATTGCGTAATCATCGGAGCCGGTGGCACGGGTTTACGAGCGGCTTTTGGCCTTGGTTCAAAAGGCTATCGCGTAGCAGTTATCACGAAATTATTTCCAACGCGATCTCACACAGTGGCTGCCCAGGGTGGTATAAATGCAGCTATAGGAAATTGCGAACCAGATAACTGGCTTTGGCACATGTACGATACTGTCAAGGGGTCCGATTGGCTTGGGGACCAAGATGCGATCCATTTCCTTGCCCGAGAGGCACCCAGAGCTGTATTTGAACTCGAAAACTATGGTAACTTCAAGAACATTAGGGACTGCAAATTGTCCTCATCCGCAAATCAATTTATTCAATTTCTTCTACAGGATGTGTGTTCAGCCGTACGAAGGAAGGAAAGATTTATCAGCGTGCATTCGGTGGTCAATCGTTAAAGTTTGGTAAAGGTGGTCAAGCCCATCGTACGTGTGCTGTAGCTGATCGTACTGGTCACGCGGTTCTCCATACTCTGTATGGTCAAAGCCTGCGTTACGAGGTGCACTATTTCGTTGAGTATTTTGCTCTCGATTTACTGATGCACGGTGACTGTTGCAAGGGAGTTTTGGCCCTGGAAATGGAGACGGGTCAAATGCATAGATTTAGGGGTCATCAAACGGTGGGTAACGAAATTATATCCTGATCATGTTTCTCTAAGGTTTTAGTTCAACCCGCATTGATCATGTAGATCATCGCCACTGGGGGTACCGAACGTTGTTACTTCTCGTGCACAGCTGCACACGCGTGTACCGGGGACGGAATGGCGATGGTTTCGCGAGCTGGGATCCCACTCCAAGATATGGAGTTTGTACAGTTTCATCCAACCGGTTAGTTCCGTGTTCGGGGTAGAGTGTGGTAGGTCATTGAATGCTGTAGAATGTCGAATAAACCGTAAATGGGTAAGAGGTAAATTGACCTCACAAAAATACGCCAAGGCGCGACGTCCTTGCAGCAAATACTTCGAGCCACGTGGTCCGAATTGTTTGAGACCATTCAAATATTTCTGAATTGTCAATTAATGAGGATGGGTAATTCAGGGATTTACGGAAGTGGAGTTCTCATTACCGAAGGTGTCAGGGGCGAGGGTGGGTACCTGACAAATTCTACAGGAAATCGTTTCATGGCTGGGTACGCTCCTGTTGCTAAGGATCTGGCTTCGAGAGACGTAATCTCTAGGGCGATGACGCTCGAAATACTTGAGGGAAGGTACGACAAGTGTTAGGCTGACCTTTAGCTATTCTTTTGCGTTTTATCAGACATGGTTTCCTCCACTTCTCGAGAGCGGATATTTCAAGCTTTCAAAAACTGATAAAATGGAGAGTGTAAAATGAATTCATTATCCCAGACCGAATCTATTAAACTAGAGATATAATATATAATATCAGTACATACATATGTGCGACCAAGCGTAGGCATGGATTATAGCAGCATCGTGGTAGAGAGAATTTATAGCTAAATTAATGTGTGTTGAGTCATGACCCGTATCGGACCTCTCGATAAAAAGATAATTGCTGTAATTAGTGACATTTTGTTGATAAAATATTGCCTTTATTAACATAATTAATGAGCGACTGGAAACTTAGAAAAAACTTGTTCTGAAATTATCCAACTGTTATATGTAGAGGTGTGGGACCGAATAAGGATCATTTAAATCTGCAGCTCTCACATCTTCCTCGTGATGTGATTGAAAAACAGCTGCCAGGGATTTCCCATCTGTCCTGGGTTTTTGCTGGTGTTGACGTTACAAAGGAACCGATTCCGGTTATACCCACAGTGCACTACAACATGGGAGGAATTCCGGGCAACTACAGAGCGCAGGTATCGATTCGAAGGGCCCCTAAACGAGGGAGAGATTTTAGACAAAAGATACGATGGGACGGGGTTTAAAATAAGGACGACTATTTTTTGTTCCATTTATTTCTCATTGAATTTTTCTTACAACCTAAAACCATTACAGCCGACTTGGGTACCAAGAATTCTAAAAGTTCTCTGCATATGGATTGTTTAGTCCCAAAAAATGCCTCAGGGTGAAGCTTTCACTTGAAACTTGTGCCTATTTCGAACCTACAATTTATACCAAGATTAAATAGATCGAGGTGAAAGTTGATTATTATTTTCAAGGTACTTACACGTGAAAACGAAAATGACAGAGTGTTGGACCGTCTATGGGCTGCGGGTGAAACCGCATGCATATCAGTTCACGGTGCCAATCGCCTAGGAGCCAATAGCCTCATCGAAACCGTGGTCTTTGGTAGAGCAATCGCGGATAATATCGACTGTATGATGCGTCCTGGTGAACGTCATACTGATCTGAGTCCAGTGAGTAATCGCGAATGCAAAATCCTTATAAATAGAAACGAAATATTGGTAATTCAACGGTCAATGAACGACTGCTCTTTGCCTTTATACATTCACTTTCTTTTTTTGCTGAATTAAGAACAAACTATATTGAACTGATTAATTTTTTACCACTTTCAAGTCCTGAGAATAAAGTTTAGTATAGTATACATACATATGTGTAGGTATGATTTGCCATAGACCGTTTATCGAGCTGTGTCAGCGGCTTCAGATTAACCGAGGCGCTTAGCATATTTAGAGTGCATTTTTAGCGCTACTTAACAGATCAGAGATAAGAGAATAAATAATGTGTTAACCTCATCATAGCACGAGAATACTTATACTAGTATTTATCATGCAAGAAATGACAAACATTGAGAATAAATTGTGGTATTAAATGTTAGGATATTGGTCAACAATCTATATGTCGATTCGACGCAACTCGTTACGCCCAGGGGAATGTCACCATAAGTGCCCTTCGGGAAGAAATGCAACGTACTATGCACAAGTATGCCTCGGTATTTCGTACCTGCGACATTCTTCAGCGTGGCTGCCGCGAAATGACGCGTTTGTACACATGCAATTTACCTAATATCTGTGTAAGTTAATTTATCTGCGGTTCTGATCTCAGATAATTAATAATTATTGGAGATATTTAACATTGATAAACTTCAGAGTATAATCTCTGAAATTTTACTGTTATATATCAAGTTTTCGCAATGTAGGTTCAGGACTCTACATTGATATGGAATACGGAACTGATAGAAGCTCTGGAGCTGCAGAACATGATGCTTAATTGCATGCATATTATCTATGCTGCAGAAAACCGGAAAGAATCTCGAGGTGCTCATTCGAGAGAAGACTTCAAGGTTTTACACAATGCCATGTCTTGAGTTTACCTTTAAATTGCTTAATGACTCAGAAGTAACACATAACCGTTTTCACTTAATATTGAGAAAGACACACATACGGTTTGTTTGTTTGTCCCTGATAATAACACGGATGAAAGATTTTCTAAACAGACTGTACTGACGCGTCTGTTACTATCTAAGTAAGATCTTAATGTTCTGGATTTCCAAGTGGTTCTTAGGAGAGTTCCACAACGACGATGTCAAGTCGGAGACATATATATGCAATTCGTGTTTTTCCTGGGAAAGAAATTTCAAAATTTCTTTTTTATATTCACTTATTGAAAGAGACGTAATGGACTTCTCGTTGATTATACTAACAAATTTATCCACGATCAAATGTTAATCAATTTTATTATCGGATAAAGAAACTCAAGTTTTAATTAACACCGCGGCAACTCATCCACAGTTTCATAATGTAAAAATATCACCAAAATCTGACGTCAAGATAACAATTTTAAAATGTTTTGAAACATTTTTTCCTTATACCTGGTGAAAGGAATGAAGAACTAACCATACATTTTTCACGTCAGAAATAGAAAAACGCTACTTAGTGGCAGATTCATTTTGATCCTAAACTTTTTAAATCATTTACATAGCAACGAATTGACGAGTATGATTACTCTCAGCCACTGGAGGGACAGCAGAAACTTCCGCTGGATCAACATTGGCGCAAGCACACTCTAACTTGGGCTCATGACGACGGATCCGTGAGTGAATCGCGTCGATTGAACTAAAATAAACCATAAAACTATTACAATAATGCTTGTTTTTCAGATCTGTATTACCTACCGGCCAGTAATTGACACGACACTTGACGAAAGTGAAGCTGAACATGTGCCTCCAGCAATACGAAATTATTAACAAATAAGGCTTAATGCCACCATTGTAACAGATTATCCCGGATTAAAACGTTAGGACTGATTATAACGTATATTGATAAAACGAGAAGTATGTCTTACTAGTAAGATTGTTTTTTTGAGATCTGTACCATAGTACATATAGGTGGCAGATTATAGACGGAAAGTTAGTGATGCCCAATTACTGAGAACCTATATATCTTGTTGTCCTTGTAGTTTACCAACTACTTTTTCCTCCTTTTTACGTTCTACATAATTCAGGATACAATAAAATGATTTTCCTCATAACAGGTCAATACATGGTTTTTATTGCTGAATAATGTCCCAACGAACGCAATCGCTTTTACTAAATAGTATAAAACAACATCTCCCTTCTATAGCTAAGGTATATATAATCGTAGTATACCTATAGTACGTTGAAGTTTTGCGGCTACAATGTGGTCGTTTAATTCGATATAGTTAGGTTTACAGTCAGTTTGATAAGGCGAGAAAAAGTTAGAAATAACCACACCGCTAATGACTTTACTTTTTGTTCTTAACAATGATCGCTTCCAGTTGGATACATTCGGTCAAGTCCGCGCTATTTTTATAACTTACGCGTATATAGCGTGCCGCTCGAAAGTAGAATGTAGAATATGGTAGGTATTCGAAATTTAAAATGCCCGAGCGGGGCATGATGGGTCGTTTGTCCATATTATATATACATATATATTATATATAATATGTGTATAGGTATATTCATATGTATATGTATTTAATTGAATTTGAAGTCACGGAGTGAAACTCCCAGGTCGACGGCGCACGATTTGTCTATTATTTAGTTTTGATACTTTATAGTGTTACATCACATAACGTGACGTCAAACTTGTATAAATGAAATTTACACCGTCTCTAATTCCTGATAAAATTATCGTGAGTACGTGAAATCAGAGTTGAAAATGACAATTTAATCACAGCAACAGATTGCCTTTCGTAAGGTCATTGGAATTTCAGAGGACTGAAAGTATATCGCAGTTTGACAGTTGCGGCGCTAAATAGATAGTAGGGAAATATTATCGATTATTTTTTTTATTCGTTATCCCTGAATTGATATAAACATAGCGGAATCGAGGGGTATAGAGTAAAGAAAAACATGAGAGATTATGAGAATAAACATTTTCATTCGATATTATTTGAACAACTAATATTTTTTTTTAATTATTCTGATTAATTAAAGTTCTCTTTTTATTATTCTTCGCTCTCCGTGTATATTTATCGCATAGGCGGTGCAGGCGCGAACACGAGTAATAAATATTTTCCGCGATTCGGCGCATTGGTGCGCACATTATGTGTTGTTGTATTTAGACAATAATAAGTCTTGAACAACAACCGAGTAATATAATCATTTGCTAAATGCAGTTTGGCTGGTTAAATGCTATGAGAAAAAATCGAGATGTGCTGCGAACTATAAATCCTATAGTATAGGTATACGTATTGCAATATACGCACTTCTTTATCCCGTAAAGTTGGCCCCACTGGTCTGACCAACGTCTGCCGCTAAAGGTTCAGTGTTCACATCGCCGTACGAGAAGTGCGCGAGTGGGTTTGCTGGTGTGTTCGCGTACCCTGTTACCAAGAAAACCGATCGAATTCGGTATTAATTAGTTAATACCCCTTGGCAGGTCCAAGATGAGCATAATGTTGAAAATACCGGGTATTCTAGCGAAGAATCTGTCCTCATCGACAGTGGTAAGTATTTTTTTAAGTTATATAATTTTCTTGAACCGACTAAGGTACCCGCTAATTCATCACACCTTTACCACTTCCACTTTTGCCATTACGTAAGTTTCAACCCCGTCGTCATTTGTTTTCGTAATTTTAGTGAAAACGGGGATATTTTTTCCATATCACAGCTGTTTCACTATTGTGTAAATTCAGTAAATTATATTTGAACCGATCTATAAATACACATAGTAGAATTTTAAGTTCGTTACCATCAGTTTTTTGTATTTAAAATTTTTAACATGATATTTATGCGTTTGATATTAAATTCATTTCTATGTAAACACATTGTTATCTAATTTATATTTTTTTAATACCATACAAAATACGATTATACTAAGCAACAACGACTGACAGCTGCCAGAATACGGTGATATTCGGATTGCCACATGCATTTAGTCGATATCTATTCATAGTTTAGATTCGAACTTTTTATGTCCTATTCCACTATATTTTCGAGAGTATTCGAGTCGAGATTTAATTAACTCGCTTAAGCTACGAAATACAAACGCTGTTCTTCTTTCAAGTCTGACGATGAAAAGTTTGGCAGTTGAATTATGGTTTTATTTAATCAAGCCGTCTTGATATGAACGCAATATTCTTACCGCCCGAGCAGTAACGAGGATGTAACTAATTTGCAAAACTCGTATCATTGTAACAATTTAACCTATACAAATGTTGCGAATTTTAAGATAACTAGGTTATTATCACAAATCGCGCAAATACCTTTATACTTAAAGGCATAAATTGGGGAATTTTAATTAAGACATTGTTTAGAATGTTTGTTTTTAATTATCCTAACAATTGTTTATCATCGTTGTTGTTGTTATTATTATTATTATTATTATATCAAATTATATAACGTAGAGCATGTGAAATATTGACTATACCTATCTGACTACGCATGAATTATGTAAAACAAAAAGATCGAAAAAAATAAAAAATTCGCACAATTTCCACAAAGATTATCTATTTTTCCGCGTAAGAAGTTTTTGCTATGTCAATTTTAATAACTTTGCACAACTGTGTTTAACTAACAATAAATCACCTCATTTGTTAAGCTAGAACTAATACAGGAACCAAGCACACTAATTATACGAAACTATTTTGCATAAATACGTATATCTAGAATTATATAAGTATTTTATATTAATTTTGCAAATGACAGCAATATATCGCCAAATGTATAATTTTAAATTGATTAAAAATAGATAATAAATTCTAGAGAAAACAAAAAATTTGTCTCAATTTTTTTTGTTGTTGTCTATTTTAGCTTAAATTATTAAAGGCTATGAAAAATAAAATTTGGATAGAATGAAGATTTAGTTGAAATTAGTTGTGATTTTATTTAATAAAAGAAATTGATAAAATTAAAAAATTATAAATAGTAGCGATGTAAAAATTGCGTCTCTAACGGAGTCATTGAGAATAGAATAATTTCAGAATAAGCTTGGCCCGCCTTTGCTTTCAACCCGCAAATTCCATTATACACCTGATGGTAAAGCGGCGAAAGTATCTGATGCCATTTCCAAGCAGTATCCAATAGTGGACCATACTTACGATGCTGTTGTGGTCGGTGCTGGTGGTGCTGGTCTTCGTGCCGCCTTCGGTCTGGTTGCCGAAGGTTTTAAGACCGCTGTCATTACAAAACTATTCCCCACAAGGTCACATACCGTAGCTGCTCAGGGTGGTATTAACGCTGCGCTTGGTAACATGGAGTCTGACAACTGGCAATGGCATATGTATGACACAGTTAAAGGTTCAGATTGGTTGGGTGATCAGGATGCGATCCATTACATGACCCGAGAAGCTCCTAAGGCTGTTATTGAACTAGAAAATTACGGCATGCCATTCAGTCGCACTCCGGATGGTGAGTTTCTTACTGGTTACATAAACGCGCTTATGTAATAAGACTAAAAAACATGATATGACAGTAAGTAAGGCCATCTACACAATGCACGCAAAGTCTGATAATTGTTAAATGATGAGTCGGTATGAAAGAACGACGAAACTTTGAACAAATTAAATACAATCAACAGAAATGACTTCTTTTCAAGTCTCTAACATATTGCAGTACCTTAAAAGCATTTTTTTTTTGTTATCTTATCATAGCCTAAGGACTTTCGTTCGAGTCTTCAGTAGCACAATCGGTTGTAGCCGTATGTATTGAGCCAGATGTGTCTGTGTCTGTATCTGTTCCGGTGGCACTCTTAGTACGTTTCTTCTTCAGCTGTGTTTCTTGCCTTTGTTGGCTCCTCTGTGGAGAATTATGTTAATTTGGTATGACAAGTGGGACAGGCTTAGAAATTTTTCATAAAATTTGTTCATTTGTTATTGTGAAAATTAAAATGAAACTGAATAACTAAATACGTTCTTTCAACTGGGCTTAAAAATTCTATCTGTTATATCTTTGCTTCTACTTTACTATAATAATATTTAAAATGCTAATAACACTTTCTACACCTTGCGTTTCTTTGGGCTGATAACTTTTCGTGACAAGTTATATTTCTTCTTTGAGACAGTATCTTTCTTGGTGCTTGTCTTGGATTTCTGTTTGTCGATACTATTTTGTTTTTGATTTTTTTCTGATTGAGGCCGTTTCAGCTTTTTATTTTCATTCGCCGCATCAATAAATGGCTGTTTTTCATGTTCAGTCATATTTCGCCACCGTTCTCCACCGAGACGAAAGATGTTTGTGCTTGTTTGTCCAGCTTGCATCTGTATGTCAGAATATTTTTTTAATCAATTTACTTTCAACTAGTAAGCAAACAAATTACTAGAGCAATAATTCAATCCAACTGCCATGCTTTATAATATAATACAAGCTGAACCCACCTTGCGAAAATCAAACATAAAGTTGATAAAGGGATTAGTGTTGCTCCACAACTTGCTGGTTTGAGAATTAGACCGTGTTCGTGACTGGTGACTTATTGACGCTGCTCTTGAATTAGGCCTATTTATCAAAACACAATTGAATTTTAAACAATTTTCATATATTTAATTTATAAATACAATCATATTAGCAGTGGATCTTATTGATTTTTTTTTTGTCTATTCCGGCCAAAAGTTGCTATAGAAATCACATATTGGTCATATTCCAACATCTTATATGACCAAATTTCTTAGAGAATCTTATGTGATTCCCTCTTATATGACATTCTTATAGATATTTTTGGCAAGGATTCAAACTGCAATCTATTTTGAGCAGTAAAAAGTTTGCTTCAAAATGTTCCAACATTAATGTAAATGTCGAAGGTCTGTATCACGCACCTGGATTGACTTTTATGACTTAATTCGGACCGTTTTGAGGGATGTTTCATTTGAGATTTATCTCGACTGCTTTGTCCAGTAAATTCATTACTTTCTTCATCAGTATTCTCTTTATTATTTTTATTGAGATCCATGATTCGTCGCAAAATGCACAGTCAAAGTCAAATATCATTCAGTTCAGCATTGTCAGTTAAAATAAATTGTGGCAAGACACCTGCTCAAAGTTAATAGATTAGAGAAAGAGTAATTCAAATTTCAACGAGATATTTAAAAGCAATTATTTGATAAACAAGAGTTTAGCGTTGCTACGTGACATGCTATTGTCATTATTTTCACCCATTTGAAATCAGCAATATGATCAGATTCCAATATAAATCGATTCTGATCGTTCAAATACATCCGCTGCAAGCTTCACTAATAACAATTACCATTCCATTTCCGACTTCAAAAACTTGAATCATTATTTCCATTAGGTAAAATTTACCAACGAGCTTTCGGGGGTCAATCCCTGAAGTTTGGCAAAGGAGGTCAAGCGCACAGATGCTGTTGCGTTGCTGATCGTACCGGTCATTCATTGCTGCATACTCTTTATGGCCAGTCCCTCAGCTACGATTGTAACTACTTTGTTGAATATTTTGCCTTGGATTTGCTCATGGAAGATGGTGAATGCCGAGGAGTAATCGCCCTCTGTTTAGAGGATGGAACGCTGCACAGATTTCACTCAAAGAATACTGTATTAGCTACCGGAGGCTACGGCAGAGCATATTTCTCTTGTACCTCAGCACATACTTGCACAGGCGATGGAACCGCTATGATTTCTAGAGCAAATTTACCTAATCAAGATCTCGAATTTGTCCAATTCCATCCCACGGGTATAGTACACATATTTCTTAATATTTGACATTTTTACATTTAACAAGAACAGTAAAAATAGTCAATCTAATTATTCAATTACGATAAAATTTACAGGAATTTATGGAGCTGGGTGTCTGATAACTGAGGGTTGCCGTGGAGAAGGTGGTTACCTAATTAACAGCGAGGGAGAAAGATTTATGGAACGTTATGCTCCGGTTGCAAAAGATCTTGCGTCTCGGGACGTTGTATCAAGGTCTATGACGATCGAGATTAGAGAGGGCAGGTAAAGATATTCTTTGCAGTACCGTTCGATTTAGAAAAACCTTTGCAAATTGATATGATGTGAGTTTTTCAATTTCGTTGTAACTAATCTTGAAAATATTATTTTTTCAAAAAGGGGATGTGGTCCAGAAAAAGATCACGTTTACCTGCAGCTGCATCACTTGCCCCCAGAGCAGTTGGCTACTCGTTTACCTGGAATTTCTGAGACTGCGATGATATTTGCTGGGGTTGATGTCACGAGTCATCCTATCCCTGTACTGCCTACGGTACATTACAACATGGGTATGCAAAGTTTTCGTTTCTGTGATAATTATCATGGTAAAAAAAAAAGGTGGAATGGTAAATAATGGACTTGTTTATTTAAACATACTTAGGTGGTATTCCTACAAACTACAAGGGTCAGGTTCTTACCTCAGTAAATAATGAAGATCATGTAGTAAGAGGGCTGTATGCATGCGGTGAATCTGCATCTAGTTCAGTTCATGGCGCTAACAGGCTTGGAGCTAATTCTTTGCTGGATTTGGTGGTGTTTGGTCGTGCATGTGCAAAGACAATTGCAGATGAGAATAAACCTGGGGAGAAAATAGGAAGTCTTAGGCCTGTTAGTATCTTCTCTTATTTTTGAAGACTAATTAAAATACTTGTCATACACAACGTAATTACTGATGTTTCAATTCTGATTTTTATCGTAAAGTTAATTTCTTACGTTTCTCTTTCTCTGATGCATAGAATGCTGGCGAAGAGTCCGTAGCTAATTTAGATTGGGTCAGGAATGCGAACGGTTCGACTACCACTGCCGAATTGAGATTGAATATGCAAAAGACGATGCAAACGCATGCTGCTGTATTTAGAACGGCAGAAACTCTGCAGGAAGGTTTGTAGATACAAAAGTGGTGGATATTAATTTCAGACTATTCAAAGATTTCGTACATACATGTAAATCATTTGAAACTCTTCTTACCCAATATGCATTTCTTTACCTTTGTTTACCAGGATGCGAAAAGATGTCTTCACTTTACAAGAGTATGAGCGATCTCAAGGTCCTGGATAAGTCAATGATCTGGAATTCAGACTTGGTAGAATCTTTGGAACTCCAGAACTTGATGGTGAACGCAATGCAGACTATTGTAGCCGCTGAAAATCGAAAGGAAAGTAGAGGAGCTCACGCACGTGAAGATTTCAAAGATAGAAGCGACGAGTATGATTATAGCAAACCATTAGACGGACAAAAACCAAAACCAATCGAAGAACATTGGAGAAAGCACACACTCACCTCAGTAGACATTAGCACAGGAAAGGTCAGTAAGACTTGTACTATATTGAGATTGAAATTGATGTCTGCCTATGGAATGGTAAAGCTAAAAAACAGAAGTACAATATTATATTGATGTTTAATGTTTTCAGGTAAAAATCAGTTACCGACCAGTAATTGACGAGACATTGGATGCTCAAGAATGTGCGACAGTACCTCCTGCAATCCGTTCCTATTAATTACTTAGAAAAAGTTATTCTGATATTTCGTCTGACCTATTTTCTGGATACATAATAATAATATTTTCTCGAGTGTCCAAGGTTTGTAGGTTTATCAAAAGTTGTCTCGACATCTTCATTAGTCACAAAATAGTGACGTTCATACTGTCAGTTCATCCTGTCAGTTCATCAATTAATTATTTACTGACCCTATTTATTTAACTGTCAATCCTTATCGTGCACCAAAGTCGATTCTTGTCACTGCTTAAGCGCTTCGCAAGCATTAGTTTAGCATCATATTTGGATGCTGGGTGCTGAGATTTAAGTTTCAATGTTTCAGCCTAAGAGATTTTAATATTCTCTTTAAGAAGCAATAAGTTTATTATTATTTATAATAATAATTAATAATATATATTAGGATATGGCGATAAAACGTTCGTAGTATCGGTAACCTGTTAGGGAGCACGTGAATCGGTCTTATGAATAAATTTTTTTTTTTCCCCCGTTTTCTTTTTTTACTTACTTTGCTAATTAACGATTTTTACAATATCGATATTATCTTTGTTTTATTTCTATCCACTATACAAAGCTCGTATAATCACCTAAAAGAATGTGAATTCGGGTGCATCGTACAACGCAAACTATCGAATAATAAGAAAAGTACAAAATAATCAATTCTGTTAACAGAATATTAGATTAATACTCCATAAAAGGTTACGCAATACGAATGGGCCACTCAAGTTAGGCGCGGCTTTATACTTATCGTTGTTTATGAAACAATGTGGAATCAAGTATGTAGATAAATTTGTTACCTTCTCAAAAGTATTAAGAATTTAGTGAAACGAATTAATTAATACTTCTCTTAAATAAACAGTATTTCAGAGTTTGATCTGTATTCTCTGGTACTAAAATTAAACTAAATTAAATTAAATTAATTTAAATTTTAATTCTTAAGGATTTGAAAGTACTAACAGATGTTCACGGAAGAATCATTGTAATTTAATTGGCTATTTGGAACGGATTATAAATTTAATTATTTTGTAGTCGAGTGCATAAAATGACGAAAATGATAGAATATATTTAGAGACAACCTAATATTCGTCTTTAAACATGTATTGGGTGAGTTTGTGCTGTAAAACTCAGTAACAGCTATTGTACATACATACTAAAACGTTGTCAATAAAAATTGTAGTGCTCATTTTACTAAGGTACTAAATGTTATTCCTTCCCCATTTTTTTCACCCTTCCAATTCTTAATCGAGTCTAAATCTTCTATAAGAATTCTTCGAACCGAAGTAAAACTATCGAAAATACAATTATTCGTAACAACGAAGTGGTAAATTTACTCCAGTTAAGTTTTAATCGATAAACTAAATTTATTGGAATAATCGAATAGGAAACATTGAAGCAGGTGAGTATTAAGATTTTAAATCTTTTATTTATTAATCCCATACTTAGAAACATTATGGTCATAAATAATAACTTTAATATTAAATAAAAATTACATCTGAATTCGTATTCCAAAGTGATAAAACTTGTTTGACAAATAAATTCTTCGTCAAAAAAAATTTTTTTTTTTTCTTTTATTTTAATACTTCAGAAAATTGACTTAAAAATAAATTAATCTAATGGAGGTGAAGTAAATGAGCATGGAGTTTTTTTTTTTCTTTTACATTTTTGTTTGTTTTGTTTTTTTTCCACAGAAATGAATAATTATTATCAAGATTGAATTCGAATGTTGATATTTTCCAAACACAACTTGTACATATGTCCGTGTGTACTATGGATGGACGTCATTTATTGCTGTACACAACTTGAGAAAATTCAAGGCTTTATCAAAATTTTCGGAATAAGAATAAAAAAAAAAAAACGAAGAAAGTTTAAACCCCTTAAAGACTGCAGTTGCGATATGCTTCACAAAAAACATAGTTATAATTCTTTTTTACGATATTTTTTCGTGTTTTGTTATGAAAATTGTTACAGAGAGATAAATAAAAGTGTTTTTCAACAATAATTTAGAGTTCTGGAATCAGCAGTGCTACTCTATAAACCAATGGTAGTTTCAATTTCTCTAAATTTACTTTACATTTACTTAAGATTAGTCTAGTAATTTTAACTATTTGTCTAATCATCACGTAGTAACATATATTATAAACACAACCAGACCTCTTCGGGTCGTATTAATACATTTGGCAATCCCGCAGGTATAAGTTAAATCATAATCCGTCCAGGGTTTTCATTATTTTTTCTTCCGCTAACTGTTATGTAATAAATCGTAATATTGACTACAGTGAATCAGCAATAAACGGACAGATGAACAATCTTTCGCACTTCTATATATCTCATTCACACAATGTGTCCTATATTTTTTGTTCAATTCATTGGCTATTAATTTTTTTAAAAATTTTTTATCTTCAATTCTATTTTAAGATCATGTACAATTTTTATACTTAATTAAAAATTTAAGCTCATCCTTTTTATTTTGTAATTGGAAAAAAAAAAGAAATAAAAATCCAAAAATTCTATTATGTATTGAAAATTTCGTTGAAAACGAATTGTCATAGGATGTATTTTCAACGCTGCGATTTTATACAATATATTCGTTACTTTTTTTTTACGCGAAAAATGATAATTTACAAATCAAATAAGATTCTGGCACATACGCGGAATTCATATGACACGTGGTATATAGTATATTGTCAATTTATCCTACACCACGATTATACATAATGTTATATCGTTTCTATTTTCTCGCTGTATACATAAAGTATAGTTTTTTTTCTTCTCTTTTCAGCTGCAGATCTTAATACTTCTGTATACCTATAGCATGCACCGATACATATTATAAATGCTCAATATAGATATTTTTCTTTCGACTCCTATGTCCGTAAAAAGTCTTTAGTTTTTTAACAGAGATGTTTGTTGGTGGGATGGCTCTATGTAACATGTTTTAAACGCGTTCTTTGATTAATTCTTCCAAATAAAAAATATACAGACGAACTATAGTATAGTAAAGTGTTTGGGATACCAATTTATCACGTAATTAGTTCCCATTCTTCTACATACTTTGTTTTCGTTTTTATTTGATTTTTTTTTTGTTTATTTTTTTTTTGTGTTTCATGTTTGTTTGTCTGAGGACCACTTCCGCATTCATTCGTCATTAATATATTCGCTCTTCATGGTTTATGAGTGACGTTTTATGGATGGTGGTGGTTAAGTCTTGTGCAAGGTTTTAGGCTGCGCCTCGGAACTCTCCGTTCAGGAAGTAGCTCGCAGCTTTTCTAACGCAGGAACCAAAGACTCTTCTAGGGAAGGTCCGCAACTCAGGGCGCACTCACCGATCCACCTTGCCTTACCACTGGCATGGGACTGTAACAAAGAAAAGAAAAAAAAATAAAATAACCACCAAATTTATTTATCATAAAAAACCACGAAAGGAATTCATAATATTTTATTGAAATATAAAATAAAATTCATTTTATGAGGTCAAAAATATACTTGCAAAATTATAAAGCGTTAAATAATGTATAACGTACACATGTCACAGAATCAATACGATAGTTAAGAATTTTAATGGTCGAATGTAACTTGCTACGATCGTGTTTCGTATTGTTATCGCAACTGCAGCGTGTAAACGGACGCGAAATTATATCGCGATTTTTCAATATACGTGTAGATATATTGTATATTGTATATGCATGCAGAGACTTATATACACACATAAAAACACCCAGTAGGATGCGTTCTGTCAAATTACCATTATATTTTTGACCAGAGTAGGTCAAGTGCGTATAATTTTACAACTTGAAATAAAAAAAAAAAAAAAAAAATAGGTATAGATAACGGATAAAAGATAAATATAAAAAATTCTCTCACCATGGTGAGGTCGCGTTTCCAAACTGCGTGGCAACGTCCGTCACACAATGGACACGGACGCTCCAAAGAGTAACCACCGCATTCACTGCAGTCTAGAGAAACGTGTTCCGCAATCCACGATACTCCACATCTGTAATAAAGAGAAATAAAATAAATAAGATTTAAGTCAGTTATAATGAAACTTTGCGTATCTATTAACCTTCTTTATAAATAATTCTCTTTGAATATAAAATATAACGTGAAAATCACGCGAATTTCTTTCATATTTGATTTTTTTTCCCTCGAGTCTTTAAATTAAGGTAAACGTGGATAAAGTGAAAATTAGAAATTTGATAGCGAATGATAAGCCAGAAGACTACCGTGCGTCATTAATTATTTGCGTGACGTGCGTTATAGATATACATATACACAGAAATACCTACAAAGTTGTCGTAAGAAATTAACGTATGTAAAAAAAAAAAAAAAATCAATTCGGTTTCGAACTGCGTCATTGCTTTGGCCTGATAGATTCTTTATATAACACATACGCATATAGTTAGAAGTAAATCGGGTTAGAGAACGTATTTGTACAATATTGAATATATTGGGCATTGTAATTGTTGTATATAAGCGAGTTGAGTTACTCGAGTTTGTCTATGTATCGTGACGCAGCATATGATCCGTTTGTCGTTGCAATTTCGAATTTTTACGCTCTCTCGTGCAATTCTTCCAATTATCATGTTCTAGTTCGTACCGGATTCTATTGTCAGCATAAACTGTACTTGTTTGGTACGCATAATTCGATGTTCGCATCGATGATGATGATGATGATGATGCTGCTGCTGCAGCAGTAGCACATGACATCTTAATACCCGCCACATCGTAGAAATGAAATAAAATACAAATGATCACGATCAAAAGCTTGGATTGAATTTAAACAGTTTTCAAATATAACACCGCGAATACTTATACTAACATCTCGATATGCATTATGTATCCAACTACCGTTATTCGATACCGCACAGAGTCAGAAAAAACAACTTTACTGTTACACCGGAACTCTTTGCTTTCAAAGAAATTTCGGAAAAAAAAAAAAAAAAATTGGCCATAAGCTTTAAAATCCTTATTTTTTATCGCTTAATAATAATATTTTTTTGACAAATTTTTTCAGAATTGAGAAAAAAAAAATCAATGAATAAGTAAATATCCCCGATCAATTAGCATCCGGAAATAGTTATGTTTACCAAATATTTTTGTTAATTTTATTTATTTTAAGACACTCACGTAAAGCAGGAATTTAGCTGTGCACGGAGTTCCTCGATAGTAAGTATCGTGTCCTGATACTGAGGATGAGATCCCTGAAGACCATCGTCAACGCTACCGCATAAACTGTGGCAGGAAAGGGAGATGTTGCTTCTGTAACGAAAGAAATATATATATTTTTTTTTTTATTTTTACACTTTTTTCACGTCTTAATTTATATCTAATTATCTCCAAAGAGTCTCCGAAAATCTTTTGAACTTTGATTATTCGACGCCTCTAAATCAAAGTCCTTTGATTACAAATTGCACGACGCTGTTACGGTGTAATATATATATGCAGCATAATGTGTGCCACCTTAATTCACGAAGTTAGATATATGCCTTTCGAGATATAGGTATACGACAACGATTGTATATCATCAGTGCGTGATTTTACGTAATGACATTATTCTGGAATTTCGAGTGTAGGTACATAAGTACGAGACGTCGAGTGAATTTCACGTGACGTGAAATTAGGCAAGTGGGTAGTTATACGTACATGTATATAATGTATGTATGTACATACATACAATACGGTAGGTATGTATACCTATACTTGCGTCAAGTAGTATAGTTGAGAACACGCGATGGTTTCGTGTCACTGTGTTTTTATCCGTACACGTATTTGTGCAAAGGTTACTCAAATTGCGTAGTATATGTAATATGGATATGTGTGTATACGTGTAAAGGAAAATTTCGTTTGTATAACAACGGATAATGAGTCCCGTGATGCGTTATAGCTACATAATACATATAGGTATATCTACCGGGGAGAATTAAAATTCATTAAAATATTCATATAATTAGATAAAACCATCCGCGCGGGGACTAAAAGGAAGGGCAATTACATGTCCACTCCACGTGTCATTCTGAATTTACGTTATACCTATGTAATGTCCCATTGTTGGACGTCGTAATTTTTTCAAATGAGGTAATAAAAGAAAAAAAAGAAAGAAGAGAAAAATGAAAGAAAAAAAAAAAAAAAATGAAATTATGTATTCTTTATTCAGAGTTCAAGAGACAGAATTCTACACGTTTAATGAAATGCGAGTAAACTCCTGTTAATATACTACAGCGTTTTAATATATGTTCGATTGAAGGCCATGAATTACGTAAGAGAAATCCTATACGTGGCTCGTTCAAACGTTCGATTTTAATTCGAGAGGAGGACAATTCTGAGAAAATAATGTGAAAATTGTGCAGAGAATATCCTTTCGCCACCCACATGGTGAGGAAAAAGAAAACCGTTAAATCACACAGACCGGAAATATTGGGATATTAAATTAATCGAAACTCGTTATCGAGACTATTAATTAGACATAAACGATATACATATATATACCTATATATATATATTTAATAGTTAATTACATTTATCACCGTCACGTATTTACCGCGGTGATAATACCATGGATGACTAACTTTCTGACATTTTGCGTTTTATCTTTTTTTTTTTTTTTTTGCACTGTTGCGGGTATCTGTATCTGCAGTATAAACACAATTATATACATTGAATTCTATATAAATGAGTAACCGGACTCGAATGAGCAGAGTGCGTGGATCCGGAAACGTAATAAAAATGTTTAGGGATAAGATATACAAGGTACGTACCAAGATACGTGCATCCGGCCTCGTGTCTTTTGAATATAGTTTATTTTTTATTTTTTGGACCATTTTTCGCGTAAAGATGACAACGTATTGTAAAAGTACGCGAGTTAATAATGATCGCTGTAAAATCTGCTGCAGTTATAATACAAGTTGCTTTCGACGTGACTTTATTTAACGAAATTTTTATCCACGTCGTACGTTTACGCAGTGTTTATAATATAATAATTATACAAAGAAGATCTATAGGGTATATCATGACGTCATAAAATTCTGATGATATTGAGACATTGAGTCATCGAAAGGAATGACTACTGCAGGTATTACTCTGACGAAGGTAAACACGATTTTATTTTTTGTTTTTATTATTATTATGATAGACACTTACCCATGGCGGGAAAGACTTTCGGGGGCAGTTTGTACCGACGTGATAGACATCCTGGATTTAGATACTGTAAACAGAATGTAAGAAAAAAAATTCTGATTAATTACAAAGTATAAAATCGTCATAATAATCGATTTATAATCAATAACATTATTATTAATATTATTAATCTGATTGCATATCATGCGTCACAAAAGATTGAGTGATTGATAAAGCATATGATAGGAGAGGGAAATCGACAGGAAGTTTATTTTCCTCCTTGGTATTTCCGCGGCTTCATAATTTACCTTTCATCATATACGTATAGCTGCACATATAGGTTGTGCTACAGGTATGTATAATACTCATACTTTCTCTAGTAGAAAGCTCGTCGTGAGTATGTACACAGCTATACCTCCATATGTACATACAAGGAGATAATACGATTTCAAAACGTCACGACAGAGACTATAAGCTTACAATACTCAAGGCCGATGCAAACGGGATTACATGTATAGTTTCTGTAGATAATTTTAGTTTTTGGGAACGAAAGTAGGTACATCGAATATTAAACAATACACACTCTTCACGCCCTATATCTGTATATACTATACCATACTATACACGTGTACATAACGATTACGGCATACCTACATGCTACTTCGCGGTTAAACTTATAAATAACGGTTAAACAGTCGTAGCGGTTGGTAACGGGGTGTTCCCAGAAGCCATGGAATGTTAGTTTCTCAATGTTAAAACGTTATATGAATGTAATTTTACACTGGTCTGTATCAATAAATGGGATTTTTCTAAAAGTTAAAAATTTTTAAGTCAATTTTTTTTTTTTGTTGCTTAAAACAAAAATACGTAGGTATCCAAGAAATCGTTATTCTTTATGGATCAAATTTGTAACTTATATTATCTGTTGACCTGGTTAATTCCAATGAAAAAAAAAATGATACCTTAAATCCATCGCGATCGTATAAGTATATTTGAAGAATCTGATAATACCCGTCGCGACAATGAAGGATATCGTGTAGACTTTTTCAAAAACTGTACGCACACACACGCACACAAGCTGTATCGAACTCTTCGAAGAATCGTTATCGTTTACCTTAGTAAATATTTTTATAATATATATATTTTTTTTAATAATAATTCTGAAAATCAGGGCAATCGATAAACGCACCTTTTCAGTCGAGGTGCAATTGCAAAGTTAAGGAACGAGGTCAACCTGTTGAATAGGTCAACACTGTCTTCTCTTCTGTACTGCAGCACTTATACTAGTCTCTGTCAAATTTAGAAACAAGAAGTGAAACTGCTTCGCCCGGTTCTCTACGTTGTTTAGTTAAAGAAAATTTGGCAATATTTAACTAGATTATTTTTAAACGTTAATTTCGTATAAAATTGCATCGTTATAAGCTTATGCCAACTGAAAAATATCATCGCAAATATTCGGTTTTAATAATTGAACTTGAAAATTTGTTAAAAAAAAAACTTTTTAACGATGTAACTGAACTTGAAAAATTGTTAGAAAACTTTTTAACCACGTATACATTGAATATTATTTCTCTCGTATCTCAGGGATAAGGGAACCCGTGTATCCGGTAAATTACCACAAATCTTATCTATACCGCAAACCGTTATATGTATACGTACTTAGCCGGGACTCTCCGGAGATATATTAGCGGATATTCTATACGCGTGCAGCAGTGTGTTTGAGTGTATAAATAACCTAAAGAGAACCTCCGCGTATTGTACTATGATATGAGTATATATAGGTATAATAATGTAGTCTGAAAAATTTTCGCGATTTTTTTTTGTTCAACCCGCATAACAAAAAAAAAAAAATAAAAATAAAAATAAAAATAAAAAAAAAATGTTCGACAATTCATTCGACGTTAATTATATCAAAGTGTGTTAACTTTTACTAACTGTCCTAGTGTGGCGCGGTATGCAGGACATGATGACTGATACGGATTTTATAAGTGTAATATTATACCGGGGTGAAAGTTAACGGTTAATAAACTTTTTTAAATTGTATACTGAGGCTTGATATATATTTTTTATTTCTCCTTTTCTTTTTCTTATTTTTTATCGCAAGGACCACTCCGCTCCTTATATAGTAACGAGATAAATCGTACGTCTGAATTCGATAGGGTAATTCTACCAAGACCTTGTCCTCGTACTTTATAGCTATCTCAAGTCTAAATCAATATTGTCGAAAAATTAAGATGCAAAAATAAAAAAAAGTTTTCGTAAATTTTTTTTTTTAACAAATTGATTCATGCCACAATATTTCTTATTATACATGTGCGTAGAGATTGAGTTAATAGTTTAATGTATATTCAACCTACGTACTACATATTATTCTAAGCATAGAGGTATACTGTTATAATGTTCACGAATATCAGAATTTCAAACAAATGTAAATCGATTGAACACGCACATTAAAAACCTTTTCGTCGCACTTCTTCTTCTCTCCTCGTCGGTAAGGTACTTAGACTCGGTTTTGAATCTGGGTCACCGGTATAGGCAACGAGAACCTCAAGTTTCATTTATTTTTGAAACTCTCTGCGCAGTTGCATCGGAGGCAATGCCCTCTCAGATTTAGATAACGATTTAACTCTTATTCTTCCTTTTTTCACTCTTTCTTTTTCTCTTTCTATTTGTTAAACGATCATTATACGATTGAAGGATGAAAAATGTCTCAAAAATCAATTTAAAAAAAAAAAAAAAAAAAAAAAAAAAGGAAAAACGTTGCATTATATCATATTGAAATATTCCACTAACCGCTACTATTCATTATTTAAACTACAAACATTCTGCTTCTATATTATTTATAAATAGTTACACAGCCCAAGCTGCTATATATATATATATACGTTATGGGTATAGCTATACTATTATACCTAAATTAACACGTATGTACATGTGTTTCACGCACGTGGTTTTAGACACAATATACGCGTGTGACGCGGGGGTCTGTACTATAAGCGACAATTAGTTACGCAAGAAAGTACGATAGTATAATATATTATCTTTACATTATACGAACTCTTACACGACGTTGAATGACGGTTAAGAATATTAGTGACGAGAACAAATCTATTAGGTCTATTTTTATACCTACTGTAGTATTAATATTTTCTTATATAAAATTTAGATATATAAATACCACGAAAGAGAAATTTGGATTTGTGATAAATGTTTTATCCGTAAAACAGCTCGTATTAATTATTACAATTCTTACAACAGAAGGATTTTGTAGTATATATAATATTTCGGAAGCAATGATTGATCAAGTCATAATAAGAACTGTTCATAAATAAATAAATAAAAAAACACTAATTCATACAGGTATGTAATTGTTTTTTTAAAATACTGATCTCGTTGTTGGGATATTGCACAACTTGGTTAAGCAACACGTCTCACCTCGATTAAAATCGGAACAAGGATTGAAGAAAATAATGTATGATAAATAGCATACAACGTGGGTTTTACGACTCGAATGGGAATTACAAAAGGCGTTATATGTAGTTTCATAGGTTAACCGCGCGTAGTTTCCCCATATTGGAACATTTCTATTCTGTATAATATCGACACATCCATTCGGTAGGCGAGGTGTATAAATAAGAAAAAAGACAAAATGAAAGATAACTAATTATATTAATAAACAAATCCGGTATCCGAGGACCGCGTTTAACTATAAAAAAATATGTAAATTCAATATTTTTATGAGAGTCAAGCTTGCAATAAAAAAAAATAAATAAAAAAAATAAGTGAAATATAAATCGCATTAATATACCTACTACACATAGGCATTCAAATGTAGTAATGAGGAAGTGAACTCCGTAACGATTAAGTGGCCAGTTAACTCTTGGCTTTTAAATCTAACATTAAGTAAGTCAGAGGAAGGAATTTGCTAACTCATCAAAACATACAGCAAGTTCAAATTACCGCTTACAATATAGCTATGTATTTAAGTTGACGAAATTTTATCGCTAAGTCATTCACGTATTAAAATAGACTAGAAATTTTTCCTAAACTTTAATAACTAATAATAATCATGATAATGATTATAATCCTCTTTTATTTCCAAAAAATTATACGAAAACTAATCGTATAATTAAATATAGATATTCACTAGAGGGATTCCTACGATAAAATTAAACTTCGATACACACATATATAATTACAAGCTAACGATCTGACCTATTTCAATGCATCTGCAATCCATATCATATAACTATATGTACCCACTACACGTCGTAGAGTAATGCAGTGGGATTTGGATCGCGCTCTTTAGATGTGCGTAGAGATATAGTCAAGCAAGTCTTATGGACGTAAGGGGTGGAAAGAGCCAGTGCATTCGGGTCAACAACCCGCTTTGGCCAGCGATGCGAGTTGCACCAGATATTGATCGCGAAGGGGGGTTGTAGACCCCGTTGCGATTCACAGACTCACTCATCTTATAAAGAATTTTAAGAAAGTATTTCAACTGATTATAACATCGCGTGTAAGAATTTCAGTAATAAAATTTAATACACGAAGTTTGATCATTAGAAGTAGATAGAACTTGACCGATTTTCAGAAGCTCATCATGCATGTTAAATCGTAAATAATTAAACAGGTATAAAGTTTTTTTCCCGATGAGCTGTGCCATGCGATGGCATGTTTTTCTAGTAAAGAGATCTCCTCCCTCTGATATTTGTAGTATTTAATTTTTCATGAAATACCAGTGTTAGGTTTCGGACTAGTTGGACTTTGAATTCAACATACGCATAATATAACATAACATAACCCGTGGGGTGTTGAATATCAGTTTCATATATTGTAGCATAGAACCAAACGAGAGAGGTTGAAGTATTGATCTCCTTTTTGTCTTGCTTTGCTGCGACCATGCCTCACTATTTGTGTTATGATAACCGCGACCACCCCACTACTGCTTGAAATTTATCGATTATATTTCTGGCAAGGCTGTCTCTCCCCGTTACGCATTGGTTGTGACGTCATACTGACACAGTTTAAAGTTTTAAATGACAAAAATGCTGAGAAGACTGGTCGTAAATTATTATTGCAAATTTTTTTAAATTTTTTCCTCTGTTATTATTATCAGAACTTGTCAAAGTTTATATCTTTCATTATATATTACAATACGCGATGAGACATTTCTTATCAGCAGTTTAGCAGTATCGATTTAGTGTGACGTCAATGAAACAGTCCAATAGTAATTCGAGAACACGATTGAGGAAACATAGAACCGCGTTATATGTATATGTATAACGATTCGGTGGTTGTCGTTCTCAGGAAAATGACCACAGGGAATCAAAGGCAATAAAAATAGGGTAAAAAGTCAAGAAAATAACTGATCAAATAAACTCGGAGCATTTTTGTTGAAAGGTGATGTATGTCAT
Organism: Macrophya annulata; assembly: GCA_963924015.1. Classification (NCBI taxonomy): domain Eukaryota; kingdom Metazoa; phylum Arthropoda; class Insecta; order Hymenoptera; family Tenthredinidae; genus Macrophya; species Macrophya annulata. The sequence continues at coordinate 37,137,553 of OZ001257.1, read as the reverse complement.
AAAACAGTAAAGAAGATTACTTACATCGAAGTAATCCTCAAGGGCACAAAAAAAACGCACTGACAGCAAACACTGCAGGAGATTCTGAACGTTATAATTGTTTTCAGATATATATATATATATATATAAATATTGTATCTGTTTTTCTATTTGTTTATTTTTATTTGTTTCTTTTCTGTTGCTTGATGTATTTATAGTTTTGATTTAGATTCTTCCTCAGACGGATAGAAAGGGCTTCTTGACTTCAGTACCAAATGTAGTGAAATCTCGAGCTGGACTGGCGCTTCGACGATAGGCGCGGCACTTAAATAACCGTGCGCGTAGATGGCGTTGGCATCGCGGGATCCCCCGATGCCCGTACAACGTATAGTGGCGAAGCTTCAACGGTTCGACTGCTTTGCAATATGTATTACTTTTTTTTCCTTGTATAAATATAACGCGCAGAATATATACATGCAAGTTTATATACGTATGTAGATTGTACATATATACATACATACATGCATACGTACGTACGTATATTATGTTTTTAACCGACAATCCGGTCTGTCCAGTAAAATCCGAATCCGCGGGCATTCGTCTCTCTTATTTATTTACATTTTAGTCATTAAGTATGTATGTATGTATGTAAAGAGGGGATATTCGAACGGTTTCGTGCTATACATCCGCACATACATCGTAGCCTTAAATAATTACAACCAAAGTGTCTAGATGCATAGGTAATTATTGTTGAATTGAAATGCTTCGATTTGAAATTCTGTTAGACTTTATACATATAGGAGAATGTTGTGTATATAGGTATAATAGTTATTTTTGGAGTACAGTTTTAATAAGCTCTTAATTAGATGACTATTACCTTGCATAAGAAACAATGAACACGACGAAGGTGTGCAAAAAATAAAATAATAAATAATAAAAAATAATACGATTCAGCATACTATTACGTAATTTTTACGTAACTGTGTAAGAATCATAACGATCAGTAGCAGCATTCCGACTCGATAACGGAAGATAGAAATGATCGTTGATATACTTGTGTGTTGTACATATATTTGTTATTTAATTTATAACGAAAGCATTTCTAATTTTTACACGTTTTACAGATGGTCGAAATAATTGTGTTTGCTATTTGTTTGTATATACAGAACAAAAGTCTGAATAATGTTGTCGAATTTGTTTCATGATTTTATATATGTAATAAAGTATACTCGTTATGCCGCAGATACTTGTACACATACCCTATATCTTATTAAAAAACTCCTAAAGTACGTATACGTATTAATAATGATCTAGGCTTGAGATATTTTAAAGCTGTTTGCGCCGGTACAAATTTTGAAAAATCGGTTATCAATGATAGAATATGTTATTGGATAAGAGATTTAACAGATTAATTTTAATTACCTATGTATATATACATTCCTTTTGAATAATGTAATTGTTTATGTATTTACGTGTATATATGTATATATATCTCTCGATTATTTTCACTATCTCACAAAAACTCTCGTGCTTATTATGACACGCGTTAAAAAAAAAGCGCTTATACATATATACTAATTATGCCTGATGTGCGGTCGCATAAACGTTCGAATCATGCTGTGCAGGCGTTGCAGTTTCATGAAAAAAAAAGAAAAAAAAAATGCAAACAAAAATATACGTGAGCGTAAAAAGTATTTAGAATTTTCTGAACTGCTGCAAATGTAAAATATTATGAAACTGCAGCATCGCATATAGGCGTGACAATTGCTTTCAAGGAAAATTAAGGTGTGAATTTTGTTTAAAACGAAGTTCGTGAAATAAGCAGACTAATTTCACCATTCGAGAAAAATTATAAGAATAAAAAAAAAAAAAATATTAAACAGAAATAAAAAATAATAAAAATTATTCAATACCTTAATCGTTCAGCCGCATTAAGTTTATCGGTTTTATGTTTTCAATTGAACTACCCGCAATTAAGGTATATTTATACGGTTTAGTATTTAGTCTTAATTGGGAAGCGGTTCCATATACATATACATATCTTGTTACTAATTGGGTTTATTTATTAGTAGATATATGGTTAATATAGGTATATGTATATTCGTTAATTATCGCCACCAAAGTAGGTATAGAATTCCGATTTTCTTTCACATTGATATACTTCAAATGTAATTAAATAAACTGAAGTGAAAAAAAAAAAAGAAAATTTCTATGCATATGTACAACATGTTATACGTCTGCGTAGTTATTTTAATTTCTAATTTGAACCGCACGTGTATAACTTTTTCTTCTCTCTTTTTATTTTTTTTATTTTTTTTTTTTTTTGAGAAATAATTTCGCTCATGCTGGTATAAATGCCGAGGTGAATAAGAACGTGATTCATACATACTTATATGCAATCCCGTAATTACTTCGACGATCCTATACCTATATTTATAAATTCCAGATCACGGAAGTCTCGGAAATGAGATTGCGCCGTGTTTGGGTCAGTATGAGGTTCGTTTCTCCATTTGCCTCGCTTTGCTATTTGCAAAAAAAAAAAAAATAAAATAAAATAAAATGAAAAAAAAAAACAGAGCACATACTTATATATGCGCAATCGATTTTTCTTCATTTTTTCTCCTCTTTTTTCTTCTTCCTCTCATTTCCGTATAACGAAAATGGATAGTAGAGATATTTGCTGCGTTATAGTTATAAACGAGGCAAGGCTACAAAACGCGTTCTAGATTATAGCTAGGGGCGGTGATTTTCCTCGCGTTCACCGCGAGTTTGAAAACAGGTCTGAAAGGTTCCTCCATGAGTCGACAATTCTCTCCCTTGTTTGCCGGGACCGAGAGTATTACGAGGGAGAGATATATCAAGGGAGTGTTATTAGAATTCCGAGGACGATAAAAGCGGTGCAAAAGCCTTAGCAATTCCATTCTGACACGTGGCACTTTCTTATAAGTACCCTGACGCTTATATATATTATATACCTATAGGATATATATAAATAATATCCTGTGTATGAACCTTGAAAATTTTTTTTTTTCTAATTTTCTTTTATCCACTCAAATTATCCACTCCTTCAACGCAAAACAAGATTAACGTAGACATTACCATATTATATACCGTCTTGAACAAAAACGATAAAGAATTTACGAACTGATGCAGTTAGGTAGATTACAGGTGTGTGTGTGTGTGTGTGTGTGTGTATGTGGAAACGTCGAATAAAAAGGCGTATATAGATTCTTGGAAATGATTTTCAGATGTTTCCAATATTTCAAATAAATGTATAAATAAATGAAAATAATTATTAGCAAAAAATTTATGACTTTTCGAAGTATATAACGGATCGATGTAAATCATCATGATACATAAACTGAAATTACATACTCTGAAACCTTCCGGGACAAACTTTCGAAATGATTTTCCATTGCAAAATGATAATAACAAAATTTTTGTTCAGTAGGTATATCTGTAACTGTAAGGTGCAGTAATCGTAATAATTATTTTTCGCCCATTGTCTGTTTGGAGTAAGTGTAGACTAAACCGCGAGATAATTATTGTCGACCGCAGATTAGCCTCAGCTGTTGGTATTGAGGTTCTTATTCTTATATTTTTAATTAAAAGAGGAGAAAAGAAGAGCCATTATATTAGCAAACATATTTTGCCGAACGTTAAATTGAAAATAATACTCGTAGCTATATAATGCTAAACTGGTATACGGTTATACGATTATACACGATAAAGTAGTTTACTTACCGAAAAATTGGAAAATAATTGAAATGAAAATTAACAAAATTACTGCATGATATGTAACAAGAATGCAAGTACAGTGTTATTGTCTGATATAGATCGTGTACAGAACCGTGATCAAGGTTAATCAAATTTTCATACATATGTGTTACTATTTTTATAATAAAAAAATAAAGAAAATAACAATATCAAATATGTAGCGAAACTTGTATGTACGTCAGTGGTAAAGAGACAAATATTTTGCATTTCGTAATGCTGCATATGTATATAGTGTAATTTCGTCTTATCAGTATAATGGTTAGATATATACGCGAATTTAGGGCGTAATCTGACAATGAGCAATATTATTAAGAATTGAGTAAATGTAGGTACATGTAACTCATATTATGTACATACATACATACAGTGTTCGCGTGATTCACTACGGTGTAGGCATATTCATAAATAACATATGCATTATATACATATATATTATTGTTTACAGAAGATTATTAGATGCGTTCTATGCTGCACTGTCGCAAGATAATACGAGTGATTATATAGTTATTCAAGCAGTAATATATGTATATTGCTTACTTCTAACCATATTATTGTTTACATATTGTACAGCGTATAGTTGTAAATATTAAATTCAGATCGTAGACTTAGTGTTTTTAAAGATCGTGAATAATCGCGGATTATCAGTTTTAGAATTTTTCAGAATTATTAGACCACGAGTTAAATTAACTGTTCCATATAAACGAAGGCCAGTTGTAAATGTATATATATATACGTATAAAGCAAAATATTATTCGTCATTATTTCTTGGATGATATATCATATGCTATAACGTATACGTTTATTCACACCTTAAAAATAGATACATCAAAATATAAAGATGCTAATTTTGTTTCATATATAATCAAGAATCGTTACTACACCCGCGTACATACCGAACCACAGATGTTCTTAAACGGCGCTTAATAGCTTGTTAAATTTACTGTTATAATATCATCAATCAACCTATAAGTTAATATTTTCAAATTTATATAGTGAAATTCTCGACTGAATCTATCAGTTAAAGTTTAAAACAACGAATAGATAATTTTCTCACACAATTTATCGATTATTTAATAATTATTAACGCCGACGAAGAATTGGCGTTGGCTATTTATTCTAATCGGACGATGAATGATAACAAAAAAATAGAACAATATTTTTGCCTGGTAACAGTCATTTGTTTATATACCTATATGATATAAATATATACATAGATATATATATATATATATATATGTGTTTATAAATAAATAAAAAAAAGGTCAGCCGTAGTGCCCCCAGCAAAGAAAAACAAGACCAGCTGTCGAGCGAGAAAAATTGTCTGGATATATGCGAACTAATTTTTAATATTTGTTTAGTTCTGTACGTAAGTGGTTTACGTGTCTAAATGGTATATATTGGCATCCGAGTATATCTATATGTTAAATTTAAGTTTACTTTCTGCTAAGTATAAAACTCCTGTCACCTGTTTAAATACAAGATGCAGATAATTTTAACAGTTGGTTGTAAATTGGCGTCAAATTATCGCCTGCAGGGTCAATTATTTTCATGAATCGATTCTGAGAATCATGAAATATAAAAAAAGCTTGAAAATATATATTTTTGGATCTCTGGACAGAGTCGGAAATAACTATACCTAATTCAATATCTATTTTTGAATTATTAAATGAAAATTTTCTATATTTACTCCACAAAATATATAGCGCTAATTGATTAATGGTTTATTTTATTTGGAATAAAATTTCAAAATTCCAGTCACAAAGGTTACCTAAATAATAATAAAATCGATGCAATTATTAAGGATGTGAGTATGAAAATTCGCGATTTCGAATTAACATTGAATTATAATACGATGACCTTACTCGGCAGCTGTTACTCGATAAAATTTGAATGAAATAAATTTCTCCGTTGTCCATTAAAAAAACTTTGTTCGTTGTATTTATCATTCTCTCTTTTTCACAATTAATTAAAAACTTTTAATCAAATTTTTTCTAATTTATTATGCTGGAGCGAGATTGGAATCAAAAAAATTCCGTCAATAGTCGAACTGAGACTGCTCCATTTCTGCATATATTGAAATAGATGGATGATAGTATGACTACTATTAGAATTTAAATCATAAGTCTCGTCTATTGTGAACTCAGTACAGCATTTACAGGTATATAGGTATGTACTCTAAAAATTGAAATGTAGTTGTCACTAGTCGTCGTTCTTCGGTTCATCAGTACATTTGGTTACAATAAACTTTTGTGGACGGGATACCATTTGTTAGCCTGCAGATTCTAAATTTAGTATGTTTCCTTATATTTTATTTATTTATTTTTTTCTAAATTTTGTTTTCTTTTTGAGTTATAAGAATTCAAGATCAGTGTAGATATTGACTTTGCTTTAAGAACCAAATTCGGTATCGTGTTTAGCATTTGACCGAAACTAACGAGAGTAAAGAACGAGGGTCAAGTGAAGTTTTAGTATACCAAGAAAGTGGGACACTCACAAAGTTCTTCACTTATTGTTCAACCGTTGAATAACTTTCGAAAGAGTCGTTTATAATCTAAACAAAATTTACAACTTTATTAGGTACCTTGAATAATTTCTAAATTTGATATTAAGTTTGAGGAACTTTGGTCATGGGGTTTGGAAAGGCAAGTTTGAAGTGAGTTTTTGAAGAACTATTAATATACCTCGGTAACCGTTTCTCCGATTTGGATGAAATTTTGTGGATTCATACTTCTCAAAGCACAGAGTTTCATAGCTCAAAATAACCAATTTCAGAAATCAAATGTGGGAGGGGTAGCAGTTCGAAACTTTATTGCTACACAGCTCGATAATTGTTACACAAATTTCAGCAAAATGTATTATGGAATTTCATTCTACCATAATCAAAATATTTCATTGAATAATTTTACCCGAGTGATAAAACTACGCTTACTTTCTTGGTAAAAGTTTCTTAATTATTTGAAAAAATAGTCAGAACCCAAAATTTCGTGCAGATATTGAAAATCCCGATACTCCTGCGGGCTAGACTTTCTTACTTTTTATTCAAACATACCTACATACATATTACCTTTCTAAATTACTACAAAATTTATTACGAAATATCCATTACGTGGTGAAATTCAAACATTTAGAAAGAGATGTCCGTTAATCCTACATATATTTATTTCTTTTATGATAGCAGCATAATTATCTGTGCACACAATAGTTGCAGCAATCCGAATGGTCAATTAGGTCGAGATAGTCGCTCATGGAGAATAATTGACAATGAGACAATCTAGGCTGATTATAGACCGTAAGAAAATTGTCGAGTATTATAACATAAGGGACTTTCACACACGGTGCATATTGTGTCAAAGGTTAAAAATTGAATTGTTTACTAAAATCATCAAAGGGTTAATTTTATCTTGCCCTGAAATGAGAAATTATACGATAACAATTTTGCCCCGATCAAACAAAACAAAATGCTGAAAATTTCAGACCTTATAACAAACTATTTTAATTCTGAAAAGAATCGACATAAATTGATGTACATACAATTTCATAATTACGATAATATTATCAATTTTATTTCCTTATACAATCTATCGATGATTGGCGTCTCGGCGCCAGGCGTATATTCGATTCCAAGTACTATTTACTGTGCAATAGCCGCGAGTCACTAGTTAAAAAACCGGTATAATCCAGCGTCCATTTAATTACCTTGAAGGGTTTCTCATACGGAACTATAACTTCGAGCAAGTTTACATACATGCGAACCCTCCGCCACGTGACCAAAACAATTTTATATCCTAACGAGTTGGTACAATTTGTTAATTATTTCCTCGTCTACCATATACAGTCAGGTTAACCAGAGAGAATTTTGCCTACGGCACCTCGAATGAGTTCTCATAACGCCATACGTCGTCGCGACGTTAACCATTACTCTGTAATGAGTCATGTTGGTACGTGTATCTATATGTTTATTGTATGTACATACATAGAGACAACAACGATAGAATATATATATACATAATGCTGCAGGGTACCCGATATTAATCAATGTAGACTGTTATCTCTCGAACGAACTGAGATACGGTGAAATTTCCCAGACAGTTTTTTGTTCCCTCAAAATTGAAAAACAAAAAAAAACAAACACGAAAAAATTTGGCGATACAAACAGGTGCCTGAAACTATTTAGACGGAACTTTTTTTTTCAGGTGGTTATATCATCGTTTTAAAATAACCGAAATACTCATCGCGATTGTAGTTTTCTTTCGATTTTTTTTTCTTCTATTTCGAAACACAATACTCGGATTTTTCTTTAAGAATGAAAGCTGTCGATCCTATAACAATATTAAGATATAATAAAATCTGATTATGTATCACTTGATCGACCCAATTATGAGATATCGAAGCAAAAAAAAAAAAAAAAAGAAGAGGAGGTTCGCGTGCTCGTTACACTGCAATCTGCTGCAGTACCAGGCACGGCGCCCTGTTTCGATTGCAGATTATACATATACGTCCATTTCGAAAGGCAGTACATTCATCTTCCGATGAGCGTGATGTAGTCAATTATTGCATTGTAGAAGTATTTTTTATTTGTATCAATTTTTTTTTCAAGTCATTATTTAAGAGAGCATAAATTAACTTTTTTGGAAGAGCTTGGATGGCGATAAAGCAATCGCGATTTTATAAACCCCGCAATAACGCTGAAGGGGAATTAAAAAAAAAGAAAAAACGGAAAAAAAATTGTTTCATATCTCGATCTGGTGAGGAGATACTCGTCTGGTATGTTCCAACAAGACCAGGCAAATACCGGTGTATTACATACAATACATCCATACAAGGTATAAATGATAATTTAATCTTTAAAATCTTAAGAACCGTGAAATGAGTTGCACGTGACATGGGAGTCAAAAGTTTACTGATTAACTCGAACGTTACGGTTAGAGCAAACCACGACGTCCTATAACTAAGTAAGAAGATGACAAACAGAACCGAGAAGTCATACATATATACCTTTATCTATGTCCTAAATATACATATATATTTGCGTGGGTGTATAGCTCTGCAAAATGTAATATCGCAAATATATATCCTACTCGTCTACGACATACATACATACACACACACTTGTATGTATTCGAATGCATATTATCGCGTAGGCGTATAAGGAGTCACATGAGAGCACTACGTTCTGTCTCGTGACTTTAGGCAGATAGTTAGTAGCATCTTTATCATTAAATTGTTATTACTAACTCGTGTCTTATAATTGGACAAAGTTAATTACAAATTAGTATAATTTGAGCTTCAAAATTGCAAATCACGTTCCACTATCTACTACAACAATTCCTTCTCAATTTTACAGTTCCTTTTTTTCTTCTCCTCCCCAAGTTACAAGTCTCAACAACCAAGACGATCTTATAATATGAAAAACTGTTACAGGATTGAATTTTTAAAAATTTTTTTATATCCGATTTTTTATTTTTGTTAATGACTCGATGGAAATATTTCTTTACTAATTTTTTTCTCAGCCACTATATGAGTAGACATATTACCTGTTCGTTGAAATCGAGTTCAGGTACAGATTTGCATGAATGCAGAGTTTACTCATTTTGTTAATTCAAAGAATGTTTTATTTAAATGAGTACTGAAAATTTTCTTTTTAGGTTTTTTTCTTCTTCTTATTTCTAAATAACTTTGAACTGGTGAAAGGTTTTCTTAGTAGCATATGTTAATTCGAGTTAACTGACTTTGTGTAACTTGATTTAACGATTTATATAGTGGTACAATTGCGAGATAAATTCTGAGACTTGATGAGATTTAAAAACCAAAAAATCTTTTGACAATTTGAATAAACTATTAAACTAAAATCAAGAAGATATATTTTCATAAAAAAATTAATGTGTAAGAGCCTGTGTACAATGAAACGCGTTAGTCAAAACGGCTCCACTCTGCTTTACGAATTAAATGATTCCAGTTTGATCCGGGCGTCGATGAGAGCGTCGATGACAGCGCCTTTGTAACTTGTTAATTAATTGATTTCACCCCGTGACCAGGCTTGGGATCTTCTTAGGAATACACGAGGCGATGTCAAGCTTATTTAAACATCTGTAATGCAGCTGAATAGAACCTTACGTTTTTTTAGATATTTTTTACTAATTAACATACAGGTCATTCGAACTATGTATAATAATTAAATAATGAAGAGTGAAATTCTGTCCATAGGAAATAACGGAAAAAGGATTAAAATTTCCTCTTCATAAACTGCGTATATAGACGTGTAGCGGTAACTGGACTAAGCGAGATTTATGCTAATTGAACGATTCAACCGTATATAAGCTATTGTTCCGAAATTACCAAGAAGGTGATAAACCCATTTCTTTAGAAGTTTTCAAGTGACTATGTAAATGGATTGATGAATTTTTAAAGAATCAATTATTTACGCTCAATTAATTAACCCGGTAAGATAATTTTTTTCGATAATGAACCGTAAAATCGACCTCTTTTTTTTTTCTTTGTTTCGTTTCTTCATTTGAAATATTTTCGTCTCGGCTTATCTCGATAGCCCTGAACTCAGGGTCGTTCATACATGGTAACGTTTTTTTTTAAATAAATACATAAACGTCGCAGCGGAGAATAATCGCAAGTTTATTACCGTATAGGTATAAGAGAGAAAAAAAGTGAGAATGAAACCAAACGTAGGTAGGTAATATGAAAACCTGCGTCGCTAACCAGATACGGTTAATCCAGGTGAGAGTGGGTGCTGATAGGTATTTGTTCACGTGTTACTCGAATGTTGGACTTTACAACCTGTTCGATTTTGTATTATTTATTTCTGCATCGGTGTAATAATCCGAAGTGACGGATATATATTTCTTCGAATTTACTGATCGTCTCGGCACACCTATTGAGTTATCTTTAGCTGATAAATATGATTTTTGAATAACGTATAATTTTTTGTATTTCTAGAGAAAAAAAAAATGACTTGGATCACTGCGTTCAAATTCAATATATTATTATATTTGTTTTAAGCAATCGTTTCGAACTACTAATTGACGCCGCCATTGTTTGAATTCACAGAAAAATTACCGGTTAATTCAAATCAATAAGAAATCTTGGAATTTGGTTAAACAGGTTCTATGCGGTTTGAATATTAATGAAACGATAAATAAAGAAGTAGGTATACGTTAGTAGGACTACGATTAGTCGGAGGTCCATTTTTTCCACGAACAGAGACGTCAAATTGTAGAATAATCAGAATTCATTGGGTATTATTAATCAATGGTAAATAATCGACAGAGAAAACATCTTGAATATTGATTGTTGTGAAGGAAAATAGGAGAATATGTTAAAATAGGAAAAAATGAAAACTTGGAGTTTCCCGCTGCGGTTATATTGTATTTAAAAATATCCCTTTATAGTTGAGATTTGAATATGCAGATTGACTTGTTCATTTTTATAGGAAATTCCACGGGAATTCCCGAAATTGACGGCAGTTCTTCTGCACTAGAAATCTCGAAAGTTAAATTGCTTTGAATTTAGGTTTTTATGGCAATATGAAACCCTGTGATTAATTTTGGTGACGTAAGTATGATGAAATGTCTGTATATTGATCTAACAGTCAATTAACCTCGACATTCAAGCAACAGATTTCAGGTGCTTGATATCTCCTTTTTTTCTGCTGCTTTGTTGCAAATAATGAATTGATTTAAAAATCCGAAGGTTAAATACTATCGAAATTTTTTTCAATTAATAAGAAAATAAAAATTAGGAAAAAAAATTTGCCTGCACTAACAGCGGTAAAAAGTCGTTAAAATTATTGTGGTAAATTTAATATATGTTTATCTAAAATCTGGTTCATGACTAACTTTAACTTGCAGTCCATAGTATATGCGGTAAATCCCGTTTATTATTATACTAACAAATTGACGTCAATCTATACTTTAAATTATCCTTTTGGTTGACATTGAAGGACATCGGATGAAGGAAATCGATAACATAAATTATTTTTTAAGTAAATTCTCTGCTGTTGTAATTTTGCGTCGAAATATCGACTGTCGGTATATACACATACGAAGATCGAGAGATGATTAGTCGTAAAAATTGTAAAATTATTACTCCGATAAACGACATTGACAGACTTTAAAGAATCTTATAATTATTGCGTATATAATATATATACAAGGTCACGACCTATATTTAAAAAGCCATTTCGATTCTGGTACACGAATTTGAATCTGCGTAGAAAAATTTCATTGCTTAGATACGCTATGACATTAATTGCAACAGTTGATATACCTAAACTCACGCATAATATGTGACAGCATTATAATTAACTGCAGACTAATTAGACACATTTGAGAGTAAAGTCTGTGTGCCAAAGACGGTCTCACTACCAGACCGCGTGTTCTTTGATAACAAGTTTCGTCCCGTGTACAGACCGATGATAATTGGGTAATCAGGTCATTATATAGAAAATTTTTATAACTCGTGCTGTAATTATAACTGTCTACCAAACTATTTGAATTTTATTTTAATTCACATATTTGTATATTAATTATTATAATTATAAACATATAAAACTGTGAGTAATAATGATAATAAATCGGACGATTCTGAAGCCATAAATCACAGCTATACTTACTACTGATATTTTTATATATGTACTAAATAAGAAACTGGACGGTTTTTAATCACTGTATCGTAACATTTAATTATTATCTATTGCATTATGGCTTCTTCTGCAATTTGAACGTAGTATTTATTGTGTAATAGATTGACTGGTCTTCATTTCCTGGTTTTCCTTGAACAACCTCCTCTTATGCCGGTAGTTTACTACTACTACGAATGAATTTTATAAACAATGTGCGGAAAAATCTGTTTCCGGATTATCTAGTATGATTTAAATAGACAGCTGATGCATTGTTCTAAAAAATCATCATATAGTATCCGTTCAGAATGATTAATTGCTGTAATACTACGGTGTACTACGCGATTTCTATCGCTAGTTTTAATTGAGGTATTTAATTTCAAGCTACGAACGAGTATAAACGATCGTGAATTAACAGAAGAGAAAAAACAGGAAAAAGAAAAAAATAAATGGATATATACATAGAATTTCAAATGTTGATGCTATTTATATATTCGCGGTCAGGGTCAAGTATAGTTGCAATTTTGTAAATCGACATGAGATAGTCTGAAAGAAAATTTAATATTTACTGCATTCGCATAATTTTATTTTCTTATTTTTATCTTTTGCAATTTTACATCTAGTATAAGTTTTTTCTACGAGTGATGAAATTTTTTAAAGAAGCGCAAGTTCGACTTGTGTAATATTTGATATGCGTGACGTCGTATTGTGTCTGGTTTGTTTTAAGAAAGTGAAGTGCGCGTGATCAGACCGGAGATCTAAAATATAGAAAACAATAAATTGACCAACGGCGCCAACGGTCTCGTATGCTAAACGTACAATCAATCTAAAGCGTCAATTAATTAAAATATAAAACGCGCCATCGATATCGTTAGATTGAATAAAATTCACCACTGAGAGAACGTCTCATGGGTATACTTTTGTTATATTATTAAGTGCGTAGGATGTGTTTAGATATATTTATAGACGCTATTATTTTACGTTGACAATTGCGGTCATAGAAAAAGCGAAATCGTATGGCCTTGGCGGCCTTGACTGTGAAGGATTGAATTTGCAAAGTTGAGAATCAGCACATGTAGGACGTTTATTGTTTTCGGAAGTAAATGAAGGACAAGATGAACTCTGCAAAGCCTCAATAATTTCACATGTAACATACATATTGCATACTAGTATAGGTACGTTTATTGCACGTCTTAATTCTTTCTTATGTACATTTTATTATTTATGTAAGTATAGTGTCTGAAGTAATGACTGGCTTTGACATACTTTCAGTAATATTAAATAAGAATTAAATCACCGAGCTAAAGAATGGCAGATGAATAGTAAAAATCACAATTAGAAACTGCAGGAAACGATTAACACTGACAGATATAAGATCTGTTATAGCAATAAAGATATTTAATATCCTGTGCTTTTGTCTATGAAAAATGATACCGATTATCTAGCTAAAATTTCATTCTTTGCTCGGATACAGGAACTTGCAATCTGTCTTTTCGAGGTCTAGTAAATTTCGCATGGGTATTATAACTCGGAGAATTGTTGAAGAATAATTGAACCAAAAATCGACGGTTTGTAATTATACGATTCGTTTAACTCTCATTTGACACACTGGGGTGAATTACCCGCAAATTTTTATAACAAATAATATTTTAACTTGTCAATTTTTTCAGAACTTCTTAGGAGCTTACTTTTTAAAGTTATGTAGATTAAAGGTATAGCCAAAAATTAGAATTAAGTATGATAAAAAAATAATTCAAATATTCTACAAAATTGAAAAAAATGTTTGCACCCTAGTGTGTCAAGTAAGGTGTTAAGGCGTTTCTGATTTTGTATCGAAAAATAAACGAAAAAAATCGTAGCCAGTCGATATTTCATTGTAGATTAAAAAAATTGGAAGATTTTAAATTATTCATCTACAGACTGTCGATAGAGGAAAAAATTGAGATATATTTGAAATTTTCCTCGTGAGGGTAGATAGTTTGAAACGTTATGTTGTAATCGGTATATTTGATAAGAAATAATTATAAAATGCCCAATCGGCGCCAGACACTCGTTGGCACTCATGAAACGAGATAAGTTGTCGGAATTTTTGAAAGATAAGAATTCATGTTTTTTTTTCTTCTATTTATTAAAATAGAATAGTAGGTCGATTTCAGTTTTTTTCTTTTTTTGTCATTTTACATAGTTTTAGTCTTACAAAAGTTCAGGATTTGACTCTCTCCAAGTTAAAAAAAAAAAAAATTCTCTTACGAAGATATGACAGCTGCTTCTAAGATTATACTTGCCGCTGGTCCCGCGTTAGTCAAAGACTGTCTGGATCTATTTGCGAAATAAATATATATACACATACATGCTTATACATTAAAATACTCAATGCGTGTTAATATGCTTCTAGTGTCTACCACCTTCCTCAATTAATCACAAATAAAACAGATTCGTTTTAAAATGGTGCAATCTAGCCGCGATGTTTCTATAAATAAATTATACCTATATGCCAGAGAACTTAGAAGAAGTTTAAAAGTAAAATCCTAATCTCAAGTTTATTCTTAAGAAGTTATCTTTAATTAAATAAACTGAAGGACTGGAAGTACGAATGTGGTTATTTTTTTTCCTCTACTACAGGAAAAGTATAACAAAAATTCTTGAAAAAAATACGCATTAAATACGACTGCGGAATAAAATTAATCTTTAAATATGAAATCTGCATGAGGACTTCATGTGGTTTCGAATATATATACGCGTTTATGCATATCATGAAACTTTCAACTCGTATATAGTATTTATATTTTCAAAATTGCGACGAAATATAATAAATATTCAAAATGAATAACAAAAAATCCCTCAGCGTTGTTTAAATTACGTTTCCTCTGCTCTTTTAACTTCTTACAGAATAAAAACTCGTCTATTGTTAGAGTGGAACGTTACGCGTAAAAGCATAGCTGAAATTACGCACAAGCTTGACTATCGAATCTTCATCGGCGCCAAGAACTGCTTTTTTGTTCTTTTAATTTTTTTTTACATTTTTAACAGATCTTTCGTCATCGTTGATGAAACAATAAAATTAATGATTGATGTATTTTCATGTTAATGTATGGATTATCAATTCGTAAAAAAAAAAAAAAAGAAAAAACCAAAAAACGAAAAGGAGAGACAGACTGAAACGTAATCTTCGTCTAGGATCAAAAATCCACAACTTCTGGATTTATATCCTCTTGACAAAGCGGAGGATTATTTTCAGCAAAATTGTTTGAGGCCGAGTTCCTTTGACCGTGCAGCATTAGGCTCTTCAGCAGATTCTTCTCAGGGATGTAGAAGGAGAAAATAAACGGTAAGAAAAAAGGAATGGATAGAATAAGGAGCCAAAGGGGTTCGGAGAGAGAAGAGAAGGAAGGTAGTGGATTGACTACGGTATGGTCGTTTCGAGTTTTTGCAAGTCTCTCGGCTGCATTCCTCTCACTGCAGCCAACTACCTCACGAAGAGTTCGTTGCAACGGATGAGCGATGATAGGAGAAGTGAAGAGAGGAGTGAAGTGAGGTGGAGTAGAGAGGATAAAAGTGAGGTAGGTATCCTTTACTAGAGGATTGGCTCTTTGCGGATTTAAAATAAAATCCATGAGACAAGAAGCAAGAATGCTTTTCGAATAAGAAATTTAGAGGTCCTTATAGTGCCTATACATCCCTAAATAAAGATGGGAAAAAAGAATGTAACGGACAAAGGAAACTCTTGACTATAGGGTCTTGGATTACTCGTAAAACTAGATGAGTAATAAAACGGTTTTACAAAATTTCTTTTGTCTCTTTTAAGCCACAAGAAAAATAAAAAAAAAAAAAAAAACGAAAAAGGAAGAATATACTAAAAATGAATGTACACGGCCTTCTGGACCGAGATTTGATGTCTGACAATAAGATGAACGAATTTTTTCAAGACAATATTTTGAAAGTGCAATTTAAATAATTGTTTTTCGCCGAAAGATCGACGCTCTAAACTAAGGTCATAGATCTTTTTTTTACGCAGAATCTTAAGACGAACACAGCTGCTGCTGCTGCTGCTGCAGCAGAGTTCGAAAATATACGTTTTAAAAAATCTTTGTTGTTTGATTCTATTTTCGGTTTTTAATACCATCGCAGAATATTTACAAATCGATATGTTAACACCTACAATCTATATCAACACAGTTATACGTATCAATCTTTATTTTGCGGTCAAATTGTTCTCACACTTTGCACAGCGTAGAAGCTAGTCATCAACTAACTAACCGTTACAGAACGATAAACCTACTTGTATATGACAAGGTCGAGAGTGACACAATATTATGCGGTATGCAAATACAAAAAAATAAAAAATTCATATAGACAACTGGAGAACTTGAAATAGCCATTTTACCAATTAGGTCATTTTGTCTGTTATGACGAACTGCAGTCACACTAGTTCAGTTTTTACGATCTAAAACAAAGGAGCCTTATGTATAATGTAGTCTTCAGATGCAGATTTCTAGGAATTCAGATCTACTTGCGTTCGGTTTCGTTTTTCTAAAAGAGTTAAAAAATAAATTGTTTTCTTCGTCTCTTGTGTACAATATAAATAATTAAAGAATGAAAATAACGGCGTACTATATTATGGAGATTGCTCAACTCGGTTGTTAAGGTAAAGAAACATTGGGTACAGAGGTTGTGTCTGTTATTTCGTTTTACGAATGAAGAGATAGTGCAGCAGGCCGACCGAGGCTCATGCAGCGAAGCGAATTATTGCAGCAGAATGGTTATATACCTACCTACCTACCTACCTACGTACGTACCTACTCTATACGCAGCAAGTATTTGCGACCTTTGAAGGTTGTAGCCCCAAGAGAATGCGCGCACACCGACTTGTGATACTGCTTTGGTAAGAATTACAACAAGGTTATTTCGTGTCAGGCTCAGGTCGGTTTTGTGCATCAAATAAATATTGCGAAGCTTAGCTAATGCAAAGATTTAATGAAAAAATTAGCTCAAGGTATAAATATGAGTATCCTACGATGCGCTTTTATTGTCTCAATAAAATCAAACAATTTTTAAATAACTTTCGAACGAGCCGACCTATCGTAACGAAATTTGGTATCCAAGTACCTTTAATAATTTCTAGATCTGATATTTAATTTGGGTAAAATCGGTCGAGGGGTTTGAGAAGAAAAGTAAGAAACGTGTTTTTGAAAAAGTGTTAATATCTCAGCAACCGTTTATCCGATTTCGACGAAACTTTGTGGGTTGATATTTCTCGAGGCATAGAGTTTTTTGGCTAAAAATAATCAATTTAAAAAATCAAATGTGTCAGGGTTAGCAGTTTGAAATTTCATTACCGAAATTTGGGTTTTTATTTATTACAAGTAAAACGTTTAGTTGCACAATTTTTAACCGAATGCAGATAAACTATGCCAACTTTCTTGAAACAGATTTCTTAATTGTTTGAAAAAACATTTAGAAATAATACTGCGTAGGTATAATACCTATACCCATTCGAAATTCTTATTGCAATAGAAATTTCGGACTTCTATGTTGTACTCATATTCAATTTGCGGCAGACGATTACCGCTGATGAGTCACAAGTATTTAACAAGTATGACCCGTCGTACTATTTTTTAGTACAACTTCGACACGCCACAATAAACGACCTTTAAAAGACGTTGAAAATTCTGAGAACATGAAACCTAGTTAATGTAGGTATATGCATATAATAAGAATAGAAAAAATGAAAAAATGAAAGAAAAAAACAAAAAACCTGTTGTCTTTACGGTTAATATTTATGAAGTCATTGGCAATTACACAGGAGCGTTAACTCGTTGTTGATCTTTTATACGCTTCTATGGTTCGACACAAAATTGGTAACCGTTATAGTGCAAGGAGGTGGAAAATTCGGGCAAGTTAACAATGACCTGAAGCGGCAGGGTAACCGATGGGTATTTATCGGTGGGTGAAAGAAAGAAAGCCACAGAGAAAGAGAGAGAAAGAGAGAGAGAAAAAAAAGAAAAAAATTAAACGAACGAAGACACCGACCTACGACAACGTTGACGCGGTTTTACGGTAAACAAAGTGCGACAAGCAGGTGGCCGTGAAATTTTTACTCAGATTGTCGTATTCTTTGATTAAACTTCTACGCTATTTCGAAAACAGGTAGGTAAAGAAACTGTCTGATCGGTAAATTATTAACTTACGATTTGATTACCGGATTAGAAACAACCATAAATCATTTAAATTACCAATAAAACAAGTTTCGTTTTAATTTTTAGTATAATAAAATCTACGATCAAAAATGAAAATAAAATGAAAAATAAAAATTAGTAAAAAATTGAAATAAACATTTTTTTCTATTCACTGATAGATGTTTATGTCAATTCAAGATGTCATTTTATTTCGTGAGATTTAAATTGCGTTGTCAAACGTATAGGTAATAATATTCATAGCTGTTTATTATATTAATTGCAAACGGCATATTAGGTAAACGACCATAATCTATACCATCTGAGAGACTGGCACGAAACCGAAGTTGGCTTTTAAACGAGTTTCTGGATTTTGATAGGTTGTCATTTGGCCTGCCTACCTGTCTGCCTGGTACGGACAACTTTGGCATAATCGTTCGTCGATTGCCTATTTTGTATTTGTATTTATGTAATCAGTAAAAATATGAAATTATTATCAAAATCTTATGTTTTATCCCCAATTTGTTTTTATACCTATAAGTCACCCTGGAATACAACAACTAACATCAAATTGCAATCAATGTATCTACTTGAGACGTTTACACATCTATATCTGTATATCAATGTCCTATGTGTGTGTTATACGCGTGGGACAATCCGCTTACGTAGCAAGTTCGAAGCCATTAGTTTAGTACATCGGAGGTCAAGGGTACCGTTATTTTAGCACGTTTAAAAAAACGAAAAAAAAAAAAAGAAAAAATAAGGAATCAAGTCGTTAGAAATCGTACGATCACGTTGCATATGGATAACTGTTCCGCGGAAGCGATGAAAAAGTAGAAAGAACAAAAATAAGAAAAAAATTTAGAAAATAAAAAATCAAATAACTTTTAGCTTTCAATCGATAATTAAACTCATGTGGTCAATTATATATATAACATCCACTAGGTCAGCGATCTAAAAAAGGTCGTACGGGTCGGAGAGTCAAGGGTCTTTACTACTAGCCATAATCGATATCGTTGCCTTGTAAAGGAAAATTCCGCTTCGCGAGGCAACGGCCCGATGTCGTCGTTGGCTCCTTGGCGGTTATAAAAGCCGCAATATCCCTATTAAAAAAAAAATATATATATATATATATATATACATATATATATATATAAATAACAAAAAGATTCACGTCCCTGCACGTGTCACTCTAAGATCTGGACGATTAAATATCACGTAAATTGGAAACGGTACAATAATTTGTAAAGCGTTAAAATCCTTGAAAGAATTAGTAACGACCTTATTTATTATTATTATTCGTTTTTTTTTTTTTTTTTTTTTATTTTTGTTTTCTAAAGAAAAAATAATATCAACCTTGAATTTAAATTTTACTTTACTTTAGCAGACGATCATTTTTTATTTTTATTTTTTCTCTCTTTACCCTGAAGATTTTTATCGGTATTGAATAATTAGCTGTGATAATATTTCGGTATATCGAGTCGAAGAATTTCACGATTTGAATTCATTGAATTTTTATACATATACGAGATATCTATCGAAATATAATTAAATTAGCTATATTATATCTATACCTACTATGTCGATTGATCGTAATTATTTGCATAGTATAGCTTCATTGCTTAGGATGATGAATGAGTAATTTTCAATTCTGCGCAATATTTAGTAAACACGTTAAAATCACGTGAGTTTTCTTATCTATCGCAAGCTCCGTGCGCTGTGTGTGATGATATGGGTATAATAATTATACTACTTCGTAGTGAATAAATATTCATCTAATATCACCGTGAAAGAACTATATAAACTTTGCCGCAGATAATTTGCCTTATTCAGTGATATCTTTTTTTTATTTATTTATTAATTTATTTTCTTATTTTTTATCATCAGTTATTGAGAATTAATGGAAATTTTTAATGGATTAAAGCCAACAAAAATCATAAAAAAAAAAAAAATGGAAATCTAATAGCCTTAGGTACATGGTCGATTTTTTATTAGCTAATAAACGATGCTAATATTGATTATATATAGATGTCACTAAATTCTTTAGTAACGATCAGATAATATCGACGATAAAAATTTATAGTTTAAAAGCTCGATTTTAAAAATGACATTTTTTGACTGATCGTAGGGTTTGACGAGGTTTGACGTTATTCGGAGATAGTAGATAGTGAAATAATAAAAAAAAAAAAATAATAATCTTTGCCTACGTGAAAATCGAAATTAAGTTCTCAGGCAAGCCACGATATAACAATGAAAGAAATGAAAGAATTGTTGAAAACGACCTTCTGCATGCGTAGCCTGATAAGGCGATGTGCAAAACTGAATGTATGTACATGTAAGGACAAAGTTGTAAGAACGAATATTGATGATCGGAAGAATGTCGCATGGAAATATGTCGAGGTAATAAAAAAAAAAAATTTCCTACACATATATGTATGCACATGTAAGTATATACCCTAAACACAAGTTTCATATGTATACGGGGGGAACCAATGTGTATAGAGTAATATTTTGTCACAGGATAAAACTTGCATCGTAATAAAACTACAGAAACGCATTGTGAAGTTCTAAAATTAATAATTGCGTCGTTTTTCGGTGATCGTCTTAGTACCTACATAAAATATCATTTTGGCACAGTAGCTGCTCGTCTTCTATAAGCTATAAACATTGAAATATTGTCAAGAGATTAAAATGTAATTATTATATATATCCACATTAATCAAGCTACCATATTATGTACCAATAAAGATATTGAAGTCTCGCCTCGTGTCCGGATCGTCGAAGCGGACCGTATTGGACACTTTGGAATTTGCTCCGATAAACGGGGGCGGAATAAATAGCGTTGAGTATGACTAATGTGAGTTGTGCTTATTGCAAGGCCTAGTCCGCGCCTAGATCCGGAAATTATTAAGGAGAGTGCACACGTAAATGCAGCTGGTGCAAGTATTGCAAAATAAAACTAAGGAGATTTATTTGTTGGCTTAAGTTAGTACATCGACTCACGAAACATTACTAAGCCTATTATTGAGTTCCTCATACTCGTACTGTTCGGTGTTAATGCAGCTTAATTGTAAGACCAACCAGATGCTAACCGGGAGACGATATACAAACGAACACCTACTAGGAGATCGTTGGCGCAGAATAGTACCAGAATAAACCTCTGCCAGACCAGAAATAGAAATGTTCAGAGTTCTATTGCACCTCGTGCAAATGGCGCGGTGGAAAAAGTATTTCAGTTAATTATTTCTGTTAGAAAGAGTCATGATTAATATTTTTATTGCTTGTGGATGTGAGGAAGTAAAAGAACTGATCATGGAGATTAAATTTTTATTTTTTTATGATCGAATTACGTATTTCTAATCCGTGATAAGAAAGATTTTTATCTTGGTGGAAAAATTTTGTGGAAATTTATTATGTATGTAGGATTAGTAAGAGTAGTCGTTGGTCACACTCTTGTCAAAGAAAGATTTTTCGAATGTTTTATAATCCATTGGAATTTCGGTAATTTCATTTTAATCCTTTTATTAATCTAGAGCGTCGGGTAATGAATATTAACGAGGTGAGGGGGTCGAAAAGTATCTTTGGTTGTGTAATTTGTTTGTCTTTATTAACATCACGTGCATTGAATAATTTTTTGATTTTTCTGCTATTGGAAAAATCCAAATTTCTAAACAGATTTCAATATTATAATATTACATATTTCTTTGAAGAGTTGTAGTTAAATAAAATAACTAAAAAAATATTAACATTGTCTGGTTTGCGATGAATTTAAAAAAGAACAATAAATTATCGGATCGCACTATAGGGATTATAATTCCAGCGATTTATCTTAGCTTAACTCTACGGGATGTCTATCACGTTGACGTTCGATAGATCGCCAGCTTATACCGGATCATTTTTAAATTGAGATATCGTAATCTTGGCGTACATACATACTTCAAATGCGCGGGTACTAATTCATTTTCTGAATGATTCGTATAGAGAAACGTATTTATCAATGTAGAGTTCATCAAACTCAAGTTTCTCAATGGCTGAGTTTTTCATACAGATATATACGATCAGCTAATCGCTGTCGCAGTGATTGCGTGGAACATACGACAAAACAAAAAAAAGGTCGCCACAGTTCATTTAACTGTCTCAAAAATTATTTTTTTTCATCAGTTTAATTCTTACGCAACCCCGAAGTTCAAGGATTGAATTAGAAATGATAATTCTCATTTTATTTCTGACACGTGTATGTCGAATGGCAAAGTGTGGATTGCTTATATTTCGTCCCCGATTAGTAGTTGTTTTCTGAAATATATTTTTTGCCTTATTTTTGATCGCTTCAAATATTTGCAAAAAATGCAAAAAATCGTCTCTGACAGTTTCTCGTAATAAATTGGTCATAAAATTTTAAGGATTGTCATGAGCCATTCAGACGTTCGATCTTTAGATCTTTGATGCGCTTGATCCGGAGTCGATTCAGGCTGATGGCCCCGTCTGACACCAAAGGACGTTGACTACTTGCGTCCTCTCTAATTCCTTACTTGCTTGTCCGGCTGACGCACAAAACCGTAACTACTTATACGCGTCTTTCTAGTTACGGTTTTTTCTACTCTCACTGACTTGAGCCGTCTTTCTAGTTACGATTTTTTCTACTTCTGTCAACAGACTAAAATTTTTTAAATGCCCATAAAATCGTACGTGAATTTCAATTATATGTTTCTAAAAAATTTTTAGTCACGAAATTTTTCTAATCAACGTTAAAAATTGTTACATTTTTGGATTAATTTTTTAAACTATCGATAAACCAGATATTAAATTAATTCATAATCGATAATCAGAAATTTTTTGTTTTCATTATCAATTCGTCTGGATATGCAGCCACAATCTCAAACTTATCTAATCAATTTTTGACCAATTAATTTAACCTGCATCAATGATGATAAATTATGCGATAAAATGCATCTTTGAAAATCAGATTAAGAACAAAAAATCTTCGGAGATTTGTCGCTAGCTATTCGAAAAGTTCTTGTCAATTGTTTTAAAATTTTTTCTTTTGTATGCAAAAATTCAAGTGTGGATGTAAAATATTTTTCAGCTTACGAATATGGAATATATACCTATGTATATATAAATTTTGATGAATTGTTCTGGGTCAACTATGTATATTCTGATTTTTAGGACAGTGTCAATAATAATGCGCAGCGGTAAGTAATCACGAAGTTTGGACATCACTCTTAATTATTAAACAGGTTAATTCCACTGCAAAACAGTTTTAAGCCTTGGCTCATCAAGAGTTGTGAAATTAGATGCGAAATAATCAGGTTTAACGACACTACCGTCGCCTTGAGACTTGCCATTCTTGTTTTTCCTGCATGCTTACCAGATCACGACATAGGAACTTCAAACTCTTATACAGCTACTCCGTACAAAGATTCATCCCATAAATCGAAACGACACCGATTATACAATCTGCTTGATGTTTTGAAAGGAATTTAATTGATACGAGATATAGAAAGAAAAAAAAAATCCTTTTCAAATATTTGTCAGCTAATTTTAAACCTGACATAAAATTATAATCATCATTTTTGTTATTGTTTTCGTTATGTTTGTTGTCTCATTTTTAAAAGGAGGTCCGGATTTGTAAAGGCTCGATGAT
Organism: Macrophya annulata; assembly: GCA_963924015.1. NCBI lineage: Eukaryota > Metazoa > Arthropoda > Insecta > Hymenoptera > Tenthredinidae > Macrophya > Macrophya annulata. The sequence continues at coordinate 37,113,351 of OZ001257.1, read as the reverse complement.
CCATTGAAACTAATTGCTTATATACCATATGAGCATAAAATTGAGTCAATAAAGAATTATCATCGTCACTGAGTTTTTATAGGGTTAATGATTTTGTTATTTATTATTCTTGTTTTGAATCACGCGAATCGATGCTTATATATACGATTCATAAATATCTTGTTAGAACCTCATACTTAATTCTTGCAATTAGGTATATCTTATGACCATCGAGGATCGGGTAGAGTTAATACTATAATTTCGTTTCTTGTAACCTTCGAACTAAACTGTTTGTTGTTTCTGAAAGTTCGTTTATCCTGTCGACAAGGTTTGACCGAGGATCCGTTAAACCGATTTATACCAAATTAATGTAGGTATGTACATACATTAGTATGTATAGGATATACATTCTCACATGACGTCAAAGAAACTTACGTACATACATACCTTTCCAATAAACTTCCATCGCGGAAATTCGATGTGTTCACGTGTTTGTTGCGCGTAACATCGTGTTACAAATGCATTTACATAATTTCGGACATACAGGTCCGGTCGCCTGTATAAGAAAACAACCATGGTAATATTTTAAGCATACATAATTTATCCCACGATCTAATTCACGATAAAGGATTGAATTATTTATAACCCTTTCAAAACTATATACAATCTCTTTAATTTTACTTATAGGTATGTATATGTACATGTACATATATGATCAGAGGGCCTTCCGCCTTACTGCACAGATGAACCTATAGATCCCTTACAGGGAATAATGCGGAATTAAATATTAGAGGCGATGACTTGACAGGAGCCAAATAAAATCGAGTATAATTCTATGCAGCAGACGGTTTAATTAATGGTTAACAGTTCCGGGATTGGGGTAGATGGTTATGCATGATATGTATTAGGTAGGTTTATGTATATAGCTATCTGCCTACCTACCTACCTACCGTATGAATTAAACACCTTTTGACGTAGAGACCGCGACTTGTTACATGTTAAACATTGCAGATGATAATTTTGCGATGTATTCTTTACTTTATTTCTTTAGACTTTTTTTGATTTTTATTTTTTTCTTTTTTTCGAAGAAATTTGCTTGTTTAACATTTGCGTAAGCTGTTTAATAGGTACAACGTCGTGTGCCTCACGAATAATTTAAGGCAAATCGTCTTTAACTTATGAATAAACGTTTTTGGTACCTATTTATTTTTTTTTTTGCAAACTGAACTGCTAATGTATCGTAATTTTTATTGCAAAAAAATATTTACAAAAAAAAAAAACGCATCTTAAAAATTTGAAGGTTATAAATTTATATGCTTTAGGTAAAATAATGTAAATTTATTATACCTACATATATAGAAAAACAGACTGGAGGCTTTTATATACAAGATGCATTATTTATTTCGCGTAATACATATAAAGTTATAAAATTTAATTCTAAAAGAAAAGTAAACTTGTAGTACAAAACCTTCAAGACAATTATAATAAATTATTCTCAGAAAAATTCAAATTCAAGGCCAGGAAATTTTTTTAGACTGTAAAAGATACGAAGATCGAGATTTATTGCGAATGTGAAAAAAAAAATAAATAAATAAACAGAATGAAAATATATTACTAAAAAAGGTATGACTTACACTTTTAGTAAATCGGCGGATATCGTCTGATGGTCATTTAATTACGGGATCGATACCTACGGGCAGTCACCTCGGGCAAATATTTATACAGATATATAATGTCTTCTACAAAGTCTAAGACGGAGTAGCACTGTTCATGCCTTTTGCATGTTTTTCCTGGAATTATTTTAGCGATGAAACCGAGCAAATTCTGCATTTGCAAGTACGGTGTAGTGTGGCCGAATTTCTAGAATTTTGATTCAAGGAATTTGAAACAATTTTCGACTATCAAATAAGGAAATTTTCTTCTAAACCTTAATCATCAGTCTATTATAATTATTGGTACCGTAAAAAAAAAGGTGTATCATATACCTACGTCTATTGATACTATAATCTATTTCAAGTCTGCGTTGGTTGCGTTCAAGAACATCAGGTTAAACTTGGACGTAGCTTGGTTTCTTTTCGTCAATATTGTCTCTGACGTCACGCTAGTTGCGTAAGTAGTGCGTTGGTTCTGCCCATCCAATGCCTTCGAAAGAAATAACACGTCACGGATCGTTTTTTTTTTCTTTCTTTTTTCTTCAAAAATTACAAATTTGGTATCAAGTTTCTGGTTCCACTGAAAGACAATCTGAACACAGCAGGTTTTTCGTTTCTTATATAAAAATTTATATAATCTCGCATACTTTACGTGAGAAAAATTATTTTTTCAACGGAACTTAGAACCCAGACGCTGTGAAATATAATCGATCGAGGTAATAATTTTGATGAATATCGCTAAGTTTATCGCATTTTTTTGCGATAAGTATAATATAAGGTTTTATCTATCCTCACCTGTATCGTAGTTGCGTCATTACCTGTACTTCCCAATTTATTTTTTCAATGAATATAGATTTTTAATACCTATTCGAAATATATATGATCAAAATAAACGTAATATGACTTGTTAATTAAATATTTGCAAGGTGCAAATTGTCTCCCGTATGGTTTGCATTGTTTTTTCATAGATAATATTATGGTTAGTTATATTATCATCGTGACGCACGAAATCAAGTTGTCACTTGAATTAGCAGTAGAGGTCGTAACACAAATCCCTAAGAAAAGAAAAAACAGAACAAAAAAAATTTAAACACAAACAATAGACGTAGGTCGGAATTTGATATTGCGGATGTAAATTGACAAAAACGATTGAATTAACACGGTGATAGAAGATATATAACGTCTTGATCACAATTCATAAGATACTGACGAAAATTTGAATCGCAAAATTGCAGGCGCAGAAAATCAAGCAGCGAAGTGAAATTCTCAATTTCTTAACAGTTTTTTTATCGTTTCGACTACAAAAATGGTTTGAAAAGATGAAACATAAAGAAAAAAAAATTAAAAAAATGATTCATTTCATCATCTTATCGAAAAATTTGCACCTAAATATTATACACGCAATAATTTCTTACCGTTGAGGTTGTTTACGAGATGCGGACGGATACAGTGATCCATGAAGTACTCTGAGTACATTAGACGACAAATTGTATCACGCCAAAGCATCTCAGCATATGCACGATAATTCTGATTATGGAAATTTTCATCTGGAGGATTCCGCCTACACCTCAATTTGATTCTAATTTAGGTATAAATCCTTCGTTGTTTCTTATAACTTTGATTATTTTCTTCGTGATTTCCCTTTTAATTTAATATTTTTTCATTTTTTTTTTTTTTTGGATACGGCAGCCTCATGACGTTTAAACTTATCCAAATTTCCTATAATATTTGTTAAAAATGTCAAAAAATTTACGCGCATAAATGACAAGAGTTTTCTTCTCTCTCGGCAAGAGTAGAACGACAAGGTCAGGCGGTTTTCGCGACTTTTAAAAATACCTCACGACGCTCGTCAAAAGGGTAAGGTCAGTGCTATTTTCAATACTTTCGTCGTGTAAGACGTATAAAATGGTTATTATTCACCGATGCACAAAAAAAAAAACGAAAAGAACAGAAAAAAAATGACATGAGTGATTCCTTACGAGGAAATGAAAAAAACCGCGAATGTCTATATACATAAACGAAGTGCTTAGAGCCCTGACTATAACATACAAGAGCAAATTACATAATTGTTTAAATAACTTGCGGCAATATTTTGCCACGAATTACCGATGTAGTTAGGTACTACGTTTCGCATTGGCTCGTGCGAATTTATTTCAATGCGTATATGCATGAAAGACATGAGTGAGCAAAAAAGAGAACTAAAACTTCGGTATACTTAAATTATTCATTTTGTAAAATAGTCGAAACATAAAGAAACTTTTTTTTAAACCATAATCGTTGTTTCTGTCATGGTCGAAAAGAAAATGGGGAACCGTTGGTTCTATAGATACATGAGAATAAATAGCCCTGAGGAACTCTCGAGCATACTATGCAGTTTCACTTGTGCATATAGCTTCTTGTGTAAACATAGCCTACGCCACGACGAGATGCAAGAGCTTTGTGACGGGCGATAAGCGAGAGTTAAAATAGGTACGGTGTCATGTATCGTATAGAAAATATAAACACCCATGATAAGAGTGGCCCTGCTGTACACAGCTGATACATTTTGTATATTTAGAATGAGAAATTTACTGACTAAAATCAAAATTTTAGACCACTTAAAATCCGATCTGCAGTTTTCTGTATCCGCAATATTATATATCCGCGAATAAATTGATAACATCAGCTGTTCAAATCGAAAATCCTTGACGTCAATACAATATGATGTTTGGTTTATATATTATCACAAAAACTTCTTTACTTGCGCAAAATGGTTTTATAAATAAAACGTAACAACATTTAACGAGCAACGAAGGGTTATCGTTGTCGCTGGGGGGTCGAGTTGGGGTCGCGAAATCAGTTGCTGTTTCTTCGCAGGGGATAGAAATTATTTTATATATATTTCATCACACGTATTGGCGAGGTCGTAGGTCGTTATATAACAAAAATACTTGTTTTTAGATAAAATTTCCATTGCTCTCAATTTTTATTTATACCAATTGGGTTAATTAAGTCTGTTTGACATTAAAGATTTAACACTTAAAATATGGGAATAAACGCGTGAAATTTTTCCAAAAATTTATAAACACGTATAAAGCGACTGATATCGCAGCTCATATATTATATCAAGTAAAATATCTGAGTAATCTTTGCTTGTGATCTCATTCATGTGGGATGATATTGAACTTAATTTTCGCGAATCCGATGTATGTTTCGGATGAATCAGACAAAATTTATATGTATAGGTACCGCAGCCTAGACTCGGCTAGGGTATAATATCTTCCGTCAAAACGATTCATGATTTCTATAATAGTATATACGAGCGATGAAGTCATGCATTCGGGAATTCCGTCTTTTCCATATTAATTTCAATGAAAAATTACCAAATTTCTTATAGCTATGTTAATTTATGGTGAATATAATTTAAAAAAAAAAGAAAAATTTACTCAATTCCGGGATTATGAATACGATGATTAAATAATTTACAGCCAATTTATAACCGCGCACTTCATCGAGCTAATTCAACTCGACAATAATCATTGCGATTCTTGTCTTGTTTATGCTGTTGCTATAATCAAACACGTCTGAATCGCGTGAGAAGGATCAGTCTATCATGTGTGTGATATAAGGTCGCGTTAAGTTCTTTGCTGGGGGTATATGATAACCCTATATCGGACGATGTTTATGTATGCTTTGCTTTTTAGTGGAAAATTTCAGTATTATAAATGTATTTCAATCCGTATTAAGAAACTTTGACCTGCGTGAATGATTATAATAAATTCGTGATTAATTATTTTTACTCGAAAAAAAAAACAAAAAAAGTTTCATAAAGTGATTATTATAGCGGCGATATTTCTATGTCAAATTAAAAATTCTATTTATTTTCTAATCATGTACTGTTTTTTTTTTTTTTTTTTTTTTTTTATAGACGCTAGTAAAGCTTGTTAATTTTTTTATTTCCTTGTCTGAAAGAAACGTGGAAATCAGAAAAGAAAAATAAAAGAAAATATATGGAAATCAAGAAACCCGGAGGATCTTAACGATTATTTTTATCTAAATACTTAGACTTTGTAACAAGTACTTTAGAAATGTTAAGAATAGATCGTTCATTTCCTCTTTTAAATGATAACAAAACTCTGATAACGACAAAGTGCAAAAGTAAATAATGAAAATGTTATTTAATCACGAAATGACTTTGGAGTTTATATATGCATGATATAGACAAAAATGAGTAGCTATAGAACTTGTTCAATTTCAATTTCCGGTTTCCTCAAACATCGCGATTATAAAAGCTTACTTTACCTATATTCTTATTTGGAAATATCTTTAAGAGTATATACCTACAGGTAGTGTTAGACAAAGTATAGAATAAATAAATGATGAGGAAGAATCTAATCATCATGACGCAACTTTGATATCTATAAAAATGATACAGCCTACGTATAAAAGTACTTAGATTCTTCATTATTAAATTACAATAGGAATAGCAAATATTTGACTGAAAAGAGTGGAAAACTACCAAGTTATACACATTGTAGAATATATTGTATATTCAAACTGTAGATCGTGGTCTCGATTTGCCTACCATCTCTCGTCGAGAAAGAATACCGAGAAACAGGTCGATAAGCTAGAGATTTAAAAATCATCCAAAATACCAGTCGGTAAAGAAGGAACAGCGGATCCCAACTTTGTTTGAAAATAATTTTCGAAAAATTCTTGAATAAGGAATAAAAATAAAATAACGATTTTTTTTTTGAAAATCTGATACGTTGTTACTTGAACAGTCTAACGGGTGACAATATCAATAGATAAGAATTCATAGCTCGGGTTTATCGCGAATCGAATAATCAATAAATGATTAAAATAAAAAAATAGTCATATTAAATTATTAGAGAAATTTTTTATTTTCATATAGTTTGTCTACCGTTTCTAGACGTTGTAAGACGATCCGTAAGCCAGCGTTATGATTCCATTTTATACGACTTGTTCACGGATCGGGTTCGCTGGCTCTGGGAACTCCGGGTTCACCTTCTACTTATACCTATACCCAATACACACACGTGTTTGTATATTATAGTTTTCTGTGGTGGTAACACACGTGGCACATTTATACTCACACACCTGTGCAATTCTTTCTTTATCTATTTATCTTCCCTTTTTATTTTTCGTCTCTTCGTCTCTATACGTCTCTTCTTTCCTTACGTAAGAATAAACTTATACTTATACAACTTATATATACGTATACCTACCTACCTAAATACCATATAGTTATCTCTATTTCTCTACAAGTTCTCCACGCAGACTAAAAGGATGTTTAGAAATTTGACTAAAGACTCAAAAGAAAGATCCATACCTACACTGCAGGTATATGGATCACTACGATTGTTTCGAAGGTCGCGGTTTTATACTTTCGACAAAATTATTTTCATACACACCGTATAGGGTACAATATATAATTATAAATATATGTAGAACCTATATTGAGTTGAAATCGATAGATAGGTTGGTATTATGACGATGAATCATGAGATAAACGGATCTTTATAAAAGTTGTAGAAAATCTATGTGGATAAAACCAAGTGCCAAGGTCATTTCCACGATTTAACAGTATGTGGGGTATGGTTTCATAGACCTTCTCATATACCGTCTATTCTTAGAGGCAGTTCAACGACGTACCTATGTACTTACGTACGTATACAATGTTATCTTCGATTTATGAAATAGTTAGTCTATAGGCGTTGAACGGTAATTTAATTACACGCTTTCGAGTTCATTACTCAATGGTTACAGCTGTAACGGTTCATAAACTTAACATATACCTATATAGGTATATATACATACGCAGTACTACATATACATTCGTGAGAATTTCAAAACGATCGAATATACAATATCGAAATTTTAATATCATCATGAAAAACGATCCAAAATTATATCATAAGAAAATTTTAATCATATCAACTCACTAACTTCTATATGTATTAAAATACGGAGCAATTAATTGCCGGTGGTTTATATCATTTGAGAAGGACGTACAACAAGAGAGACATATGCAAACACAGATCTCCGGATAGATATGATTGGAAACGGACTCTCGGAGTCCAGACGCTACATCAGCAAAAAGTGTCTATTTATTCTGTGGTTATATTTCGGTTTTTTTTTTCTCTCATTTTATTTGCTGGTTAAATTTTCTCCGTCACTTTCTATACTATACTACTGTCTTAATTTACCTACGGATGTATACGTATCGTGTATACGTATGTATGTATACGGATTTTTGGGTTACATATTGCAGAGGTATACGCGTCAATTTGATAAACACTTCAATATACATATAATACAGTATACCTACTACTTATCTATAAGCACAAGGTCTTATGGATTAGTTTTAGTTATAGAGAAAAACGAAGTCTCCCTCTAGTCGTGACAGCTGCCCGGTTTTACAACCCCAGGTCAACGTTTTGAGGGCGTTTCAGGGACGAGTATGCCTATATATCTATATGCGTATATATACCGAGGGTGATAATCCCGGTTTACTCGAAAATTTTGAGAAGCTAAAATACCAGGAAATAATATTTTTCGTAATACCGGAATGCAGTTGGAAGGGATTTAGCTGTATTGATATATTGTCACAAAGCCAAAGCTAAAGCGAAATTATTTGCATAACTATTATAATAATAATAAAAAATAAAAAATAACAGACATTCCTTTTTAACCGCATTTTTTTTTTTAATACCAAATAAAAGAAGATAGAAAAAATACATATATTTATTTATATTGCTTTGTAGAATATCAAAAGATATAAAAAGTCCGTTTTATTTTTTGTCTTCGATTAATTCAACAGGATATTCATAAATCCAATTAAAACATGACAACCAAATTCCAACTAAACACCAATACAGTATAAACCAGTAAAATCCAGTATCGAAAAAGTACAAAAACTACTATCTAATATATTAAAAATAAAAAATTATAAAAGAAACTCACCGGCTCTGATGCTGAGAGTGAGTCCACGCTCGGAAGCAGAAGTGTCGATTGCCGGAAAGTCAGGGTCATCTAAATCGAAGGAGACGCTCTCTTCGAATTCAGTCATTTCACCGTTGATCGTATTCATTTTTGTATTTATTTTTTTCCCTGATGTCTCGTCTCAAATTTCTATATCTGTTTTAAAAGAAAGAGTATTACGTTAGCCATGCTTTCGCAATTGCCTTGTTATACGTGTGAGTGTCGTGATCCGTTAAACAATGAACAATAATCGACTCGATTTAATAAATGAGACGCGAATAACTATCGCGACTGAAGAAACGAGTCGGTTGACATAAGCAAAGAATCTCCTCACGTACATACATACCTATGTATTACCTACCTACGCATATGTAATAAAGCATTACTATATTATATATTCATAAGTGTCTTCAGTCTGGATGCCGTCTACAGACGGACCCTAGACTGAGTGACGGCTTACAGTACCATCCGGCACGTCCGATTCTCAAACTATACGAAATGATCGTTATATTGATGTTAAGTTACATTATTCATATTCGCAGAGTGAAATATGAAAGAATTTTACTGATATAATGAAGCAAGAAACGAAGAAATACAAAAAATGATTAGAAATAGATTTTATAGTTATTATTATATCTTTGCGGTATTGTTCGCGATTGACGAGGACTTTTTGGAGTGTCAGAATGCAGACGTATATCTATAATACGGTTTGATGTAGATTTCTTGCATTATCACGTGTGAGAATATTTTTCAATATAAAAAAAACACATGTAAGTATTTATGTTTGTCAATGATACTGTGAGAGTATATATAGTTAGACAGATAGATAGATGATCGTTAGTTTTCTCCGTTAATTTCGAAGTGAAAGAAATGCAATTCTTCACTTTCTCGTTTCTACTTTTCCTTACATTCACTCTCTCTCTCTCTCTCTCAAAACTCGATATGTTCCGATTAAAATTGGTCCCATTTCTTATACCAGTATAGAATATCTAATTATGAATAATGAATTGAGGGGGTCAATTGATTGAATAAAAAAAATGAAAACGAAAACGAAAATAAAGACGAAAGTAGGACAACAGGAACTACATAATAACAAAACATTAAATTCCATCGTAGGTCGAGATTTTAACCACTCTTCTTCATGTTTATACAAATATACTATTATATAGTGTAATATTTATTCACGAATGAATATTTACGCCGAGTATTAAAGCCTGAAAGTGTTAACGGATTCGTTGGGTTAAATTTATGTATATTCAGTTGAACCTTGACTACTGCGAGTGACTTGCCGAATGATGTATTAATAATATAATAGCTAGTGGTTATAAAAACAGTGCGTTTCCTCCCTTTTCTATTGTATTACTACCTACTATATCGGTATATAATATGTAGATCTATGTATGTGTGTGAACTTCAATAACGAGATCCATATATAAATCACGAATTCATGAATTCAATTATGGCGATATATATCTATGTAATATATATATACATATATACTATATGTACATATTACGCATTAATATACATATATACATATGAGAGACCGCGAGGTCAGCACTCCTTCCGATGAAAATTCAGTATCGTAATTACCTCCATAGCCATAAGAATTACAAAAGCAAACACAACAGAAGAGAACTCTCATCATCCAGGAAACAGAATAAGTATCCGGATTTTATAATGGATTCTATTTTTAAACGGCGCATAATCCGATCAACACGACTTACGGTAAATGAAGTTGTCTCTTGTCCCTTGTTTTTCTATTTATATATCTATATATATATATAAATATCGGGTAAATAACAGAAAGGATTAGGCCAGATCGAGAAAGGTCAATAAGTTACGTACGGGCCACTCCTAAAACTTCGACAGATATACTATCCGGTTATTTGGAACATAGATATCCGTGATCGTATATCTAACATCTAACTATAAGTCGACTTACTCCATACATACAGCTACTTTCGTTTGATAGTTTCGTTGTTATATACTAAGGATTTTTTGTAACAAGAAAATAATAACTGCACAGAAGAGGATAAATGCTTGGAAGAATTTATCACACTGTTCATATACATAGGTACGTAAATAAGGAAGCTGCGTTTACTTGTTGCAGTTATAGGTATATTTTATTCACATTTACCCACGCAGAATTCTTGTGTATCCGCCACGTAATTCATTCGAGGACTTATTGAAAGGGATATTTAGTTCGTGAATAATCAATCAAGGCAATCAATTCTTTATTTAAAATGAATGTGATACAGACCAGCAGACACTTTCCTCGTAGGTATATTAGGTATGTTCATACATACGCGTTGAATTATTAAAATGCGGATATATATATAACATTACGAGGATAATATCTGCTGCACAAGTCTATCAGATATATCAATGCAATAAATTCTTGTTTATCTATTTCCTTACAAGCTACAGAGAAACATAAATCGAAAAGTCAACCTCGATTGAAAAATCCTCTTACAATTACAAACGTTTTTTCTGCATTAGTAACGATTCTACAGACGCACGTTATACCAGTTCAGTTTGAACAGATAAACTAAATAAGTAATATAATATCTAGTTCGAGAAAACACGTGTGCAAAGAAAAGAACCGCTCTCACGTAGGTTTATGTTTATAGCTTAATGTGAGAAGCACAGTATGATTAGCTAAAAATATGTAGTTAAAAGAAAAAAAAAAACGTGACTTAAGAGAGACTTCATTAGTGACAAAAACTCCCGTTGTATAATCCCGCTGTTAAATGAAAAAATCTAAAGAAAAGTTTAGTCCATCGACGTAGATGCAGAATTGAATATAAAATTATACCTGGATGTATGATGCAGCTACGCGGGTTTTCTGTGCGTCGAAATGGCAGCGGCTTCGCTTACTATGGGAGTCCTGGCGGGGCGGTCGTTAATCCCTTGAAAGTTCGGTGTACGCTGTACATACAACATATAACGAGACACACGTGGTTTCACACTGTCTCAATAACTCCGAAGTATTCAACAGGCAACTAACTCTTTCTTTCTTTATTGCTCACCCTTGTTTAAAGTAGTGTAAGTAAATAATAGCTGAATAAAAATGACGAGAAATATCCTTCGAAATTTTCTATTCTCTTTCAGGATTTCTAGGGTAGGTTTACTGCTATTCCTATACCTATACCTGGCAGCTATCCTGCTAAACGCGAAGAGACCAGAGTTGACAGATGCGTCTGCTGCCGCCGTGCGCCACACTTACGATACAGCCAACGCAACACACTGACGGTTCACTACTGACGATGAGCACTGAGCAGTGCAGAGAGCTCTGTATAGTTTAGAGTCGAGAGAGCGAGAGAACCGTCAACCGTGTTATAGCGCCGAATGGCGAGAGGTGGAAGGCACACAGCTGTAGCAGACTGTACTGGGTTCGGGTTGTGCTGCTGCTGCATGGTTTGGCTTTGGTGTCCACGCCGCGCGGCTCGCCTATTTCTCGATACGTTGCTTCGGTCTCTTGGTGGGCACCTAGTATAACCTGAAACTGAACTATTGCCGAGAATCAACGCCTACACATATACCAACATGATATTTCTCTATATTCCTTTACACCATTGTCCCGCGTTCATTCATTCATTGGTTTCTATTCTTTTCGAATTCTATATTTGGGCCTCTCAGATTCGTCTCTACGATTTTCTTCAGATTATATTTACGCCGTCCTCAAATTACATTCCTCATTTCGTGATTGCGATTTATTAATAGTCGAATTTAGGTGGAATTCGAATACGAAAAGTCTTTATAGGTTTTATCTTTCGCATCTCAGGGCTTCAATTTATAGATATGTAGGTAAAAATGAAATGAGAGATGGTAGATGGATATATGATCGGGTCTTGACACAAGTGGTTAGTCTTAATATACTCGGTTATCGAAGGTTATCTACATATGATAATTTGCATATTTATTTTAGTTTCGTTTCGTCTGTATCGCATTTATTATATCTTATATTAGATATTATTAATAGCAGACGACTCTGGGAACTCCGGTCCTTATTTCACGAAGACGAAAGTGTAACTTGAAAATTTCAGGCAGGAGGAATAAATTCTATTAGCTTTAAAGAAATCAAGCATTCGATCTTTGAAATCGTGATATTATCGGCCGGAAATCAAATTGAAAATCAGATGGGATTAGACTACCTATATGTATAGTTGAAAATTTACCGCACGCGTGAGATTATGCACATAGTTTATAAATCAGGGGCGGAAATTGATTTGTAAATACTTTAAATAACCTCCGCGATCGCCAAATATTGATAAAGAAATCACAGGAAATCACTTCAGATTGAATTAGAAAGTGAAATTCTTTACTTTTAAAATTTCTGACTGATTTTATTTGCCGATTATTTATTCCAAAAATGGTACACATATACAATTCATTGATGAATCATCTGCATCTGCTGCAGTTTACAAATATATATTTACATCACACCTCATTCTAGCACCTATGTACATACATGTACTTATATGTATATAAATATACACCTCACGTTATTATAAATATCATCGAAGCTGAGATTATCCCGTGTGGTCTGGATCTTTTACCGAGGATGGAATTCTTCGCGTGGGTCTCGTTGCAGACGTGTTGTCAATACGCGATTATATGCTATGTGCAAATCTTATTACACCGCATTGATGTATATATATGTATAGGTATATATATATAGGTAGGTATGTACGACTTATACAGTTTTCTACAGTATAAGAAAAAAAAAAAAAAAAATGTGTAAGCATGTGAGATCATCAGTGTATCAAATATTACATTCGTTGATAACGGACCGTCAGATAAAAGCGTAATATTTTAATCTTGTTTTTGCGACAAGTTATACTCGTTTCTAATTATTCAACGGTTTTTTTTCCTATTATTATACTCGCATAACTTGAGTTGAGTAAACTCGATTACAGAATCAAGGTCATCTACAATCACCTCATTACACGATCAAGATCTTTGATAGAAAGAAAAAAAATTCCTTACACACGTATTATACATTGTGCATTTTCTTTTTTTTTTTCAAAATAAATAGAATGCAGACTAAGAAAATCGAAATCAAAAAAATTGTAGATAGAAAATAGTGTAATCATTTTACAGAAATTCTGAAAGTGTAATTATCGAACCCATGTTAACTTTTGGAATTATCGTTATTCCTATAATATCTTATTGCCTATATCGAAAGTGGGATTTGCTTATAATATTTTATTTTCATCGACCTCAAGATGAATACGTTTAATAAATGTATGTCGTGTCTTGGTCGTACAAACAGATGCTAATTTTTTTTTTTTTTTTCTTAACGGAGTAAAAGCTATTTAATCTTTTGTGACCGGTGAGCTAAGACTTACCTATAATAAGGTTCGATCTATCTCGTATTTTGTATCAATTTATTGTCATTTAGAATTCTTAAACGATCGCAAACTTGCAGAACAGAATTCTGTAATACGGAACTGTCATTGATCGTGGATACTGATATTAATGAGACAGGTATTACAGCGAAGTGTTTGTGCGTTCTAAGATCCTAGAACAAAGAGATCTGATCTAAAGATCCTGGTTTTACATACCTGTACGTCTTGGCTCTGGTAACTTATCCACGGATCTCCGTATCGGATACTTATCATATTCTAACGATGATTTTACTCTTTCTTATCGCTCTAATGAGCCGCACACGTTTCCAGTATGATATGATAAGAATTTACCGTGTAGATTTTATTGCTATTGTTGATGATGACAATATATTGCGCTCGGTTACATACAGAGACAAAATCTAAGTGCTCACACTCTTCTGTTAGATATTTTACTGCTAAATAATGCTGATGTAGACAATCATGCGGTTTATTCTGCAGTCTGTACCATAAACAAGCTTTATCCTAAAATGGAACAGATTTTTTAGGATTTGGAGAAATCGCCAATAATTTTTGACAGATTTCGAAATCTCCGTGTTCTAGATTAGCACATGAATAAAATTCTCCAGCTACCAGATGGAGTATCCAATCGATTAGTGAACGTTGAACGTCTATTGCTAAGAGAAAATAAGCTGAGGAATCTTCGATTAGGAATTTTTAATGGGTTGGTCAATTTGAAAGAACTTGACCTAGGTATAGAAATGAGATTCGAGAAATACCTCCGGGATCTTTTCTCGGCTTTTAGAGTCTCCGGGATTTTTCAATCGCTAACAATTTTCTTCGCGAATCGCGTTTGGGTATATTTAACGGATTAAGTAATCTTGAAGTAGTCGCTTTCTACGCTGACCGAATTCAACGATTATCAGCTGGAACTTTTGACGGATTAAACGAGTTGAAAAGTGTCAAATTTGAGCATAACAAAATCCGGGAAATTCCTGTCAGTGTTTTCAGCGTTGTTCCAAATTTAGAAAATCTGTTATTGAGTTACGACTTATACCTTAGCGACTTCCCCAAAGGCACTTTTCACGGATTAACCAAACTCCAAGATTCCATCTTCAGGATAATAAAATAGAAGCTATTTCAACGGCTATATTTTCTGGCTTAACAAGCTTAAAGTATTTGCATCTGGAGCACAACGTCGTCATTTCCGTCTCTCAGAATGCTTTCAATCGCTATTGATCTCTCTGCAGACTTTGTACTTAATAGAAGAAAAAACCAACTGACAGCTTTTAGATAAAGCGTATTTAACGGAATGACTAATCTGAGATCTTTCTATTTGTATATTAACCACATAAACTTCATTGAAGCTGGAACATTCGCTGAACTTTCGAAATTAGAGAAGCTTCCATTGAGTAATAAAAAGTTGTCCTGTGTTTTGTGGATCTTAACGAACTAAATTTTGATGGCAATTCGTTGACTATGTCGCCCGCTGTGGATCACCTCACAAACTTAATGTCATTAAATTGACGAAGTAATCCGATGATTTCCAAAAATCATTCACCGAAAGTCAGCCATGGCTTCAAGAGAAGTAATGCACCTTCAAATCTCATCATTTAACAACTTTTATGACTGTTTGCCATTTTTATCATTCGACGTGTATTTTTACTCATTTCTACGAGATCTAATCTCTTTGTTTTACGATTCTATCATGTAATTCCTTCACAAATGTACGTACATTTATAATTCTTTTAACGATAAGTCTTGCATACGTAATAATGCCTGCAAATGAAATTCATAATACTGCAATCAAGACCATCGAATGAAAAAATTGATGGATTTATAGAGAAATAAATACCAAAAACGTCACACAGTCATTTTTGCTCAAATCTCGTCATAAAATCTGCAAAATCCAAGTTTGACTTAATTCTGTAAAAATAAGTGTTACAGTCATGTTTTTTTTTTTTTTGCCAAGAATCGATTTATGGCTGAGGTGAAGCTGTCAGGTCGTATTGTCAGCTTCACCGTCGTGACAAGCAAACGTCCATGAGTATGTTTGCAGTACACAATAAGATAACACTGAGGCTAAGTTGATTCGCAACAGATAATAAAGTAATTTGATAAACGGGACTTCATTGTTGGAAATATACATTCATAATAAACGAAACTTTAGTTATTGTGATCTGGATCATTCGTGTCCATCCATCGTGTTGGCTGCCTTTTTCCATCGTCTCGATCAGCGAAATCATTATATACTCTTTACGAGGAGATGATCAGAGTATTATGATCCCATATAATTCATACGCGAATGAACATCAATAGAAAAATCTAACCCCGTAATCCTGGATCGAATATATAGTGGTGCAAGTTATACCCTACTCGGAAATAAAATGGGAATATGATTGGTGTCGAAATTACGCTTCATAGTTGATATTGGTTGAGTCTCAAGGGATCATATTCGGTAACGTACAATAACGTATTTTATAAGTTAGTTGCTTTTCCGGTACTGGACGGAGCGCAAATATCTGACCAATTTTCGAAAAACTCGAACCTGAAGATATGCAGTTATTCACGCATTGTACGTTACTTTTATCATTCTCGATACTGTGTTCGTGTGATACGAGACTTCAGATGAAAAACTGGGGTGAAAATCACAATCGCAGGGTTCTGAAATGCTTGGAGACTTTTATTGACGTCACGAACTGGAACGTTTATAATTTTTTGGTAATTTATGACGAGAAGGCTGCAACGGTAGACGATGAATTTTTTAAACGATATGAAAATTTTTCATGGAACTTGTACTCAAGAGGAAATAATCACTTGCCAAGATCTTGCAACGTGATTCTTTTCGCGAAAGATTTTCAGAACTTGAACGAAACCTTAAGCGCCTTTGGTTTCCAGAAAATAGATTACCGAGCTAAGTTCGTAATCATCGTAAAGGAAGAATTTTCAAGTTTGGATGAAATAAGGACAGCTTCGAAGGGGATTACTACAGCAATGTGGAATTTGGATAAAACACGTGTTGTTTATCTAGTGCCTTGCAAAGAAGACATTCTCGTAATGACCTATTTTCCTTTCGCAAAAAACTGTCAACCAGGAGAGCTCGAAGTAATAAATACCTGGAGGGGAAAAGACTTTGAAAAAGGAGCTGAATTTTTCCCAAAAAATATGTTGGACATTCACGGTTGCGTTCAAAATTATTCAATTCTATTTGCCGAGGCTACAGGACTCGAGGTACGGAAAGAATTAACGGAAACCGGAGATATCATGGTGGGTGGTATTGGTGGTAGACTCATGATTATTGTTGCTGAAAAAATGAACATGAAACTGAATTTATTGCCAGAACCACCGGCATCATATGATTGCCTTATCAATCAGGTAATGCTAACGAAAATATCGACGCGAGTTTTCAACTCTACGTTTTTTCCATGAACTAAAAATTGATACGCAGTTTTATTTTACCCGTAGATTATTCAAGGCGATTCACTATTTTCGATTGGAGGTAATGTTCCCACTGCTAAACGACTAGAATTTATTGATATGGATTTGGGATACATGGAAGAGTCTTTCGGTTTTGGCTACGTTACTATTGGTCTCGAGGTTTCATGGGAGAATTTTATGTGTCCATTGTCTAACGAAGTATGGAGTTATATCGGATGCACTATCCTGATATTCAGCGGTATAATTTTTTTATTAAACCGCGGTGACCGAAGGGAACTGATACCTGATAAATTTACAATACTCGATAGCTTTGGCATGTTTCTTGGAAATTCTCGGGTCTTACCGCGAAGTTATTTTGGAAGATATTTCCTTGGAATTTGGATCATTTATTCCTTCTTAATAAACGCGTATTATAATAGTGGCTTGATCAGTTTTCTCACCACTCCTGATGAGATACGAATTATTAACACGCTCGAAGACTTGCTCAACGATGGTATTGAATTCGGTGGTGGACCATTCCATCGGGAGTTTTATCACGACCCATCAGATCCAATCATGATGAAAATTTACAATAATTTCAAGATCTGGTCAGTAGATAAAAGCGAAATTCTGCTAATGAACGGACAGGGTGCTGCCGGTGTAGTAACCTCGTCTCTCTACATGCACAACAGCAATAAAACTGGTATAGTGTTTAATTTGAATAGAAAATTACGTGTGTTCCTGCATGAATCTATTTAAATATTCCATCAGAGCAAGTCACATTTTTCCGTAGATAACTTTACCCACGAACTTCGTATGCTGAAAGAAAAAGCCTTCACCTATCATACGCCAATATCCATGAGACGAGGGTCGCCTTTTGCACTTGGGATACATCTTTATGCTCATCGAGCAATTGAGAGTGGTTTTGTTGAATACTGGCTGAACTATTATGTTCGGAACTCATTCTCATCAACGATTGGTGATAACACTCCTTCTGTAATCTCAATGAAACATCTTCGAGGAGTCTTTTATCTCTACATTACTGGGCTAATTTTTAGTATCGTAGTTTTTCTCGGAGAAATAATTTTTATCAAATACTTTCCAAATCGTACTTGTTATTAATCCATACTTTGATTTTCCAACAATTCTTACTGTATCTATCCTTATCATCGTAGAGCTTTAAACTAAGAGAGGATAACAATTGTGGGTAATCAATTATGATATTTGGAGGAAAAATAGTCTATCATTCTTATTTCGATGGTAGATTTCGATTTCTGGTTTCTAAAGATAAGTATAACGGTTCAAAAAAGTAATTCGTTAGAGTGTTTGAAAATTATACTTTGCATCACAGTGTTATAATTCATAGAAGGATATTACATATTTTTTTGAACAATTTATTGTACATTACTCGTGAATTGAACTGTAATGTGATTGCTATGAACAGCGGAAATATTGAACATCTAATGAGTCTCATGGGACTCATTCTCAGCCCATCCTCTTCTTCTCTATATATTGGAGCGTGAAGGTGAATACATCAATCCGCAGTTTGTGGAATTTAACAACTAGAGATGTGTAGTTATTTGTGCGCTGCATTGTGTTTTTATTGTTACCTGTTCTTCGATGTTTGTAAGCTAATTGAGTGATATTGACAATCGTATAATGCTCATAAATGTTCGGACACTTTAATCAGCGTCACAGATTAGGTGGTTCATAATTTTCTGGTAATTTCCGACTATATGGATGTAGCTATGACGTATGTTCCGATGCCAGACACTGTCAACTCGGTGAACATAAATTCGTAGATATCTGGCAGAAGAAAGACTTCGAAAAAGGATCTGATTTATTCCCAGAACAAATGCATGACATTCACGACTGTGTTCAGAATAAATCTCCTATTTTCGACGAAGTTCTAGAATTTCAGCTTCACAAAGTGTTCACAGAAACGGGAGGGATATTGAGTGGTGTCAGTGGCAGGCTCACGAACATCGATTGCCGAAAAAATGAACATGATGCTGCGTTTATTACCCGAAGAACCGGAATCTTGGGAAACACCTGAAAATCTCACCTGTTAAACTGATGATCCTCGACAACGTTGGCAACTTACTTGGTGATTCACGAGTCCTACCGCGAACTTATTCTGGAAAATATTTGCTGAGTATTTGGATCGTTTACTCGTTCTGAATAAACGCGTAAATAAAGGAACAGCGAATTATTGAAATTAATAGATTCTATACGGACTCACATGTGGGAAACTGAATTAATAAAGGAGAGGAAGTCCAGTGCTATAAGCTTCAGAAGATTGCGTGCAATGTATCTTCGGTTGCCTACAAGCTGGCTATATTCTGTGCTTTATCACTAGCTCCTCGGTGTCTTTATACTAATGAAATGTGAAATGTATACTTCGTTAGTCTCGTACTGTACACTGTATCTTTATTACCTTAGACGTGTTTGAGAACAATCAAAAACTCCTGAACTCTAGCTTAATTAGAATGAAAGTGCAGTTCAAGGATCATTCCTTTGTCGATGTTGAATTTCAGAAGAACGTTTTGAGTTCTATCATCTGAAAATCGGGTATACGCTTAAAATAGAGAATAAAGGCCAGTATTACATTAGAATTTATAGAGTTGTGGTAAAATGTTTTGGACAACATTGATGTTGTTATGTGATGTTCGTAGAATTCATGAGGTCTCCTATTATGATTATTTTATTGTACATTGGTCGAAAAGCGGCAATCGTCTGGTAATGAGATCGCTATCAACTTTGTCAATGATGGATATCGTCTCGTGGGACTACATTCGGAAGTGTGCATGAGTGCTTGATTCGCAAACTAGTTGATTCTCCTTGTGTATTCATCGGGGCTACAAAGAGTATCAGTCCGCATTTCGCGAAATACAGTTAGTGAAGATATGCAGTTATTCGTGTCGTGCATTTTACTATTATCATTCTCAATCCGATGTTTGTTCGGTACTCGGCTACAGGTCGAAAAATTGAACGTAAACAGCAATCGCAGCAATCGCAGTGCACTGGAATGTCTGGAGACTGTGATCAGCGTCAGTCATTGGGCGGTTCATGATTTCTTCATGATTTCTAACGAAATGGATGTCGTAGACGATAACTTTTTTCAACGATTCGCAAATTTCCGATGGAAATTATACTCCGTTAGAAATAATAACTTGACGGGCTTTTCTAACGTGATTTTCTTCACGAGCAGCTTCGATAGTTTCAAAACAACTGTGGGCACAATTAACTTTCGGCGAATGGATAGTCGAGCTAAATTTGTAATTACCGTGGCGAAAAACTTCGGTAGCTTGGATGAAATTAAGACAGCTTCGAAGGGGATTCCCGAAGCAATGTGGAAGTTAGATAAAACACATGTTGTTTATTTGGTCCCTTGCAATGAAGATATTTTTGCCATGACATACTTCCCGTTCGCTAGAAACTGCCAAGTTGGCGAACTTGAAGTCCTCGATGTCTGGAGGGAGAAAAACTTCGTAAAAGGAGTTGAATTATTCCCGGAGAAGATGTTGGATATTCGTGGTTGCGTTCAAAATCATGTCGTTGGTTTTCCCGAAACCTCAGCACTCCAGCTTCGAAAAGAATTGACGGAAACCGGTGAGACGATACTAGGTGGCGTTGGAGGAAGACTCATCATTATCATTGCCGAAAAGATGAACATGAAGCTACATGCAACTGAATCATTTGAATCTTGGTTTCAATTTCCAGATCAGGTAATGAAAAAAAAAAAAATTACGTTAGTTTTTTTTTGTTCCATCTAAGTTTTATTCACACATCTTTGCTTTTAGCAGAAAAAAGTTTTACGGGATTTTTTTTCATTCGCAGGTCGCACGAGGCAAGTCACTCTTTTTAGTTTCCGGAACTATTCCCATTGCTGGTCAAACAGAAGTTCTTGACCTCGACTCCGGATATATGGAAGAATCGTTTACTCTCGCCTACAATGTTGCTGGTCTTGAGATTTCATGGAAAAATTTAATTTTTTCATTGCCCAATGAAGTATGGCAATGGATCGGCTACACTGGCTTGCTATTTTGTGGCTTACTGCTTATGACGAATCGATATCACCGTGGCACAATCACATCTGATAAATTAGGAATACTGAAAGGACTTGGCATCTTCCTCGGAATTAGTCAAGTATTACCACGAAGTTATTTCGGAAGATATTTGTTTGGGATGTGGATTGTTTACTCCTACTTAATAAATGTGGCATATAACAGTGGGTTGATCAGATTTATGACAACCCCAAACGAAAACAGAGTTATTAATACTCTGGAAGACCTACTTGCTGACAGTATTGATTTCGGTGGTGGGCCAACGCATCGGGAATTTTACCACGACCCATCAGATCCCATCATGATGAAAATTTATAACAATTTCAAGAACTGGTCTGATCCTGAAAGTTTACACCGTCTTACGAACAGTCAAGCTGTCACTGGTTTGATGACCTCATTTGTCTACATGTATAACAGCAATCAAACTGGTAGAGAATCTAGTTATTATAATGAAGAATCATACGCTTCTTTCCTGGGTAAATCTAGTTAAATATTTGATACAAGCAAATCGCATTTGTTCTGACAGGTAAACAAAATCACCGGATTCGTATGCTGAAAGAAAAAGTCTTCACCTACCATGTGCCAATAACCATGAGACGAGGTTCGCCATTTACGTTTGGGGTACGCCGTTATACTTCACGAGCAATCCAAGGTGGTTTTCACGTGTACTGGTTAAAATATTACACTCATTGGTCAAGGTCTCCAAGGGCTGATGCAAAAACTCCAATTGCACTTTCAATGCAACATATTAAAGGAATCGTGTATCTTCATGGTGCTGGACTAACGTTTAGTTGCGTGGTTTTTCTCGGGGAACTTATTTTTTATAAGTATTTCCGAAACCGTAGTTTGCGTTAATCCTTGTATGAGTTCGCAGTTTTGTCGTTATTGTAGATGATGAAATTGTACTCCATGTCGAGTAGCATCCTAAGCTTTTCTGTAGCTGATTGTTTTTCCTGCACGGTATGTTATACCAGGATCAAAAATGGATTAAATCATCGCTATATGTCAAACAGTATATGGTATGCGGGGTCACTGGAGACGTTCAACTTTTTTCTATATACTCTTTCCGGCAATTTAACCGATATCCTACGGTCATTATATTATGTCTATACCAACGATCAATTTTGACGAAATATCTTTAGTCCCTGATGTCTAAAAACAAATAATAATTCGAAAGATAAACAAGGCCTAGTATAGTGCATGAAGAATGTATACTTCGTTTGACATAATTACGTGATGATTGATGGAATTGCGTTCGAACGCTTTGAACCTACATAAAAATATAAATGTGTACGTAGGTTTCATGGGATCTCATATGATTATTTTATTACAATTTTTTAACATTGCTTGGGGAATTGGAATCGATTGATAATAAGATTGCTATCAACTTTATGAATAATCGGACATCAACTGCGTCTCATATGTGCGTGTATAATTGGCTACTTCATATGCTGATGGATTCTCATCGGAGCATCACCACGGTGCATATCAGTTCGTATAATTAGTCGAAATCCATCAAATAAAGATATGCAGTTGTATGTGCACTGCACTTTATTCTTATCATTCTCAATACGGTGTTTGTACGGTTCCGGGATACAGTTAGAAAAATTAAGTCCGAATAGTAATCGCAAACTCCTCGAGTGCTTGGTGACTTTGATCAGCGTCGAGCATTGGACGGTTTATGATTTCTTGTTGATTTCTGATGAGATGGATGTCGTGGACAATGACTTTTTTCAACGATTCCCAAACATCCGATGGAAATTACACTCCGTAAGAAATAACAACTTGACGGGTCTTTCCAATGCGATTTTCCTCACGGAAAACTTTGATAGCTTCATAGCAATTATGAGTAAAATTGACATCCGGCGGATGGATAGTCGAGCTAAATTTGTAATCAGCGTGACAGAACACTTCGCAAGTTTGGATGAAATCAGGATAGCGTCGAAGGGGATTTCTGCAGTAATGTGGAACTTGGATAAGACACACGTTGTTTATCTGGTACCTTACAAGGGAGACGTTCTTGCGATGACATACTTCCCGTTTGCCAAAAACTGCCGAGTTGGCGAGCTCGAAGTTCTCGATGTCTGGAATGGAAAAAACTTCGTAAGAAAAGCTGAATTGTTCCCGGAAAAAATGTTGGATATTCGTGGTTGCGTTCAAAAACATTCCATCGCTTTACCCGAAGGTTCAGAGCTTGAGCTTCGAATAGAATTCACGAAAACTGGAGAGATGATACTAGGCGGTGTTGGCGGTAGACTCATAACTATTGTTGCTGAAAAAATGAATATGAAACTACATACAGTAACTCAGCCACCTGATTCTTGGCCATTACTCGCAGGCCAGGTAATGACTAAGATGTCAGTTTATTTTTGTTTTCTAATTTTTGTCTATCACATAAAAATTATTGAGGTATTTTTCATCTGCAGTTAGCTCGAGGCGAGTCACTCTTTTCCCTTACCGGTAACATCCCTATTGCTGGTCAATCAGAAGTCCTTGACCTAGACTCCGGATATATGGAAGAATCGTTTGGTCTTACCTATAGTGTTAGTGGTTACAAGATTTCCTGGAAGAATTTAGTTCGGCCATTATCCGAAGAAGTATGGAAATACATCGGCTATACTGGTCTGCTATTTTGTGGATTACTGTTTGTGGCAAACCGATGTCATCGTAGTGAATTCGCGTCTCCTGAATTAAAGATTCTCCATGGCTTTGGCATGTTTCTTGGAACTGCTCAAATGTTGCCACGTAATTATTTCGGAAGATATTTGTTTGGCATGTGGATTGTTTATTCCTACTTAATAAGCGTTGCGTACAACAGCGGATTAGTCAGTTTTCTGACCACCCCGGATGAAAGGGCTGTTATCAACACGTTCGAAGACCTGCTTTCTAACGGTCTTGATTTTGGTGGTGGAACATTTCATCGGGAATTTTATCACGATCCATCAGACCCCATCATGATGAAAATTTACAATAATTTCAAGATCTGGTCTGACGATGAAAGTTCACAACGCCTCAGAAACGAACAGGGTGCCACTGGTACTCACAAGTCATATGTCTCCATATACAACAGCAATCAAACTGGTACAGAATTTAGATGTAATAGAAAATCATTAGCTTCTCTCCCGTGTATATCTAGTTAAAGTAGGTATTCCATCACAGCAAATTGTATGCATTTTCAGATATCAACAATCACCAGTTGTATATGCTACAAGAAAAAGCCTTCACCTACCATGTCCCGATAACCATGAGACGAGGCTCACCATTTACGTTCGGAGTGCGTCGTTATACTTCGCAAGCAATTCAGGCTGGCTTTCACGAGTATTGGTTGAAACATTACACTTATAATTTAAGTTATGTAAGAATTCGTGCCCGTCCTCCAATTGTTATCTCAATGCACCATATTAACGGAGTCTTATATTTACACCTTACCGGACTAACTCTTAGCTGCATGGTTTTTCTTGGAGAGTTTATTTTTCACAAGTATTTTCGCTAATCCGTGCAGACGAACGCAGTTCCTTTATTATTATATACGATGAAATTGTAGTACAGGTTTAATAGCATTTTAAGCTTGCCCTAGCTAATATTTTGTCCTATCGGACATTCTATAAAAATTAAAAATGTTCTCCGATCCTTTCGTTTGCATACTAAATGAAGTGCATGGTTCTCTAATAAAAGAAGTAAAATATTAACGAAAATAATTTATGGCACTATGCTGATGAAATGTAATTCATGTGAACCTCAATATTCTAATATTTTAACGTTGTACCTTCATTACCATAAAAGTGTGTGCGAAAAATAAAACCCTGTTATCGCTCGATCACATTGAAAATGCAGCCCACCTATTACTCTTTCACCGATGATGCATTTCAAAGCGATGTCCTGTCTAAAAATAGGCAACTGTTCATGAAAAATAAATTTCCTTGACGTCGTTACGTTACAATTAACAAAATTGCGTCAGAATGCTTTGAACAACAATATGTAATGTCAATGTAATAGTCTCATGCTGCTTGTACGGAAGTAATTGTTTACTTTATAAGCTTGTCGACTTTCCTTGCACTCATTGTATTACGACGCTGAATGTCAGTTCAATAGCGAATTTCAAAGGGATTTCCCGTCTAAAAATAGGCAACTGTTCTTGGAAAATGTGTTACATTTGACGGCGTTACGTTACAATTATTACAATTGCGTTAGCATGCTTCGAACAACAATAATATTACTGTTATCGCGGAATTCTTATGTGAATCTATCAAAGGATTTATAATTCACATAATATGTTTAATAAAAAATCGTCCACTCGTATTCGTCATTTGTGAACATTTATCGAGAACAAAACCTCGAAGTCCTTTCTCAGAGGCGCTTTCCAGCGTAGTGTATATACCTAGAAGTTTCCGAAATTCTCAAATATATATTTGTATTGTATATTTGTGTATATTATAAATAGTAGTGGTGTTTGTCGAGTTGTTGAAAATATTACTGCGTTTGACATTAAACATTGAAACATCTTTTTCATTAATTTTGGAGAGGTGAATATCGATTTTACCTATTAGTATGCGCCATATGAATATTTGATATATACAACGTCGGGTTACCCTACGATCAAACACTAAAATACTAAACTTTGGAATATTTTTACTATTTATGATACAAAAAGTCTCTCAGTGCAAGTTCCAATATAATTCATGTACAATAAAGTGCTTAAAAAAACGGCAATGCTAATGGAATTGTTACTAATGTTGTCAATAGTGGGATGCCGACTACGTCTCGTAGGACTCTGTTCGAAAGTGCGTATAATTGCTTACTTCATAAGCTAGTTGATTCCCCTTGTATACTCATTGGAGTACCAATGTGAATATCAGCCCACATTTCACGAAATTTAGCAACTGGAGATATGCATTTATTTGTACCCTGCGTTTTGCTCTTATCGTATTCAATCCGATGTGTGTTTAGTACTTGGCTACAGGTCGAAAAATTGAGCGTAAATAGCAATCGCAGTGCACTTGAATGTCTGGAGACTGTGATTAGCGTCAATCAGTGGGTAGTTCATGATTTCTTGATGATTGCCGATGACAAGAATGCTGTGGATGATGAATTCTTTCAACGATTTTCAAATATTCGATGGAAATTACACTCCATAAGAAATAATAACTTGACGGGGTTTTCCAATGTGATTTTCTTCACGAGTAACTTTGATAGTTTCAAAGCAACTGTGAGCGCAATTAACTTTCGGCAAATAGACAGTCGAGCTAAATTTGTAATTATCGTGGCGAAAAACTTCGGCAGCTTGGATGAATTTAAGACAGCTTCAAAGGGGATTCCCGAAGCAATGTGGATGCTGGATAAAACACGCGTTCTTTATCTAGTTCCTTGCAAGAAAGTCGTTTTTGCGATGACGTACTTTCCGTTCGCCAGAAACTGCTGCGTTGGTGAGCTCGAAGTTTTGGATATCTGGAAGAGGAAAGAGTTCGTAAAAGGAGCTGACTTGTTTCCAGAAAAAATGCTGAATATTCACGGCTGTGTTCAGAATCATTCCGTAGTTTTTCGCAAAATTTTTGCGATGCATCTCCGCGAAGAGGTAACAGAAACCGGACAGATAATACTGGGTGGTGTTGGCGGTAGACTTATAACTATCATTGCCGAAAAAATGAATATGAAGCTACATGCAGTGACTTATCCATATGAAATTTGGCTTTCTCTCCAAGATCAGGTAACCGCAAACTTTTCATAACGTCTTTTTTGTTCCCAGTTTTTGCATTTCCCAGTTTGTTCACATCACTTTGTTTTTAGCAAGAATAAATCGACATGATATTTCTCATCTCCAGGTTGGACGAGGTGAGTCACTCTTTTCGGTCTCTGGAACCATTCCTATTGCCGGTCATCTAGAATTTCTCGATATAGGCTCCGGATACATGGAAGAGTCATTTGGTCTTGGATACAATGCTAGTACCTTTGAGATTTCGTGGAAAAATTTAGCTAGTCCATTGTCCACGGAAATATGGCAATGGATCGGTTACACTAGTCTGGTATTCTATGGCGCACTGTTAGTGGCAAACCGATGTCATCATGACGCGATCACGTCTGATAAACTGAGGATTCTCGACGGATTTGGAATCTTTTTTGGAATGGGTCGAGTATTGCCAAAAAGTTATTTTGGCAGATATTTTTTTGGGATTTGGATCGTTTACTCGTATTTAATAAACGTCACATACAATTCCATGTTGGTCAGTTTTTTGACAACCCCGAAAGATAACAGTCTTATGAACACGCTTGAAGACTTACTTGCTGAAGGTATCGACTTCGGTGGTGCCACATTTCATCAGGAATTTTACCACGACTTATCAGACCCCGTTATGATGAAAATTTACAATAATTTCAAGATCTGGTCTGCAAATGAAAGTGTAAGTGTTCTCATGAACAGAGTGGGTGTCACCGGTATCTTCAACTCATATGTCTACATGCACAGCAGTAATCAAACTGGTACAGAATCTATTCAGTTATGATAGAAAATTATACGTTTCTCTCTTTAGTGAAACTAGTTGAATATTTAAACAACGCAAATCGTATCTGTTTTCAGGCAACGTCAATTACCGGCTTCGTATGTTGGAAGAAAAGGCATTTACTTACCAAGTGCCAATATCGATGAGACGAGGTTCACCATTTACGTTGGGGGTGCGTCGTTATACTTCACAACTAATCCAGGGTGGCTTTCACAAGTACTGGTTGAAATATTACACTCAGAGGCCAATTTCTTCAGGAATTGGTGGCAAGACTCCGACTGTAATCTCAGTACACCATGTTAGAGGAATATTATATCTTCATATTGCCGGATTAACTTTTAGCTGCGTTGTTTTCCTTGGAGAACTTTTTTTTCACAAGTATTTTCGCCAATCGTTAGTAGTACAGGTCTAATAGCATCTTCAACTTTTCGTAGCTAATGTTGTTATCCTATAAAACATCGTATAGTGATTAAAGATCAATTCCAGAAACGATATTTGTATACTCTTATCATTCTCAATTCGATGTTTATCTGGATCCAGATTACAAGTAGAAAAATCAGGTATGAATGGCAATCTTGGTAATATTCTCGAATGTTTGGAGACTTTGATTAACGTCCGGTATTTCCAGTATAGTAATATTGAACAGAGTGCAAAATTTTTCAATGAAAGAAGTAAAATCTTCACGAAAATGACTTGCTGTACTATATTGATTTTTCAATACTTGATACTGTATCGTTATTAACATACAACTGTGGGCAAAATATACAACCCTATAACCATTAAATTACAATAAACTAAGAAGTATACAGTTTACTTATCCTACTCCTTTATACCAATAGCGAGTTTAAGAGGAATGTCGGGTCCAAAAATAAGTAACTGTTTGAAAAAATAAACGTATCGTGTAGCAAAAACGTGTTCCGTTTGACGACGTCATATAAGTTAAAATTGATAAACTTGAGTTAGAATACTTCGAATAACAATAATATCGATGTGTTTGTATAGAATTTGTAAGTTCCAAATTAATTATTATTTAATAAAGTGCTCGGGAAATGGCAATCGAGTACTAATGGAATTGCTGCTAACATTGTGAATGATGAGATGTCAACTACGTCTCATGGGACTATATTACAAAGCATGTGTAAATGCTTACTTCACAAGCCAGTTTCTTCGCCTTGTATATGTACATTGGAACACCAAGGTGAATATTACTCCGCAATTCGATAAATTCAGCATTCAGCGATATGCAATTATTCGTGTGCTATATTTTACTTGTATTATTCCTAGTTCGATGTTGGTGTGGTCCCTGGCTACAGGTCGAAAAATTTAGTGTAAGTGGCAATCGCAGTGCATTAGAATGTCTGAAGACTTTGATCACCGACAGTCATTGGGAGGTCCATGATTTCTTGATAATTTTCGACGAGATGGATTTCGTGGACGATGACTTTTTCCAACGATTCCCAAACATTCGGTGGAAATTACACTCCGTGACGAATAATACCTTGACGGGTTTTTCCAACGTGATTATCTTCACGAGAAACTTCGATAGCTTCAAAGCAACTATGAGAGTAATTAACTTTTGGCGAATGGATAGTCGAGCTAAATTTGTAATTAGCGTGACGAAAAACTTCGCGAGTTTGGATGAAATCAAGATAGCTTCGAAAGGGATTTCTGCAGTAATGTGGAAGCTGGATAAACCACGCGTTGTTTATCTAGTTCCTTGCAAGGAAAACATCTTTGCGATGACGTACTTTCCGTTCGTCAAAAACTGCCAAGTTGGCGAACTCGAAGTCCTCGATCTTTGGAATGGGAAAGGCTTCGTAAGAGGAGCCGAATTGTTCCTAGAGAAAATGCTGGATATTCATGGTTGCGTTCAGAATCATTCCATCGCTTTCTCCCCAAATGAAGGACTTGAACTTCGGAAAGAGTTCACGGAAACCGGAGAGATGCTACTGGGTGGTGTTGGCGGTAGACTCATCACTATTGTTACTGAAAAAATGAACATGAAATTGCACGCAGTAACTCAGCCACTTGAATCTTGGCCTTTATTCGCAGATCAGGTAATGATAAAATTTTCATAAGGTAGGTATAAAGTTTTGTCCCTATCCACGTATTGTTTATTACTCTAATTCGGTTTAAGCAACCAGAAATCATCGTGATACTTTTCATCTACAGGTCGCTCGAGGGGAGTCACTCTTTTCGCTCACCGGGACTATTCCTATTGCTGGTCAAACCGAAGTTCTTGACCTGGGTTTTGGATATATGGAAGAATCGTTTGGTCTTGGCTACATTGTTGGTGGCTTTGAGGTTTCTTGGAAGAATTTAATTTGGCCATTGTCCAACAAAGTATGGCAATGTATCGGCTACACTGGCCTGCTATTTTGTGGCTTACTGCTCATGGCAAACCGATGTCATCGTGGCGACATCACGTCTGATAAATTTAAGATTCTTAACGGTTTTGGTATCTTTCTTGGCACTACTCGAGTCTTGCCACAAAGTTATTTTGGAAGATATTTGTTTGGCATGTGGATAGTTTACTCGTACTTAATGAGCGTGGCGTACAATAGCGGTCTGGTCAGTTTCCTGACCACCCCGAACGAAAAAAGCGTTATCGATACACTCGAAGATCTACTTGCTGATGGTATCGATTTTGGCGGTGGAACATTCCATCGTGAATTTTATCACGATCCAACAGACGCCGTCATGATGAAAATTTATAATAATTTCAAAATCTGGTCTGAAGATGAAAGCCATTACCGTCTTATGAATGGACAGGCCGTCACCGGTGTTTTACACTCGTTCGTCTTCTTGCACAACAGCAACGAAACTGGTACAGAATTCAGTTAAAATATGGAAAATTTCACGTTTCTCTACTGGGTGAATTTCATTAGATATTTTACGGAATCGAATCATATTTGTTCTCAGGTATCCGCAAGCACCAGATTCATATGCTGAAAGAAAAAGCTTTCTCGTTCCATGTGCCGATATCCATGAGACGAGGCTCACCATTAACGTTGGGGGTACGTCGTTATACTTCACAAGCAATCCAAGGCGGCTTTCATATGTACTGGTTAAAATATTACACTCATAAGTCAAGTTTTGCAGAGATACGTCCCGATACTCCGACTGTAATTTCAATGCAGCATATTAGGGGGATCTTATACTTGCATATTGCCGGACTGACTTGTAGCAGTGTGGTTTTTCTTGGGGAACTTATTTTTCACAGATATTTCCGAAACCATGAATTTTGTTGATCCTTGAATACAATTGTGGTTTCTTTCCTGATTAAAACGATCATAAAATTGTAGTACAGAACTGATAGTATTTAAAACATTCTCTAGCCGATGGATCTTTTTTTGCTTTACCTTGAAACTCTATAAGGATTAGAAACGGATTAAATAAATAAAAGCCTTTCGCCATGCAATATTTTGGACGAAAGTTGCGCCTGATCTAAGCTTCTGGCAGCTCTTTTTGTGTTTGAAAAATCACTAGATGTTATTTCCCTTTCCCGCAAGTAAATCATCTGAGCTATCCGCTTATCTTATAATTTCTGAGTAACGGCTAATTGCTATTTTTTAAAATTCCCAAACTGCAAGATTCGTAAGTGTGCTTGATGTGAAAAATGAAATATACGTATAACGTTTCACAAATGTACAAACGTCCACATACGACTGTTTATCGAGTGAATAAATAACAATGAAAGGTAACTTAGAATTAGAAAAATTAAACTCCAGGATAGTTTTGAGATTATTTAATAAACCGTATATAAATACCTACTCAGCTGTAACAATGGTATAAAATGGGGATACATTATATAATATTTGAATAAAATAGTGAATTATAATATGTATACCAGTGTATTTATCAAATGTTTAAAACCAATATTGATAATAATCATAATAAGAATAAGGAACAATCATGACTAATTATTCATATTCAACATTTCAGAAATGTATGAATTTACATTCTATTCCTTCTTAAATATACAATATATATTTATTATACATAACTATCACCTAATAGCTAAGATCCACACATAGCTAATAGTACCACAGTCGAAGTAGCATGATTCATAATGAACGATTTTAATCGTTCTTAAAGTAAGAATAGTCAAGCAATTATTAGCAATGATATAAATATATATCTCGCTTTGAACGTTAATATCGTTTCCAAGCTAATATTAATCGCTTTAGATTCCTGTAGTGAGCAAATGATAATGACAATATATGAACCAGCTCAACGTGCGCTGAATATACAATTATTGTTAAACAAAGTAGAATATCAATGATTATTTCTATGTCTAACTCAGTGGATTTCCGAAGATATTTGTATTCCTGCCATTTGGAAATGCCGGTCGACTGATTTCGCAACGGAAGATAGATCTTATTAATTCCCTGGATAGTTTGGCCCTGGACCTGTTGGGGAAAAAAACCATTGGATTAAACGATTTTTGTACTCACTGTTATAAATGATCAAAAATTAACGTGCATTGTATAAAAATTGCAATGTACCATGAGGTGGATATTGACCTCCATATGGTGGTGGTGGTGGTTGTAGACGTGGTGGATGCCAGGTGCTTCCATCAGAATACAATATTGGAAAAACTGGCCAATTCTAAAAGACAAAATTTTGGATATGATTTAATGGATGTTTTCCCTATTTTACATGAAAATTATAAATAGCTAGGAGAATCGAGGAACATCAAATTTGCAGACAAATTTTATTCGATTATGTTTTTTTATAATAATATAAATCGTCATATACAGGGTGGTATTTTTTAATCGCCCCAGGCGAATATCTCGGAAAGTAAAAGAGATACGGAATAAAGTTTGATACGGAACTTGAAGGGTTTTAAAGGGGAAAGATAATGGTGATATCGGTTGAGTTGTGGATCTTGCCACTTCCGAGATTTCTCAAAT
The DNA here is from genome assembly GCA_963924015.1 of Macrophya annulata. Classification (NCBI taxonomy): domain Eukaryota; kingdom Metazoa; phylum Arthropoda; class Insecta; order Hymenoptera; family Tenthredinidae; genus Macrophya; species Macrophya annulata. The sequence continues at coordinate 37,080,491 of OZ001257.1, read as the reverse complement.
GACTCTGAATTTTAGATAGGGAACACATATTTTGGGTATAAGATATCGGTAGCTCAATTAATGAGAAATTCGAAAACGATTTAAAAAAATTTGAAAATGTCTTCTTTTTCAATACTCTCTACTGTTCCCACTTTGTTGGTTGCTTCAGACATTTTGGTAGCATCCACTTTGTTTCACAAATCGTCATACTATATCATATATTTTCATGATATATGTATAAGTTGCCAATAGATATTGTATTCGATAATATATTTTTTGTGACAATATTATGTACATCTTTTTCAACTTCATACTTCAATTGTAAGTATAACAAGTGAGAATAGTTCAATTACCTGACGAGGAAAATTTGGATATCGAGCTGGGCCGCCAGTCCAACCCATATGGTTCACTGGAAAGCGTTGTGGTCGCCAATTATGTCTTTGATTCTGTCTTGGTGTCATGTGATCCCTGTTCAGATTTGAAATAAATTTCACATCTTCAGTACTAAATTTATAGGGAAGAGAGTTTTTCAAGGAAAAAACTTTTTGAAATCGTATTAGACATCCATTCATCTGTTTTGATCACTCTACAGAAATTTTAAAGTGGCAGTATGAATAGCTTTTTTATTCATTATCTTGGAATGTAGCCGTTGATTTTCACTAACTGCCACTTTAAAAAAGTGTTAAACAATAGAAATACCAGTTTTCGATACAAACTTATTTTTGATGATACTTTCAAAGCAATTGCAAGATTCTAATATTACGTTATTTTTCGAATATTTTTTTTTGTGACTATCTGATCATAGACACAAAATTGTGGGCTTAGTATTAAATTGTCTAAAACACACATTTGTTAATGAGGACATTGAGAACTTATAGTCGTTTTATCATGATTGGAAAGATTGCTTGGAAAATGAAATTTATAACCAGAATTAGAGAAGAGCTCACCCATATCTCCTGGGCCCGGTTGGTGGTCTAGTTTGCTGTTCACGTGGTGGATACCTTTTAAAAATTGCAAAAAATGAGAATAAAATGGTTCGCGACATTGGATGAAACATATTGCACCTTGAATCACAATATTACAATTTATATACATGAATTGTAATGATTTTTATGAGAGTGACATAAAAGTATTTTTAGAATCCGTAAGTTTGATTGAATACTTTTATATTGGTAATGATTGCAATACCATTATCCATATTTAATATTTGCAAAACTTATATCCATATTGACGATAATTGCAATATTATTGTCAATAATTAATACCTTCTTTATTATTCTCCATACTTAATATTTACGTTACTTTTATCCACATTTAACACTTGCATTTACTATTATCCATATTTAATTATTTTTCGTTTTTTATTGCTTTTATCCATATTCGACTCTTACATTATGCTTATATTTAATACTTGCAATACTTTTATCCATGCCAAATTATGCACTAGATATTCGTATTTTTGGTATATTCCAATCAGGTAACTTTGATTATGACGCAGACACGTGCACAAAGCACTATTTCATATTGATAAAAATATAGATATGTAATATCATCAATAGTGGGAACAAGAATTAGAATAATAATAGAGAACCTGATGACTTATATAGTCCTCAACTACGACCATGAGGAAGACAGAATTCTTATTTAACATTGGGAAAAGACGCAATCTATCATTGCAGAGTATCTAGTGACACAGGAGTGTAAGTTACCAGTAGCTCATGAAAATTATGGCTATTCTTTCGGTTTAACTTATCTGAAAATGTGATATCATATACCTACTAACTAAGCTTATATTTCAATTGTATGTACCTATATAACATACGATTTTTGGAATTTATGAATTAAACCATTTGAAATAGTTGTTTACTCCTATGACATGCACAATAGCAGAGGACATGTATATGGGGATTAGTTATCATAAATTGATGAAGACGAAAGACTAGACGACAGGCTGTAAAAATGTAAAGTTTGAATATTACCCCACCATATGGCCAAATTAATAACATAATGCCAGAATGAATCATTATACTTTGGACAGCGTAGTAATACATATATGTGTGCATTATGGGTAAATAAAGCAGGATAATTTTTTCGTCTATGTTTTAGCCTGAAATTTGAATGTGGATGTTGCATATTATTTATAAATCACACACAGACGCACGCCGACATTATAAGTCCATAAATGTCGGTTTTTGAACCCCGTATTCCGCAACCGACAAAACTGTGGCGCAGATTCTCCCCTAGAAATGTATATATTTGATGTCAAGTTATCTTGCTAAGTGCATCAAGCATACATGATAATGGAGTATCAATACACTATACATGTGTGAATAAGATGTACGTGTATACCTATTAGTAAGTCGTTTTGCTGAGCGCACTATGCGTGACCGTAAAGCAGACTATGTGTATGGTACACTTCAAAATTATGCACAATACGCTCGGTAAGATAACTCAGTAATAAGTATATACACACATTTTTATTACTTTCTTCATCCCGATATTATACGCGAAAGCACATATTGATGTTCCGGTAATATCAAGATGAAGGAAAATTTAACGAGGTCGCAGTTGAAACAGCTCAATGCGATATATCTGTTTACGCTGCATTTATGCTGTGAAATTATTTTAAAAGTGGTATAATGGCTTGGCTTGTTATACCAGAACAGCTTATGATTATATATGTATAAGTTAGATATATACATGTATGCACACGAGTATGCATACATATATATTCTACTCAAGCCGTGCCTAATTGAATCGATCAATTGTATAAATATTAACAAGCAGAAATTTGAAATAATTACATAGTTATAGGATTATTTATAAACTTAAATGTGAAAACAATTTTCGACCAAACATGTGATTATACACTTGAGTGTATACACGTAAATATATTTATTAAATTGTTATACCTCTCAAGTTCACACACAAAGATTAAATCCACTATATTTGAATTGATTTACCTGAACCTTTTGAATAACTGCAGAGCAGTATTTTTATGTATCAAAATCAGTTACCCGTCATCCGCAATCCATTTTTTCTTGCTAAATCGTGTGTACAATAAGCATTGGATAAATCCATCAAAGCGTTAACAGCTATAGACACAACTGCTGTAAGCACAGACATGGTATGCTCATGTTAAGTTTAGCATATTCCAGGGAAAAAGTACATCGTTGTATGAGGCGGCTGAAGCGTTAGTAAAGCTAAAACAAGACACAATTTAGTAATCAAAAATAAATGTTTCTTAAAACTAGATTCGACACGTGAAATGTTTCGATTATGATATACGTACGAACGCATTTCTTGTTCTATTAGTCATGTTAATTTTACATGCACAATGTACCAGACATCAGTGCCTTTCGCATTAGTATAGATTTCTCAAGTATGTACCTAATTAGATCGAATTATTCTCTCTTATTTCATTAGTAATGTGAAAGAATTATTTATAATTATAATTCCCTACAGTATTGACTAATTTATGAATTATATGGTTTGTTCTATTTTTACTTTTTGCAGTTTATGTGTACCACCCACTTTCTGCTGAGTCTTTGACTCCATACCTCTTACCAAACTTGTAATGCGTCTTGTTTAATAAATATTTTGCTAATGATTATAATGTAATATTAGTATCGAGAAAGAAAAAAGTCATCTTTGATGCACTTTTCTTCTTCTTTGTATTCTCAAAAAATGCAAATTTCGTCATTACGTATGTTAAATGAAGTAATTGTTGAATTAAATGTTCAAGCTTATGTTTAACTGTGATCCTACAACCGAAGTAACAATTTCTCAGAATCAACATTTGGCTTTTTTGATACTATACATCTTCCATGCATTTATTGGCTCATACAACCGCGATTCGTAGAAGCTGATTTGTACAGAGTATATGGAGCCACGTACAAAGTTTATTCCGAATAAAATTTAAAACGAGTTTTAAGTGATGTTTAGAAATCTTTTTAATATTATATTTATTAAATACTTGATTAATTTATATTTTACTCATTTTACTCTTTAATGACGAGCCTTCCATTGTTTGTCTCGAGTAGAAAATTGCGTTGGTTTCAAAGGATGAAAAAATAATTTTATGAATCCATTATTCTCATTTTACTTTCAATGCAATGCATAGTAATATTGGATCCATATCTTTCGTGTTCACGAAATATATTGGAGTGATTGTTTACTTGTGTGGTTAATTTCGGAAATGAATTTAAGCAAAAGTACTTTAGTATAAATCTTTGAGGAAAATTTGTATCAAACTTTTTGACAACAAGAACTCCATTTTCCATCACATAATATTATGCTCAGATATAGACCAATAGGTTTGCTTTTTTTTACAAAATATTCTCTAAGTTTGATTACATCTTCCACTAATGAAGAAGAATCATCAAACGGATACGACAGGGACTTACCTATTGGTTGGTTGCTCTGGATAAGGATCATGGGGACGACGGCTAGTGTGATGCTGATCGTACCGATGACTCCGATTGCGATCTTGACCAGAATTATTGTCACGGTCGCGGCTACGAACAGAACTGCGACTTCGAGAACGAGTTCTAGTTGGTCGACGAACAGAACTACGACTTCGAGAACGAGTTCTAGGTGGTTCAGGAACAGAAATTCGATCACGAGGATGACTTTCAGGTGAATGATGAACAGGATTATGCCGACGACGAGATCGGTCAACAAGATGCCTTGATGTTGGTGGTGTGGAATCTGCAAATCATATTGCAAAAAAAAAAATTGCGAAAAAATGTAGACACATTTGATTTGGTCATCTCTGTTAATCTGGAATCTCATGACTGTATTTGTTTAAGAAAATAATAAGTGTTAAAGAATTTTCAAAGTTTGAGTGACGATGTCTTGGAATGAATGATAGTATTGATATAGTTCTGAATCAAAATTCAAGATACTTGTTTCATATTTATTTTCAGAAAGATAAAACAAAACTTTTCTCATACCTCTCGGATTACGAGAAGAACCTGGCTGATTCTTCGTTTGGTCACGGTTAGTTTCTCGCTGGCTTCGATCTCCTGAGATTATCATAAATTTATATTAAATACTGTTCACAGTTGTCTTTCATTAACCAAATAAATAAATAAAAGCGATAAGCGGATGCAAAACACATAGACAGATGTTAAATGTGGTCAGAAATAGGATTGTATGCATCGTTCTGGTTCCAGTTATGAATAATTGTAAGCCATAAAAGTTTCTAATAGATGATCTACAACATCAAGTGAAACATCATCTGTAATTAGAACATTACAAGTAATAACATCTTCTGAATTTCAGTCATTGGATGATACAAATTAGTGAACGAAATATATTTACAGCTAAAATTTAATAGCTATGTTTTTAATTAGATATTTCAAGGCAGTTATATCGATAAAAAAGTTTTTCGGATGATCAAATATTTTCAGTGAATACGTAATTTGATAACATTTTACATTAGCTAATGGCTTACAATTAAGATAACTTTCAGTTTTTAGAAAATTTTGACATTGAATTGAAACATGATTCAGGTTTAATTTATGATTATTTTGTGTTATTCAGGAAGTCAGTTTTCACTATGAGCTGAAAAAAATGATGATGTTAGTAGGTTTATTACTAATATGAAAATAAGCACCGTTTTTAGCAGCATAATCGTCAGATCTTCTTTCTGACGAGTATATTCAGTGTGAGTTTATTATTGGGCTAGTAGTTCTTGGATTTGTTTTAATGTCGACTTATTATAGTTCTATTATCTGGATCCATTACAAGATCAGTTTAAAAGTATTTAACTTATATATATTTAAAACATGGGGACAATTTCGTTAATAATATTGAAACTTTTGAGTAGGGTGTCTACTCTAGTTTGGAAAGAAAATTCCCTGAGAACTTCAGATTTTTGTAAGCAGTCTTGAAATTTTTCCAGGTGTATCGGAAATATTTCTTTTTTATTTAGGGCTAGCTCAAATAACACGAGTATCATGGTTTTAATCTGTATCTCCGAAACAAAATTAACATCTCATCAGAATTTAGTAGAACTTATGATTGTTGAATTTATATTTTAGCAATAAGAAATTTAAAAATATTCGCCAAAAAAAAGTTCATTTTTTCAACTAAAAATTGGTCACTGTGAGTATGTCAAGAGAATATTTGAGTCTTCCAGGATTTTTAATGAGGAAGTAGACAATTCTCTGATAATTCCAGATAATAGATACTCTGAATTTTGATATGTATTAGACTCCAAATTATCAAGGCTCAAACCACGATAATGAACATGTATATTATGTATTTAAATAGTTTTCTGAGAAGCACAGAACGAATGATTATATTATAATATCTAGAGATTCAATATATTGGTGATGAATTATTAAATTAGCCTTGTCTGAAAACTAAATTGATTATTTGATTCCAACATTTGTTCCTTATTATTTTCACAGTTATTTAATGCGTTGCGATGTTCCTTGGCATTGAAATTATTAAATCATCAAATTGAGTCTTAAAATATTAAGTTCAACTTGATTTAGTCTTTCAAGAGATTGAGATTGATTTTACAGGAAATTGATTAATTTGAAAATTCCGAGCTCAATTTTATATTCTTTTTATCTTCCTGATGGTGATTTTGGTGTGGAATTTTCCAAGTGTTAGCCCTGCCAGTTGATGATCTTCATTTTTTGATATTATAATTTTTCAGGATGGATGTTTACACACTTAAATGAAAAAGTTTCACATATCATAATTTGAAAATTCAAAGATCTAATAATGCTTCAATTTTTTTTAATGATTAAACGAATTCATGAAATAGTGAAAGAAATTTCAAAATTTCAGGCAAATGTAGCTTGAATAACTATTCAAAGACATAATAATATTGTAAAGAATTTAAAACTTATTTCTTTGCAAACTCGAAGTTGATACTAAATAATGTTTTTTTGATCTCCCCGATGATAGTCCTGTTTTGGTATCTTCAAGTGTTGAGTTTTCCAGTTGATGATTTTCCATCCTTAATATTGTAGTTTTTTAGAATCAAGATTTAAAATTTTACAAACGGAAGTCAAGAAGTGATTATCATTCGTTGCAATTTGAGAATTCAAGAATTCTACAAGATTTAAAATTTTTCAATGATTGAGTAAATGAGTTTAGAAACAAGTCCTTTGGGTAACCAATATTAAAATTTTAATTTGTGTTTTACCGACTTTATTCAAGACATGATAATTTTAGAATAAAAATTAATCATTTGCAAATTCGAATTTGATATTTAATGTCTTCTAATCTTCCTGATAGTGTTCCTGTCTTTGGTATCCTCCATAGTGTTACCTCTTCCAATCAGTGATATTTCATCAATGATGATAAGTTTTCAAATGAATTTAAAATGAATATCATCAAGAAAATTATGGTTCAGTGAACAAAAAAAGAAAAATTTGATGGAAATATTTCAAACAAACGAGTTTAGTGAATCTCAAAATATTAAATGAGCTATTTAAAAGAATTTTTAAAGTTAAGATATTATAAAATTTCTTCACTTAAAAATTTAAATTTTCGTGATAGTGTTTTTGGTTCATATAATTTTCAAGTATTATGTTTGTTTTTGTCTTCCATATGATGTCGTTTTTAAAGATCTTCAAATGATGAATCTTCCAGTCGATGATTATTATTTTAAATCTTCCGGTGTTGTTAAAAAGGGAATCAAAATTCCAAATTCAATGGAATGTTAATTAACGACCATAAGTGAGCAGTGACAATTTAAACTAGTGTGAACTCTTTCATGCAGAGAGCGAATAGAATACATAATCACATCCTGTGTTGTGTTGAAATATAAATAAGTAAATACTAAAAAATGGGCATGCACTACATGATAAAAATTTCAGTAAAATAAAATTGGTCGCAATTATTTTGTACAAAAAATTTTCAATATCATCCATGGGTGTTCTTATTTTTGTAGAAGTCAGCCTTGTCTATCAAATAATTAGCAAGCGAAAGGAATAGTTAGCACAGCAAGGACATTAAATCTAATGTCATCAGATAATAAGAAAAATATCTTACATCTTTTACTTGATCACATCAAATCTTCGCCAAGTCTTGGCTCTTGCAATGAAGATACTCCCTGAGTAAATGAAAAGTAAATTATTTGACAAGTTACATATATTCTCACATCATATAATAAGTTTTCTCCAATCCAGTTTTTCCAGCAGTTGTTGTCTTCACCGTTGTTGTAGCTGATGTTGATTCTTCAAGCTGTATAATTTTTTTGCTATTTTCATATACAATATAGTCAAGTTGTAAGAATATCATAAAAACAATATCATTCCATTTAATTTAGGTTGGCATACACGATAACATGTATACTTTTGCAATTTTAAAATAGATAAAATTTTCTCTGTTTGAAAAATCTTCAATTGCAGCTCCCATCTTCATATGCACGTACTAATCATCTAACTTACTATAATATCGCTACATAGGTATATTGTAGATAAAAGAACAATCTAACATCACACATTACCCGTTCGTGTCTGCGATGTCGTATCCCCATGTTGTCTAGACTTATCAGTTTTTAGTATGGCATTTAGTAACATTTCAGATGCTTTTCTTACAACACGTTCTCTGAAAGTAAATGGTTTTCGAACAAATTGTTACTTGATTGTGTAATCAGAATTTAGCTAAATATCTACTTTATGATTCCTTAAAAATTTATTACACCAATTACAGTGTCTATAAGGTTCAATTTTCATAATTTCAACCCGATTTCAGTATTTCAAGCCCTAATTTCAAAACAATATTCGTCATTATTTCAAATTTCTTGTTCTTCTTTCACTATAGATGATCAATTTGTAGACTATTATTGAATTTACTACGAAAAAATCGAAAAAATATGTAACAACGGGGTATGTTCTCTTAGTGTATATATCAAATCGAATTTCAATAACGTTTTACCCTATGAAAAAACTTAAAAAGTATTTGAAAATGAAAATGAGGCATATTAATTCTGAGATGAATGAATCTCTTAAATTACATAAACGTTTATATAAAGAGAAGATAAATTAGTGAAATTCTTGACTGTTTGCCAGTTGTAAAAGTTCTTGAAGATCACCAGGCTTCCCAGGATCTGAATTTGTTCTTTATTCGGTACTCCATTACTTGGAATCAAAATAATGTTAAGATTTATAAATGAAATCAGACAAAACTCACGTTCCGAATGGTAATTACTTACACCTCGGAAGAGCTAGATCCAGAATGGCTTGTACGTCTTCTAGTCCGTGAAGTCCTGCTTCTTGAACGACGTTCTCTATTTCTATCTCGATGCATGTGTTCTCTATTATATTTTTCAATATGGGCTAGTTGAAGCTTTCTGTGCTCTTTCAGCCACGCTTGTTCAGATTTCCAAACACGTCTCCTCTGTTCGAGATATGATCTACTTCTGTACATACCTACATACGTAGAGATGACATACGAGAGTCAAAAATCGGGGAAATTACACACCTTCATTAAAATTATAATTTTCTATAATAAAAGTAAACAATTTTTATTTACGAAAAAAGAGTAGGTATTGTAGAAACGATAGAATTTATTGTGTAATAATTCTCCAAGTCGGATTAGCAAGCTGTTATATGTATATAAAATTCTCAACTAGTAAAATACAATTTATCGAAAGCATCGCCCATTGGTTAATTCATGTGGTTAGTGTAATTTCGGCTAATTGATATTTCGCATACACAAAAGTGCACAAAAGGATCGCGATAGTACGCCATGTTTGTATGATTCCATGCGGCGTCGCATGTATAGTGCGTCGTATAGTCTGTTTCTAGGTTATGACTGGTAGGCTTTGAACTTTTGGGGCAATGCGTAGAAAAACACATCTTAACTCACAAATAATATTTATGAATAACTAACAAGTTAATCGCGAATAAGGTTAAACAAAATTGAATTACGTTATGTTCTCACAAAGAAACAAAATGCATGGGCATCAATAACGTTGGGCGTCTTGTGTTTAACCCTTGTAAACAATACGTATCGGATATTGTTATATGAATATAAACAAATAAGCTAACACTTCATTTGTATGTACAGTTGATGATCTTGCACTTACGACGTTTGATCCGTTATTTAAGTTATACAATAAGAATGAATGAAATAGGGTGTCTCTTACCCGATGGAAAATCAGCGTGCAAAATACATGCGAAGGCAGATCATAAACACTTGCAATAAGTTTTTGCGATACAAATTTTACGCAATCAACAGGCTATAGAATCACAAATTGGTTATAAATTGAGGACGCGTCACGTGCACGAAGCGTGTTCGATATATGCGAATGATGTTATGCCACTCTTTGTGCAAAAAATAGTAAATGGTGACCGGTCCCCTTGTTTACTGAGAATACGTTTATTTTACAGTTAAGTGTTGAATGTACGAAGGTCAGAAACTCTATCCCTTGCTCTATCCGAAATGTCGAATGGAGAAGAATGACCCGTTATTATAAACCGCGCAATATTCGAGGGTAGGGGGTCGCCACGCGCGCCGTGGACGTGAACGTAGTGGTGAACATAGATGGCAACCTCTAGCTATGCATCTATACAAAAGGCGCACGCTGCCATCTTTCGAATTTAGAGCTGGCGCGGACTTAGAGCTTATTTAAAATTTAGATCTTGTTTTTCGTCGTCATGAGGCCCGAGCCGTCCAGGAAGTATACTTTCCGGAGCCGCCTATCGCTGATATTTTGTGATAGAGGGGATATCGGCGCTCGAGGAAATATACATATAGTAAGAACTATGTGATGATAGAATTATATTTGTTGATTATAGCGTTGACTGAAGAGTGTGAGACTGAAAGTGATGAGATATGGAAATATATAATTGCTGAATAAAAAGGAGATATCGTTCTATGCTAATAATTACATAGATAATTTTTACAAGCAAAGACGTACGCCGGTTGATTTAAAGATTATCTATTTTGCTGTATGCTCAATTTGTTTTTTTTTCAGTTGATTAATATTATTATTTCTATAGAATGATAACAAGTTCAGGTCAATGTAAGTATATAGAGTTACGAGTTTACATTTGAGATGACGTAATACTTTACGATTTACGATCATAGTGTGCCTAAAGCCAGATGGTTAGAATGTATATAACACTTGAAATATCAATTCATATTCTTAAGTTAAATAATCAAACAAGGCTTGTGAGTTATATTGCACGCAGTGTTAACCGTGGGTTACTTTATTGTATCTCTATATAAGATGCAAAAACAAAAATTAGACATTGAGTAAATTTTTCAATATTATAACGGATAGATTTCTATTATGCAAACTGAAGTCTGAAGAACTTCCGAATCTTATGAGCTAAGATTTTTTAATTAGTTCTACAATCCCGTTAAACGATACTATAATTTGGGACCGTCTGAAACTTGAGTTCCTTGGTTGAAGGGACGTGCTCCAACTCTAAAAGAACTAGTGTATTTACTCCAGTTCGCAAGAACGATCCAGGAATATAAAGAGTCATTTGTGGACCGACAGCTGGCCAGTATCTTCCCAAATTGTGACCATTTACAAAAGCAATACCTTTTCCCCAGCCCGTGGTATCTAGAAAAGTATCGAGTGGGGTATCAGACACAGTAAATGTTGTGGAAAGAAATATTGGGCTATTATCCAGAAGACTGTCATCTGCGATGGTAGTTAGATCATGTAAACGTTGTAATTCGTGGAACCGGAAACCTGTCACATTCCAGTTGGACAAAGAGCGATCGTTCAGTGTTATATTGCCGATACCCTAAAAAACATGGAGCATATTATACGTTATTCCGCGACCACGATCGTTAAATATAATACATGTTGCGATAGAAAAATTTAATACTTCTGATTCGTAAATCGCTATATGTTAGGATTAGGTGCGTTATACCTTGAAATCGTGTATTTCATCCCCATAGTTAATGTGGCCTTGATTCTCAACTAAAATCTTCAAGCATTTTGCGTATGGATTTGACAACGAGATGGTCGTCACTCTATGCGTTCGACTTAACGTTCCAAGTAAACGATTATCTTCGTAAACCATCGCCCTATCGTGTATGAAACTAGTGTTGAGAACGCTGGGATCAGTGTGGGTCACTGGGAGATCTGTTTCGTAAAGAACCAATGGAAGCGGGATGCCGAACGATTCGAATGTCGGTGGTGTATCTTGCATTGGTTTACTTATTCCGAATAAAGTCCGCGAGTATGGGGCAAACAAATGTAGGATTGGGTTCATTAGGATTGTACCATAATCTCCTTTTGGCGATGATCGAGGTAGCGTTATGTTCGGGATTGGCAGAAACTGCAAAAAATAATACCTATGTTATTTATGAATTCAGTGGCTGCTCGAAGATTTCATTGAATTTCTAAGGTATACTCGATTATACGAAGTTTGTTCAAATCAGATTCAAAATCAGATTGCACTCCTATATGAGGCATATATTCCATGCCAAGTCACTCGGCCTGTGACCCTGACCATTTTACATTTTATTGTGATTCCATAATGTGATAGTCCGCATCTTAAAAACCACTGGTAAAGTTGAGAAAACATTTTTTCAAACAATTTTTTTTTTTTATTTACTTGAGCTAATCTTAAAAACTCCATTTTTCTAATTTTTGAAAAAAATCACATGAATTGATACTGGAATACGAATAAAATGTAAAATTGTCAGGGTACAGGCTAGGTGACTTGGAAAGTCCCATATATTTTTAGGCAAGTCACCTCTGCAATGACGTTTTTGATATCGAAGTATTTTTGTGTCAGATCTCCGGCTTCTGTTATAGGTGCGTCATAATCATAGGAAGTTAACTGCGGCTGATATTGAGGGCCCGTGTTTGCGCCTGTAAAAAAAAAATTAATCTGTTTAAAATTCTGCAGTGATTTGAATTACGATTTGGCCAAGTTTCTCCGACGTACCAGACGTGAATTCGAAGTTAGTTCCGCCGTAGAACATGTAGATATTTACGGATGCACCTAAAGCCAACATCTTCCTCAGGTGACTTGCTACCAAGCCAGCGTTTACCCTTTGATAAGGTTCCTCCCAGTGTGACAGCCATCCAGAATAAAATTCCGAATTAACGAGCGGACCCTATAATAGACGAAAGTAATTAGAACCTTTATTTTCTTCCAATATATCAGACGTAGAAAGAAATAATTCTAATCGACGATCACGAGTATGCGATTTACTATGCTGCTAATGATGGCATTTTATTTTCAATCATCTGATTTGGTGCATCTGACAGTTTTTTGTTACATTCTGGGCGCTCTGAATTAGTTCCATCTCTTCAATTCAATATTGATATTAAATTTGAATCATATACCCTTGGCTGAAATAGACGCATAGTTGCAAACGCCCGCGTCACATTTATTCCAACGCCAAAATCTACGGTGGTGTAAACGCCGGGCACCGTGCCACAACGAAGCATACGATTTGCGGTACCGTCTACCGTGTAAAGAAGAGCGTTATTCTCCACGTGAGGGGAGAGAAGATCTCGGACTTGGGACATGTAGTTCAAATCACAGCTGTGGTAACTTCCGTACTCGTTTTCAACCTATGGTCAGTTAATTGATTTGTCATAGATATAGAGTAAATTAAAATCACCGTGACATTGTAGATTCATATAAAAGTTTAAGATTGTACTGTTGGAATTTTTACCTGGACCATTATGACCGGACCACCATTTCCTCTCAAAAACGGCTTAACCCTTCTCATTAGTTTGTTAATGTAGATCGTTACGTAACTCATATACCCTGTGAGAACACAAACCGTATTAGGGTAAGCACAAGGATCTTATGATCGTATTGCAAGATTGTATAACAGATTAGAAACACTTACGAGTGTCACTGGTTCGCAGTCGAATGTCAGGCACAAGACTCAGCAGCCAAACTGGCAAGCCGCCCTAGAGTGAATTAAGGGATGAGTACGCGTGCTTATGATATCCTAATGCCATTTGACGAAAAATTTCTCACCAAATCTCTTTCGGCGCAAATGTATGGGCCAGGCCGAAGTAAGACAAAGAGATCTTCTTCTTGGGCAAGAGTTAAGAAGTACTCCAGGTCCGCATCTCCTTCCCAGATCCAATTGCCAGGTGCGGGCTCGTGTAGACTCCATTCGACGTATCTGAGTAATTGATCATTTGATATGTAGTTTCTTCGAAGTGTTGGACATTTGAAATTGGTCTTACGTGGACACTGCATTCAGGCCAGCCGCCCTCAGCTTCCTCAGCCGGTCTCTCCAGTACACTCTGGGCGTCCGGAAATAATGAAAACTACCGGAAACGAAGCGGAACGGCCTACCATCCAGTAGAAATTCATTTCGCTCGTAGTTTACCGCAAAGCTAGTGTTTTCATTGTTTCTCTGTAATGCAAAATGAATCAACTGCTATGTAATCAGCAATTAAAGTCGTGACGTATGTCTCATTGTTAGTCGTTAATAGCTGCCGGCGTATAATCTTTCAGAACTGCCTTACGGTATAGACTTTGATCACTATTCAAGTTGTTTATAATTTCCTTCAATTTAAATAACAAGTATACATAGGTTTACGTATATCTAAATTCGCATAAGTTCTTCCCGTTATTTTTTGGTATCAGTACTGATAGCAGTTCCACTATCTCTGATCTTTGATCCCTTTACATCGAAAATAACTCTATAAGATGTCAAAATATATCAATTCCAATAGTTTCAACGTGAATTCAAAACTCAATCGCTTGTACAGCTTCAGGGTGTCCCTGAGTATATAAGAGATATGATAAATGCCATGTTTTAGAAAAAAACGATACATTTTGCACTCACCGTATCTACAGAAATCGAGCCTTCGACCGTCAATACTGAGGTGAAGGCTAAAATTATCCACGTAGCTGGATCCATGTGTTCAAGTCGTCGACTTGACTTTCTACTGGCAACTGCTGACCAAGCAAGGTACTCGATTGACTCAAATAACGGCAGAATCAGACGTTGAACTTTGGGATAAACCTGCCATCAAATTTATTCTTCGTTGCGATAAGCCAAGCCGGAATGTCAATATGAATGCAAGTCCTGCATTTGTATTGAACGGTCACTGCAGCGGCAACAGATCTGACTTTTGTTGGTAAATAACTGTACATACAACGCATAACGTGCGATGAACGATACTGCGGAAAATCCCTAGCCCGCTAGTCGTTGAGGGAACAGTTAATCTGACTATTCAATCATTTTCATCGTAATTTATTTTGACTACGCATGAAGTTACAGTCGTGGCTGTCGGACTTGATACCAGGAAAGATGGAAGAAGCTAAAACGAAAGACAAAGATACTGACGATCAACGATGCACAGACGCGTAGGGACTTGTTCAAAATTTGCAGTAAAAAACGCGATGAGTTACGATCCTGATCATGGCACAAGGCATATTCCTGTTTAGTTTGTATCAAATAAAATATAGCTAGACCGGTTTTAAAGCTGTTTTTGGTTGATCTGCTATCTTCTAGTAAATAATTTTCGCTTCTGCTCATTAGTTCATGTCAATGCCAAGCTGGTTATCTGCTGATTCCCTCATACCTAAATGAGAATTCAAGAAATTATGATTTTTTCACGTCTTCGAATGAATTTATCACAATTCGAGAAATTCGGTGTTTCGCTAATGATCATTTGTAACCATTTATACCTCGTCCGTCTCGGGGACTTTTAGATTTGATTGGTGATTATCATCATTTCAATTTTAAAAAGTTGCTCCCATTTCAAAGTCTCATTAAAAGAGAAGTAAATCAAGTGACTCAACTTCGAAATGGCTCGAGGTAAAAAACGATTCCGAAAACAACATCGACTGGAATACCAGGCGGTAGTTGATTGAGCTGTTACCTTTACTTATTTCATGTACTAGTGGTTGGTTTAGGAAGAACGGCTGCGGTAAGAAATTTTTTTTACAAAATTTACATGCCTGACGAAAATTACACGGGTTGATGTAATGTCCACCATAAAAAAGCGCTGTGATTATTGGGAGAGATACTGTGTGAATGCAGAATAAAATATATTCTAGTGTGAGCTGATTTTTATTTAATATCTGAAGTAATTCAATCATTGAATCCAATATTTCATATTTTCATAATGACAAAATGTATTTATTAATGATTATTTATTATACTGAATGAACACAATACGTGCTTTCATTCATCGACCTGTATCAATTGGTTGGTATACTTTGAGTAGGTCAATTCTTATATCTTAGTAATTTTTTTCATTCCGAAATGAAACGAGCTTGAATAATCCAGGTATGCTCAAGTAGGGATTTTTTTCCATAAATATTTACAAAATCCTGATATGAGAATTTGATTCATTGGGAATTCGTTAGGACTCGGGGATAAGTCAAATACCATATGACAGGATCTTGTAGGTAATTATACGTATAGAAATGAATTTCTACACAGGAATACCCAATTTTCTGAGCCCATTTCATTTTGAAAATTTATCGCATGCCATAGGCACATCTGGAATCTTTTTTACGTATACCTATAATACATTTCAAATATCTAAAATATCTTAAATACTCCTAAAAAAATCATACTTTGTCTCGGCTCATTTTGCCCCGTTAGTTTGCGATGACTCGGTGGTTCATTTTGCCCCGGTCTCCCCTACATTTGAATATTGATAGTAAATTCCACTAGTTCTGTCCAATGCTACCCATATCTGGGAACATCCGAAAATCGACCCAAGTATTTTTAGGGACATACTCCAACTCTATCAGTAATATATCATTTTTTCCAGGTTTGAGGTACGTCGCAGGAACATATAAAGTCATTTGTGGACCAACAGCCGGCCAGTATCGTCCTAAAGTCCAGTCATTTATCCAAACGATACCTTTTCCCCAACCTGTGGTGTCTAGAAAAGTATCCAGCGGGATATCAGGCACCGTAAACTCTCCCTGAAGAATCAATGGACCATTATGGTTTAGATTACGGTTGAGAAATTTGTCCGATGGAATTGCTGTGAGATTCTGTAAATGTCTTATCTCGGGTAGTTTAATAGCTGTCGCATTCCACTTCGACAAAGGGTGACCATTCACCGTGACATTGAACACACCCTGAAAAAGATATGCGTGCGTTTTGTGAGACGGTCGTTAAAAATAATATACGATTGAGTAATCAAATTCAATGGCCGAGCGTGAACACACGGTATTACTAATTGCTATGTGTTATAATGAAATGTGTCATACCTTGAAATCGTCTAGATCATTTCCGTAATTTACGTGACCCTGATTTTCAACTAAAATCTTCAAGTGTCGTGCGTATGGATTTGACAACGGAATAGATTTCACCCCGTGCATTCGGCTCAGCATTCCAACCAAATAGTTATCTTCGTAAACTAATGCCCTATCATGTATGGAACTGACACTGAGAACGCTGGGATCCAGGCGGTTTTTTGGAAGAGTTGTTTCGTAGAGAACCAACGCCACCGGAATATCGAACGATTCAAAAGTCGGTGGTGTATCTTGCATTAATTTTTTCTTCCCCAATACAGCCAGAATCCAAGGGTGAAACAAATGTATAACGGGTTGCATCAGGACTCTACCATAATTTCCTTTCGGTGATGGTAGAGGTAACGTTATGTTCGGAATTGGCAGGTACTGAAAATAGTTGCATTAATATTTATGTATTCATCAATGGCTGTTTCAAGATTTGATTGAATTTCTAACATAGACTCGATCACACATTGCATATATTTTCATGTCAGTCACCTTTGCAACGACGTTTTTAATGTCGAAGTATTTTTGTGTCAGATCTCCGGCTTCTGTTATAGGTGCGTCATAATCATATGAAGTTAACTGAGGCTGGTATTCCGGACCCATGTCAGCTCCTGCGAAGAAATGAATCAATTATAAGTCCTGTATATGATACGAAACGTGGATTGGTGAAGTTTCTTCAATATACCGGATGTAAATCCGAAGTTGGTTCCCCCGTAGAACATGTAGATATTGACAGATGCACCCAAAGCCAAAATCTCGTCTAGCTTTCTTGTCACGGAACTGGAATTTACCCGTTGATAAGGACCCTCCCAGTACGTTAACCATCCAGAGTAGAACTCTGAATTAACAAATGGACCCTGTAGACACAAGGAATTATATTTTTCAATTATCTTTCAAACTGATTATCGTAGAGCAGAATTTAGATGAATGAACAAGGCCCCGCAATTTACCCATAAAACTCTTGTTCGGAACGAGGGATTTCTGCGGGGTTATACCCTTGTTTCAACCCCATCTTGAATTAGTTCATAGCTGTATTTGATTAAATATTAATTATGAGTAGAAAATCGATACCCTCGGCTGAAACAGACGCATAGTTGCAAATGATTCTGCTACGTTTGAACTGACGCCAAAATCCACGGTCGTATAAACTCCGGGTACCATGCCACAACGAAGCATGCTATCAGAATCACCGTCCGTCGTGTAAAGAAGAGCTTTATTTCTGATGTGATGAGAAAGGAGATCTCGGACTTGAGACGTGTAGTTTAAATCACAGGCGTAGTAACTTCCGTACTCATTTTCCACCTATGGTAAATCGAGCGGTGGTTGGTTAATTTATTTGTAAGAGATATAGGATAGATTATAATCCCTGTGGCATAGCAGATTGATGTAGAAGTTTAATGTACTGTTGATCTGTTTACCTGAACCATAATGACTGGGCCACCATTTCCTCTTAAAAACGGCTCGACCCTTTTCATTAGCTCGTTGATGTAAATCGTTACGTAAGTCATATAACCTACAAGGGGTTAGAAATCGTATTAAGGAGAGATTTTTGATGAACGTATATAAAATTTGTGCAGGGTGTAATAATAATGTGTCGCCACTTCATCGAGTGATTCTTTAGCTCGAGATCGGTGACGATCTATCAAAACATGTGGTTACAAAATTGACCACGATCTTCAAAATCACGGTCGAAATTTTTATTGTGTTGAAAAAATCTACAGGTGAAGTTGTGAAATATAATTTTTGTACACCCTGTACAATAGATTAGAAACACTTACGAGTATCACTGGTTCGTAGTCGACTACGAGGTACGAGATTCAGTAACCAGAATGGCAAGCCACCCTAGAGTGAATTAAGGGATGAGTACGTGTGCTTATGATATTTTATGGAAAATTTCCTACCAAATCTCTTTCGGCGCAGATGTATGGGCCAGGTCGAAGCAGGACAAAGAGATCTTCTTCTTGGGCAAGAGTTAAGAAGTACTCCAGGTCCGCATCTTCTCCCCACTTCCAATTTCCAGGTGCAGGTTCGTGTAGACTCCATTCGACGTATCTGAGTAATTGATCATTATATGTAGTTACTTCGAAGTGTTGGACATTTGAAATTGGTCTTACGTGGACACTGCATTCAAGCCAGCCGCCCTCAGCTTCCTCAGCCTGTCTCTCCAGTATACTCTAGGCGCCCGGAAGTAATGAAAGCTACCGGATATGTAACGGAATGGCTCCCCATCCAGTAGAAATTGATTATTCTGGTAGTCGACCTCAAAACTATATCTTGCGCTGCTTCCCTGCAACGAAAGTAAATCAGGTATAATCTGTAACCAATCGGAAAATAATAACCCATCCCAGTTTTGAACAGCTAGAGAATTCTAATTCGGTTTTAAGACATCGTAGAGCCGATCATCACTACTTACCTGGTCGTTTAAAACTTTCGTTATTCCAAATAACAAGTAGATATTGTAAATATTTGTGAAAAATGAATTTTTTTGTATCGAATCAGTTTCAGTATTTCCAAAACATTCATCGCAGTACTACTATCTTTGACCCTTGATCTTTGCAGAGTGCATGCTATCGTTTTTATACTCTTTCAAAAGCGAACAATAAGCCTCAGTCTCATCGATATCAATTCCCTACAAGCTTTATCTGCAGCATATCTACTAAGAATTAGGCATTCTTATTATGGCGCAAAACTCACTGACTGATTTGTACATACACCAGCACGGTATTTCTATAAACATATTCAATATGATAGCAGAAGAAAATTAAAAATAGAATAATGACATTCTCCTGATTTACCGCGTCTATTGTGACCAAACCTTCGACGGTCAAGGCTGAGGCGAAGGCCAGAAATATCCACATAGTTAGATCCATGTCTTTTAGCTGCGGCACAGATCGGTGTGTATCTTTCCACTGGCAACGACTGACCAACTGGTAACGACTGACCAACTGGCAATATACAAACGAGACTTGCGTCAAGTGACGGACGAATCAAATGTCGAGTTTCGAGTTAGTCATTGGTGATATTGTTCCTGGTGGCGAGACGGGCTACAATGTTACTGAAGAATTTCTTCACGTTGTGTTGGTGCTAGACCGTTGCTCTTGATATGGAATTGCCTCTAATTGGAAACAGAGTGTAGAACGGAACGTGCGATAAGCGATAAACAATGCGATAATGCGGTGAAACAATGCTGTCTGTGTTTATTCACTTCGCTATATACAGTCGGATTTCTGAATCAGTATACTGATCAAATCCTCAGCTATATTTTGGTATAAAGATGACCGGAAGAACCGAAGAAATATCAGATAATTACAATATCGACGATCATTAAATTTGACCTAGACTAGAAAAGGAGAAATAGGGCAGCATGCGAGTAGCATAGTGGTCTAAGGTTGAGTCGGATTTTGCAGTAAAAATTTCGCGAAATTCATATGGTCTCATATCAATTTCTAATCATTCTCGAAATTCCATTGAAAGTATAATTTGACACGTTCATATATAAATTTAGTAGATTGCTAATAGTCTTTGATAATATCTTCGTCTCTAAGCCTTTTCACTCGTACTACTATCTACGAACTGGGAAGATTAGGAGAAACGAGTATTTCAAGTAACTTTTCTTATTGCTTTTATTTCAGAGTATGATTATACTTTGAGATACGAACTCAAACATTCAGATTCATTCATTAGATCTGAGACACAGATCATACAGAGTATGATTAGAAAAGTTGATTAAATTCTACTTTCAATTTGAATCATAAACATAATGCAATATGAATTTGTTTGATATTAAATTATACATCTTATCACCTAATATAGATCATAAATAGACACATAAATTTCAGAGGCACTCAAATTTTCGAAAGCATTTAGGTATATGACACGAGGAATGACAAGAAAATGGATTCGAATTGCTAATATAAATAATATAAAGAATCAATAAATAATCCAAGTTACAGCCAGAAGAGCAGTCTCTGCCACCAGGCCTTTTTCGTAGTCGTTGTTCCTGTACTCGACTCGGAACCTGCATTTACAGTGGTGATGTTAAATTCATCAGTTTCAGATTTTGTGGCCGACACTGAAGTTGTGGTGGCTGCAGACGCATTTTCAGATTTAGACTCCGTTACACCGACAGTATTTGTAGCCAATTCGACAAGATTATCTGATTCTGTACTTGGAACTGTATTCACGCTATCTACAGATACAGTGGCGATTTCGGAATTTGCGGTAGAAGCTTCATTTCCGGCATCTATAGAAACATCTTCTGTGTCAACTTCTGTCGTCGAGGCTGCAGTATTTACACTGGCTATAGATACTGCCTCCGTCGAGGAATCTGCGGTGGAGGCTACATTTTCTGTGCCTGTAGAAACATCCTCAGTCCCGACTTCTGTCGTAGAAACTACGTTCACGCTGGAAATAGATACAATCTCCGTTTCAGAATCTGCGGTGGAGGCTACATTTTCTGCGCCTGTAGAAACATCCTCAGTCCCGACTTCTGTCGTAGAAACTACGTTCACGCTGGAAATAGATACAATCTCCGTTTCGGAATCTGTGGTGGAGGCTACATTTTCTGCGCCTGTAGAAACATCCTCAGTCCCGACCTCTGTCGTAGAAACTACGTTCACGCTGGAAATAGATACAATCTCCGTTTCAGAATCTGCGGTGGAGGCTACATTTTCTGCGCCTGTAGAAACATCCTCAGTCCCGACTTCTGTCGTAGAAACTACGTTCACGCTGGAAATAGATACAATCTCCGTTTCAGAATCTGCGGTGGAGGCTACATTTTCTGCGCCTGTAGAAACATCCTCAGTCCCGACTTCTGTCGTAGAAACTACGTTCACGCTGGAAATAGATACAATCTCCGTTTCAGAATCTGCGGTGGAGGCTACATTTTCTGCGCCTGTAGAAACATCCTCAGTCCCGACTTCTGTCGTAGAAACTACGTTCACGCTGGAAATAGATACAATCTCCGTTTCAGAATCTGCGGTGGAGGCTACATTTTCTGCGCCTGTAGAAACATCCTCAGTCCCGACTTCTGTCGTAGAAACTACGTTCACGCTGGAAATAGATACAATCTCCGTTTCAGAATCTGCGGTGGAGGCTACATTTTCTGCGCCTGTAGAAACATCCTCAGTCCCGACTTCTGTCGTAGAAACTACGTTCACGCTGGAAATAGATACAATCTCCGTTTCAGAATCTGCGGTGGAGGCTACATTTTCTGCGCCTGTAGAAACATCCTCAGTCCCGACTTCTGTCGTAGAAACTACGTTCACGCTGGAAATAGATACAATCTCCGTTTCAGAATCTGCGGTGGAGGCTACATTTTCTGCGCCTGTAGAAACATCCTCAGTCCCGACTTCTGTCGTAGAAACTACGTTCACGCTGGAAATAGATACAATCTCCGTTTCAGAATCTGCGGTGGAGGCTGGATTTTCTGCGCCTGTAGAAACATCCTCAGTCCCGACTTCTGTCGTAGAAACTACGTTCACGCTGGAAATAGATACAATCTCCGTTTCAGAATCTGCGGTGGAGGCTACATTTTCTGCGCCTGCAGAAACATCCTCAGTCCCGAGTTCTGTCGTAGAAACTACGTTCACGCTGGCTGCAGATTCACTCTCCAATACGTCAGATTCTGTGGTGATAGAAATTACCGGTGTGGTATCTGTAGAAGCATTTTCAGGTTCTGATTTCGTGGTTGTAACATTCACTATTTGTTCTGTGCTTGGGCGTTTCGTCGTGTGGAAATTCGGTGGTTTAGCGTGTTCTCTGAATCCATGATGTTGATTGTTGCCTATCGGGTATCGCCCACCGTGTCGATTGTCGGTTCGTTGCTCCCGTTCGTTATGAAACTGCTTATCGATTGAATTTGGTATGTCACGGTGGTTATTCAAAATCCCATCGTCATTTTTCATGGGGATCCTACCAGCTGACGCCATCGCAGCGATGAGGATTGTAAGTACTAGTATATAGGTTGCTGGAAAAATCATAAAAAAACTGTGAAAGCCAACTGTACCTACTGCAATTTTAACTTTCAACTAAAATTTGATTTCCGAAAACATACAGCTTGAGCTTGTTCGAAATCAACTTACGAATAAGTAAGAAAATCAGCGACTTTCAATATCAAAAACTGCTGGATAGGAAATGCGTTTCAAATAAACAAATAATCAAAAAAATATGTATAATATATTTTCAACAAAATTATTTTCGTGAATTGTTTCAATATCTTTTCTGATTTCAGTCATACTGCCTGACCTCAAAATCTAAAATTAATCAGTGATCGGAAAGCCAGATCATGCTTCAAAGAAGTAAATTCTTATTATCTGCGACACTTACCTCTCATGTTGCTTAGAAGTTCTCTGGAGCTGTGTGTGGTATGAAAATGTATACTTGACTGCTTTCCAATTGTTAAAATCTCGAGGTTTTATAGTTCCACTTTTCCTGTCTAATCTAATAATATCACCTGCTTATTGATTACAGTGCATCAAGTATGATTCAGTCACACTAGATCAGTATCGGCTGTTTATTACCTGATCGGAAGATGTGATAATTTAACGTTATAAGAATAAAGCGGAAATTGGCTTGTCCAATTCAAAATTATGTCTTATCTTAGCAATGGAATCAAGTTAATTGGATTGCTTGATTCACCCGACACTTCATCATTGACGTTTTCAACTGCTTTTTTTTGGGTTGATTGTGAGTCTTACCCGCTCTATTAATATCAGCAAGATATACTATCTCACAGTTTCAAGCAGACTAATTTAGCGGTGGTCTCATCGCAGGTGCGAATATTAAATCATGCTTTTTAAAAAGTATATTTTCGTGTATAATAAAAAATCGATCAAGTAATTTGCCCCACTACTTTTCGTCGTGATAGTTAATTGTAATGCCGTTGATTTTAATGATGTTCATAAGCAAAGTTGTTTTTCAATCGAATACAATACTTTGCTTTCACTAAAATGACGATAAGTAAAAAGGAGGATGTAACGGAACTCATGATCTTTGCAATTCTGAAATAGTACAGAATTTTGCTCGTACTAGCATCAAGACTGGCCAACTAAGTTTCAGCAGGGATGACGAATTATTTTTAAGGGGGAACCACACTGTGTAATATCGAAAAAAATCGTTTCTTCAACTGATAGTATATAGTTACTCGAATATAGGTAAAAATCTCTCTAAAATTAAATTTTCTCTTTGAACACTCGCCATTTCATTACAAACTTTATTTTTTTTTTTAAACACGGCTATACGTATATACAACAAAAACTACGTATAGAGGGGCGAGTGGGGTAAAACGGGCGCGGGGTAAAACGGGCGCGGGGTAAAACGGGCATCTCGGTTGTGATCCATTTTGACGGTAATCGATGTAGAATCGTTTATTGGTGAATGATGGACCATTTTCATAAAGTAATTTGGATATATTCCCAATAATCGCAGAAGGATCGAAAAAAAAAAATGCAATCTGGATATCTTCTTCAAATTATGATGGAAATTTAGAGAAAAATCTCTCTCCAACACGATGTAGTTAATATTATAAGAACTTGTACAGCAGTAAGCAAATAAAGATATACTTGATAATTTGCGATGCATAGAAATAACTACATTTTGTATGTGTGTAACATACATACACAACATTGACAATGAGAAATATTGTATCGATGCTGCAGCAATAAATTCCCAGATATATTTATAATTAATTACTTCGTTATTTTCACTCTCCCCTTCCTGCGACTCTCTATTTCAGGTATTGAATAAGGTAAGTGAATTATAATAATCCAAAGAAGACACGGCGCAATTTTTCGATTTACAGGAATTTTAAATTGAAAAATCAGATGCGCCTAATGATATGCAATCTCGAGTCAGATATTACACGGATGGCGTGCGAGTTGCACGTGATAAGACGCCCAATTTTTCCCTCCAAAAATTTCAGCATACTTCCTCAGGTCAAATGTTCTCCTGATACCAGGAGCCATTTTTCGACTTAAGATTTCAAAAACTCTAAATTTCGTAAGCGAATGAAACATGCAGAGAGACACATCTATACGAATGCATGCTTGCTTCGATGTAAGCACGAAATTTTTCCCGCCAAAAATTTCAGCACACCTCCTTGGGTCAGATGTTCTCCTGATACCAGGAGCAATTTTTCGATTTAAGATTTTTATAACTCTGAAAATTTGTATATTTAGAGATTTTGAAATTTTTAGTCGAAAATTGCTCCTAGTATCAGGAGAACATGTGACCCGAGGAGGTGTACCGAAATTTTTGGCGGGAAAATTTTTCAGCGTACAGGCATGCATGCATGTATACATAGCTTCATGCACGTTACTATGTCTCTTACACTAACGATTTTCAGAGTTTTCGAAATTTTGAGTAGAAAAATTGCTCCTGGTATCCGGAGAACATCTGACCCAAGGAGGTGTGCCTAAAATTTTGGCGGGAAAATTTTTCAGCTTACAGGCATGCATGTATGTATATATGACTTCAAGTACGTTGCTATGTCTGTATGTATACTTGCGATATTCAGAGTTTTTAAAATTTTAAGTCGAAAATTGCTCCTGGTATCAGGAGAACATCTGAACCGAAGAGGTATGCTAAAATTTTTGGCGGTAAAAAATTTTCCGTTACAAGCATGCGATTGTACAAACGTCTAGGTTGTTATTGCAGGGACTGGGAACATTTTGAAATAAGGCAACTTATAATTGCTTCTTCTTAAAAATGAATATGTACCCATCGCAATTGATAGAGTTTCTTTATTTGCTTCTTGACATACAAGCTATCTTAGTACATCTATAAACTACATTTTTACTACAACAATATACCTAATGCAACTAATTTTACAAAGACTAAAGTTCAATATGCACTCGTTCGTTGCAATGGGAACTTCAATCCGTACCGGACAAATATGTTCGGACGCTGGATTGGAGTTGATTTATCTGTAACAAAAGAACAAGTGTTATAATAATCAATATCTGTTCGAAGTATTCATATTGAATTCGTTAACGCAACTCCCATGCGTACTCTTTGACGCCACGAGGGCCACTGACCCCGCGAAGGCAGGTGCCGCTATTCAAGTTGAAGGTCGTTGCTCTCCTCGCCAACGGGGTCTGAAAGGACGAATGAATTACAAATGAAATGGTATCGCCATCTCGCAGTCAAAGTAACGATCTACTTTTGCCGGTAGAAGCGGTATCTGGCGCGACTGCTATATCATCACATGTATTGTAGCTGCGTTATAATTCTCTGACGTCAGACGTGGTGCTGCACGCCGCAACGCTGATGAATGACTGGCAGCTAATATACTCAGCTCGAACCCCGCTTGGCGCTTCCTCCCCCCTCTTTAGATTGATAGAAATACTGCGAAAGCAGAGAGGTTGTCCGAAAATAGAAAATAGAAATAGTATATGTATAGAATAAACGAAATAAAAAAAAAATGTACTTTTCACATTTCCCCGTCCTTTACTGCAATCCTGATAATATTTGTTATCGCTCAAATGGGATGAAAAATTATAAATTTTTGCAAACAACTCAACGAATTTTGCACTAATTAAAAAATGCTTTGGCTCGAAAATCTAACTGCCAAGGACAATCGACGTGCAAAATTGAAAAAATACCCAAGAGGCGATTGATCCGCTTCAGGCGGAATAGCGAAATACGATGTAATGAAATAATTTGGTCCCCACTCTTATGCTGGGCTACCATTCCGGTAGAAGAGAATGGCAGAGTCATGATGATTCTCATTTATTTATTTATCTATTTGTTAACGTCCTTGGCACGAGAATCTACCAATTCTCTTAATTGGTGCTTCCAATTACTTTCATTACATCATAACTTGACAAACCTGCAGACTTACGGATTGAATATCCACGATTTAATCGGATTCTGCTTCTGGATCTTGCGCAGTATATCTTTCCAAGCCTTTTTCCTAGTGAACTGAGTGTGGTGTAGATATACTAAGGTCAATCCGGTTATTTCAATCACTGCAATCTGGACAATAATCATACGGTGATTAGGTGTATTGTGTTATCAACATTATCAAGACCCAAGACTATCTCTTGATATTATAGGCGTAACTATCAGCTTTGATGATAAGACGTCTGAAGACTCCGTCGAGGGACTAAATTGGAGCCTCAACGGTTACAATTGTCCAGTAAATTCGGTTTGATCACTAAATTAAGAAAGTCAGCTATGGTCGGACCCGTAGTTAATGTAAAACAGGGTTGGCTTCGTGGTGCCACAGTGAAGAACCTCGCCGGAGGATGCCATATCTCTTTCAGAGGGATTCCATATGCAGCACCCCCAGTAGGGAATTTAAGATTCGCGGTAAGTCTGTTTTAATTATTGTCACAGAATTGAGAAGTTTGCGTGAAAAACTTTTTTAATCTAAAAAATTTCGTGAACAAAAAATAATCTAATTCAAACATTTTTTTACCAACAAAAAATTCCTAAAAACTAATTCAATTTATACCGAAAAAAAAAACCAATCCAAAGTTTTTTCACCTGAAGATGAAACTTTTTAAATCTAAATACATGGTGAGGTGAAATCCAAATATAATCTAAGAATATCGTGACCCGAAAAAAGTGATTATTTCCAATTAACTGTTTGTATCCTTCACGTCAAAAGAAACTGAAATTTATTCCTACAGATTAGAAATGGGGTCAGGTTTTTTAAATCAAATTGCCAATACTTTTCAAAAGATCATGTATTTTTTTTATTTAAATGTTATCGGGAAACTGAAGTCTGAAATACAATTTTTGAAATTCCAGTAGTATTTAAGTACGTGGAGAAGAAGATGAATTATATAGCTATTAAATTTGTGTGTATTTGCGGCTTACGCTAGGACCCACAACCACCGCAGCCATGGACTGGGATACGAGATGCTTTACAAGACGGATCAAAATGTGCACAAATAGATTTTCTCACCAAGTCATACGTTGGTGATGACGACTGCCTTTATCTCAACATAGCTACGACATCCTTGTCAGAGTCACGACCAGTCATGGTGTGGATTCACGGGGGAGCATTCTGCGGAGGGAATGGAAGTTTCGATACATATGGTCCAGACTACATGATGGGTTCAGGTATCGTCTACGTGGGAATAAATTACAGAGTTGGCGTTCTAGGTAAGTTCCTTTTCTAACTATTTATTTACCAAAGATCGACATTAATGATCAATCAAACTTCTGTAAGGGTTTCTTCAACTCGATCACGCGGCGGCTCCTGGAAATATGGGGCTAAAGGATCAGGTCGCAGCCCTGAAGTGGGTGCAGGAAAATATCGCACAATTTGGCGGTGATCCAAAAAATGTAACAATATTTGGAGAAAGTGCTGGTGGTGCTTCCGTTCATTACCTCCTTATCTCACCGCTTGCCAAAGGTATTTATCCGTGTTAGGAATTATTCGGCTATGTGTCTTTATCGTAGTTGCAGGCATCTTTCACCTGCAAAGCATCTTAGATTTTTTTATTTGACCTCAAGGTCTCTACCACAAGGCCATCTCACAGAGCGGAGTAGTATTGAACCCCTGGGCATCTGTATCCGAAACGGTGAATGCGGCACGTCGTTACGTCGCTGCTCTTGGAAAAGATACCACCGATCCGAATGAGATTGTCGAGTATCTCCGAACTATACCAACTCGCAGGCTTATTGAAGTTCAGGAAGAAATGTCAGCTTTCAAGGTGAGTATCAAATCTGTGTAGGTAACTTTGTGGTGACGTAACCAGAGCATTTTAAAATATGTTTAGTTTACGAAATTGAAACTGTGGAAGGATTCCTATTGGGACGGCTGAATACGTTTTGTTCAACAATCAACAAAAGTATCGATATTATTATAAGTCACTAGCTGTGCTCACAAGTTACAAAGCTCATTCTGTTTTTCAGCTAAGAATGAATTTCAGAAGTCTGTTTGCGCCCAGCGTAGACGACAAAAGCGTTGAACCATTCATGCCGAGGCCCCTCGAAGAACTCGTTGCAGAAGGCTTCGACGTACCTGTCATAATTGGCTACACTAGCCACGAGGGACTCCTGTTTCTACTTGGTGAGTTTATCGAGTTAGGTGCTCCGATTGAAATTCTACGAACTCTCTTTCGAAATTTGGTCTTTATGTTACCATTATTATAGTAGGACAAGTATTTGATAATGAATAGAATAACTCTCCTCGTGATTTTCAGAAATGGAGGGCGATGCGTATAAAAAGCTTGATGAAAACTTCGAGATGGTGGTGCCTCAAAACTTGGCTGCCAAAGCTCCGTCAAAAGTACCAGAAATTGCAGCAGAGATTAGAAAATTCTATTTTGGAGACGAGCCTATAACCAAGGATCTGGTCGATGAATACGTTCAATGCGCCGGTGATTTGAACTTTGGTGTGGGAATTCATAAAGTAGTAGAGATTCAGCGCTACAAGAAGTCACCGACGTACTTCTATAGATTTTCGTATGATAGTCCCAACTCACTTTTGAAGAAATCCTTCCAATTGCCAGCGAAAGGTGCGCATTTCAACCAACGATTAAAGTTGATTTTTAATCGGGAACTAATCTTGCGTAGATATAAACAACTGTGAGAATAGTTGCTATCTAATAGATAACGTAAATCATGTATAATTTAATTTCATTGATTTATGGTAAATTATAATGATGATGAATGAGGAGAATTTCTTCGCAAACTTATCAAAATATTTCGGTACTATCTCATTATACATATAATGTGGTATACATTCCCACAGGTACTTCACACGGTGGAGAACTTGAGTATCTTTTTTCCGGCTCGACGTTCTTTAAGGACTTCAATTTCGAGCCAGGATCGACCGAGGATATCGTGCGAAATAGATTCATCCGGATGTGGACGAACTTTGCCAAGACCGGGTAGATATAATATTCTGTTTTGTAATAAAAGTCATTGCTGTAAAAGAAAAAAAAAAAGAAACACCTCGTGTTTATACAAATGTCTGATAATCCTTTGTTGATAGCAATCCAACTCCATCGATTGATGATCTCATAACCGAAACGTGGAAACCAGTTACTAAGACAAGTAAGAATTACATGGAGATTGATGCAGAGCTTTCCAGCGGAGTAAACGTGAATGAAGATATGTGGGAAACATGGAAACGTATCTACGCCATGGTTGACGAATAGTAGCAATATTGCGGATCAAAAGTTGAAAATCTAAACTAATGCGAAGGTTTCTATGTTTTGGAAAATGAAATGAATTATGAGAAACTATCTTTGAGCCATTTGAACAGATTAAAATAAGGCTAGCCAGCTATTTCTTATTGTGTTCCTATTATTTTGTTAAATTTATAAGATTGCGGCTGCGATGTTTTAGGATATGTTAGCGTTGATTTCCTTATGTATTGCTGAATTTCTTGTTATAAAATATACCGTAACTATCAATGTTGATAATATAATATAACATGGCGTTGACTTTTTTATAAGATGTATCGCAGCTTTAGGATTATTCAGTAATCCGTCAGTGTCGGGTTTATTGATTTATATAATCCTAATAATCCGCTAGCATTGATTTTATTGATTTATATTTTTTGTTCTTTGTGTGAAGGAATTTTTTATTACATCTCAGAGTTTTTACACTCGTTGGTGACAATAGGAAAGATTTGGGAAAATTATGCTGATCCCGTTTCTTTATAATATTTTAGGTAACAAAGCCTCTGATTTTTCAATAGCAAAGCCTTATTTCTGGATAATCTTGCTGTAGAGTTCTTACTTGAATTTTTGAACTACTAATGAGCTTTAGCTTTTTTCTTTCCGTTAATTTATTTAATTTAATCACAAATCCTATTCATTAGCTAATCTTGCCTGTTTGATTTCTAAACTCCTAGTGAGCTCTGGAGTGTTGTGTTGTACGAACAATTCGTTTCTAAGATATTTACAGAATAATAAAAGCTTCAGATGTTTGGCTTTAGTAAGAATAAGAATTCGGTTCATCCCATTTGAGCGACAACAAATATTATCAGGATTGCAGTAAAGGACGGGTAAATATAAAAAGCACATTTTGTTTATTTCGTTTATTCTATACATATACTATTTCTATTTTCTATTTTCGGACAACCTCTCTGTTTTCCGAGTATTTCTATCGATCTAAAGAGGAGGGGGACGCAAGGTTCGAGCTGAGTATATTAGCTGCCAGTCGTTGGTCAGCGTTGCAGCGTGCAGCACCTAGTTTGACGTCAGAGAATTATAACGCAGCTATAATACATGTAACGAATATGTATAACTTCGACTTCTTTTTAACTGCCTGCTGCTTTATCTATGGAGCAGACTTTGGAGTAGAAAGAGAAAGGCATTGACTGGGTGGCAATGGTCATCAGCGCCGTTTAGTTTCCTGTAAGCCTTCTGTAAGCAAACGTTGGTCTAAAGAGTGGGGGAACCGGGGTTCGAAAGTATATTAGCTGCCAGTCGTTTATCAGCGTTGCAGCGTGCAGCACCACGTCTGAGAATTATAACGCAGCTACAACACATGTGATGATATAGCAGTCGCGCCAGATACCGCTTCTACCGGCAATAGTAGTTCTTCACCTATCGACCGTGAGATGGCGATACTATTTCATTTGTAATTTATTCGTCCTTTCAGACCCCGTTGGTGAGAAGAGCAACGACCTTGAACTTGAATAGCGGCACCTGCCTTCGCGGGGTCAGTGGCCCTCGTGGCGTCAAAGAGTACACATGGGGGTTGTGTTAACGGGATTCAATATGAATACTCCGAACAGATATTTATTTATGTATTTATTCATTGTTACATATTAACCTAACGATGTATTACTGTATTCTGCAGAGATGCACAGTCACTGTAAGTAGTCCGGCCATTAAATACTAACCTAAAAAAAAGTACAAATTATAAAAATATTTTATTTTACATTAGCTATTACTTTACTGCAATAAGAATGTTGTTGATGTTATAATTACTTGTACGGCAGAAAGCGAATGAGAAACTTGATCAATTACGATGCATACACGTATTTATTTTAAAGAAACACTTACAAATTGTATACATATAAACTTTGATAATGAGTAATAATGTATCGATGCTACAAGCTATACAACAATAATTAAAAAAGTAGAATTGAGTAGAAATAAGCATTTTCAACCACGGGAAAAATTGCGGCTACTCAGGTCAGATCAGGGCCGAAATTAATGTGTAAGGGGACTAGGGCTACACACATTTTTCGCGGCCCTTCGTGGGGATAATGTCTTTGCGAATAGAGAAAAATTATATGAATACATGTAACAAAATTTCTAAGACAAAGATAACCGCAGTTTTATTCAGTAATCCGTTTCAAAAGAGCCTTCAAATTTTTTTTTTTTTTTTTTCAAGTGCGAGTGGCAGTCTTGGGGATCCTTGAGCGTGCGGGGCCCAGGGCTATAGCCCTGGTAGCCCCGATCCCCAAATCCAGGGCTGCTTGGAGGATTTCGTAGAAAAAATATCTCAGACCTGACTGATTTTTCTAAGATGGTTCTTGCAAAATGCTGATAAAAAAATTTGTTTCACACGCGCGAATAGCGCGCGTGTGAGCTTGTATAGCAAAAATGTAGCTTATAGATATATTAAGATAACTTGTATGTCGAGAAGCAAATAAAGAGACTCTATAAATTGCGATGGGTACATATTCATTTTTAAGAAGAAACAAATACAAGTTGCCTTATTCCGAAAGGTTCCTAGTCCCTGCAATAAAGACGTAGACTACAATCGCATGCCTGTAACGGAAAATTTTTTCCCGCCAAAAATTTTAGCATACCTCTTCAGTTCAGATGTTCTCCTGATACCAGGAGCAATTTTCGACTTAAGATTTCGAAAAGTCTAAATAACTTAAGCATACAGAGACTCACATAGAGACATACATCTAGACAGCTGCATGCCTGATTGCATGTACACTGTTGATTTTTCCCGCCAAAAATTTCAGCACACCTCTTCAGTTCAGATGTTCTCCTGATACCAGGAGCAGTTTTCGACTTAAAATTTCGAAAAGTCTGAAAATCGCTAGAGTACATACATGGAGATATAGTAACGTGCATGAAGCCATGTATACATGCATGCATACCTGTATGCTGGAAAATTTTCCCGCCAAAAATTTCGGCACACCTCTTCGGGTTAGATGTTCTCCTGATACCAGGAGCAATTTTTCGACTTAAGATTTCAAAAACTCTAAATTTCGTAAGCGAATGAGACATGCAGAGAGACACATCTATACGAATGCATGCTTGTTTCGATGTAAGCACGAAATTGTTCCCGCCAAAAATTTCAGCACACCTCCTTGGGTCAGATGTTCTCCTGATACCAGGAGCAATTTTTCGATTTAAGATTTTTATAACTCTGAAAATTTGTATATTTAGAGATTTTGAAATTTTTAGTCGAAAATTGCTCCTAATATCAGGAGAACATGTGACCCGAGGAGGTGTGCCAAAATTTTTGGCGGGAAAATTTTTCAGCACACAGGTATGCATGCATGTATACATGGCTTCATGCACGTTGCTCTATGTTTATGTACACTAGCGATTTTCATAGTTGTCTGAATTTTAAGTCGAAAAATTGCCCCTAGTATCAGGAGAACAACTGACCCGAGGAAATATGCTGAAATTTTTGGCGGGAAAAATTGGGCGCCCTATTACATGTAACCTGCACGCCATTCATGTAATATCCGACTTGAGATTGCATATAACTAGGCGCACCTAATTTTTCGATTTAAAATTCCTATAAATCAAAAAATTGCGCCGTCTTTTTTACGATTATTATATTTAACTTATCTTATCCAATATCTGAAATAAAGAGTCGCAGGAAGGGGAAAGTGGAAAATAATGAAGTAATTTATTATAGGTATAACTGGGAATTTATTGCTCCAGCATCGATACAATATTTATCATAGTCAATGTATGTATGTATGTATGTATGTATGTATGTATGTACACAAAATGTAGTTATTTCTTACAAGCAAATATACATATACGCATCGCAAATTATCGAGTATATCTTTATTTGCTTACTGCAATACAAGTTCTTATGATATAAACTGCATTGTGTTGGACAAAGATTTTCCTCTTAATTTCCTTCATGATTTGAAGAACATATCCATTTTTTTTTAATCCAACAAACAGCCAACAAAGAATTGCAAAAGAGGTAATTAATTCCGAGCCGATGAGGGGCTAACTGTGGAGGTATCTTATCAAATTTAATTTATTCAGTAGGTGGCGGCCCCAGTATCTTGAAGGTAAATTACTTTTACCGCAAGAATCCTGCGGGAATTAGTTTGAATTCTCTGTAATGCTAAACTCACTAATTATAGTTACTTAGAATAACTAATTGAAACAATTAAAATTTATGTTACACGGACAGAGATCGTATAAGCACACGTCGTATAAGAAGACGTACTCATAAATAAATTGTTTGAATGTATTTTTATTCACGTGCAATAAAATGAAACATTTATACTTGATTAACTATTGAATGAAACAACTAATCAGCGAACAATTATCAATAGAATAGGTTGAACAACTCCCAGAATATGATGAATAACTGAAAAATGAACGGCATGCGGGTGATAATGAGGCGTGTATGCTGTTTTATGTATTTTTTATTTAATTTTTTATTTGGCTCTGTACAGTTTTGCTACAAACTTATTAATAATACAATAATACAATGATAATAATAATAATATTAATAATAAGGATAATCATAATAATAATGTTTTACTCGCAGTAATAGTCGTGGGTAATATTATTAGTTGTATCGTGATCGATTTTTGCGTGCATAAATGAAATTTGAAACAGCAGGTTGTTTTTTTTTTATTTATTTTTAATTATATAATTTGCACTGGCCTGGAACTTCGAGTTACCTTTTTGAACTATTTCTATTCAATTACTGTGAAAAATTTTGGAAGAATAAAAAGAAAATAAGAAAATTAGCGTGGATTTGCAATAAACACGGCAAATCCAAAGATATAGTTATTTTTTACTGTGTATACTTTCTGTTCTGTGAAGATATGATACGAGAATGTTATAACATGGCTTTTTCGTAATCATTCAATTTGCTTGAAATACTCTTGAATTATAATTCGTTAAAATCAAATCTTCAGATCTTTTGTTAAATGTGATCTGTGTCGATAGCAATTTTCAACTACATAGCCAATGGAATATTTTATAGCATATATAGTTTTTTTTATTTATTATTTACTTATTCATTTTTTATTTTTTTTTGGTTTATGTATGCACGAGTTAGAAATGTAAACTTATAATAGTTCAAAGCATGATCACAAAATACATGTACACGCATAATGAAATGAAAACATATGTGATCAAGAATTTATTCGCTTTATTATTGAATAAATTTTTTATTGAATATTATCGATATTATTCATCAGTTTTTCTTTCCTACATATTTTTTTCCCATTATGCATTACCATTAATAATTACTATTCAGCAAATTTCATTGACACAGTTTGTATGTTTCCATGGTTTTTTCTGTTTCTCTCTCTCTCTCTCACTCTCTCTTTTTTTCTTTTTTTATCTCTTTGTACGTAGCAAAAGAACGTTGAACCAGATTTACATTACATGAATAGCCAACAACAGCCATTTTACAAATACATTTATTTTCCCGTTTATTACAGTTAGTTAATTGATTCGATAATAATCAGAGTGTATATAATTATTGTAGCACTTCTTATAAAACTTCTGATAAATACTGTTTTTTAGTTGGTGGAATAACAACTAACTATAAGAATATTTATTATGTATCTAGCATTCTTAAAGGTAGCGGACCTATCGTGTTCATGTTTTCATGCATTCTTTGTATGTATTTTATGTATCTATGTATTGTATATGTACATATTAATATATGAACAAAAATGAAAAGCGTTTCTAATACAGAATACCTATTAATCAATATTTGTTTTTCAGAATTAGAATAATAAATGTACGTGTGTGTGTGTGTGTGTGTGTGTCGTTGCTGATGAGTTGTAATGCGTTTTACCACATACTCAATTTTTGCTACTGTATTTTCTTATTTTTCCTTTCATTTTATACAGTCTAAAATTTATTCAGTTTTAACGCAATCTCACTCGCAGATATGTGCTAGCCTTATGTGCGGATTGGACATTTGTTTACCGACCAGCCGATTTCTCACATGGCTAACACAGTCCTAATTATGTAAATCCAAAGTTAGTAGGTTTTTTTTTTCGTTTTTAAATTTTTTTGTTAATATAGTATGTATCAGTCGTGATATCTGGAATGTAGAGCTGAATTTATTGATTCTCAAAATTAAGGTGCTGCTGAATGTTTATTAGTTGACAATTTTCCTACAGATATGCTGTAATACCGAATGGAGAAGTTCCGGGAATTTTGTCCACTAATTGAGCCTTATTTACGGAAATTAAGCATTATATTTATTCATAATTCGTAATCATATGTACGAAACTCCAATTCATTGTCACCTTAAACAACAATAATCTCAAATTAGATTAAAATGTTAAAACTTTGAATGACCATCCAACACGAAAATGATAAATAGAATTTATCTACGAGAGCGCGGCACGATTAAAATGGAAATATATACTTATACCAAAAGTAGAATATTGAATGATTTATGTCCAAAAGTAAGACTTTATTCTCAATTTTGTTTTTATAATGTCTTGACTATTGTTCAGAACCAAATCCAGCTCTAGAAAGAGAAGTTTTATTTATTTGTTTTGATCAAATTTTCCTGGCACAGTATCCAATACTATAAATTGATGTACATAACATTATGCATGATCTAAATAATTACATCGTATAAGTATTAATATAGATAGATTTATTTATATATATAAATAAGATAAACATATATGTATATATATAGATAGATCTAGGTATTTTATAATTTTCACCTTACTCCACCAACACATCGATGCAAAATAAATCACAATAATTTTTGTTTCAATATTGGCCGCTATATTAGGTATTTCATAACAATATAATATTTCAATACGCACAGGTTTATTTTTATTTTATTTATTTTTTTTTTTTTTTGCTATCCTAGAAAATATTATTTTCTTGCGCATTTTATTACAATTACACCTTTTTTATTCCGCCTTACACATAATGGAGTATTTTGGTTTTCGATTTTTGTATAAGAAACATTTTATTATTATTTACGCTACGGTTACGTTCAAGTTTGTAATTTTTTTAGATTTCTTTAATTTTTATTTTTTTATGTTTTTTCATTTAGTTTATACATGAAAACTTTTACAACACAGTTCCACTTTTTTCTCTCTTTTCATTCATTTTTTGTTTCCTTGTTTTTTTAGTTTTAATATGTATATAGTATATTAGATTCTTTGGTATTTGTAACCAAATAAATAACTCTAGGGAGTTTTAAGAATGTAAAGGTCAGTGGTTTAATGTCTTTCTATTCATCCAAATGAGCACAATGTTAAATAAAACCTGTGTTTAAAAAATTATTACAAAAAAAAAAAAAGAAGAAATGATTGGATATGTAATACTACTGTTTGAGAAAATCATAAATATTTTTTTTACTATTTAACTCGTAATTAGATTGACATTTCGAGAATAATTACGAGTATCTGATCGACTATAAAAGTTAAGATAAAATGTGAATGAATGTTTGTTAAGCTTTATGATTGTAAATAAATTACTAAATTTGAAGTAACCGTAATTAATTACATTAAAACTTGTTTTCATTATTATATTTACTTTTAATATTTAAAATCTATCAATTTTTTTTCTTCTTATTTCGCCATTTTATTTAATAATCTACATGCTTGTGTAAAAAAAAAGAGAAAAAAAAAATAAAAATACCAAGCTCCAACATCTATTTGCATTTTGGCTTTGCTTACACATAGTAATTCATACTGTTCCAATAATTGTTATTACATTAAGCATTTTACCTATTATACCATTTATAGTATATAAACAAGTCAACTTTAAAGTAAGGTTCATGATCTCTATGGATACTATTAGTAATGCGGAATGTGCCAAAGAGGCTTTTTCAGTTTTCCAGAAACAGCATCACTTAACAGCAGACTTTAATCAATCATTAAATCATTATATGTGCGTAAGTTAATCTCACTGTTCAGTTTTATCAACAAATATCAAGCGACTGATATATTAAAACAAAGGAGAATACTAAAAAATTCAAAATTTTGCCCATCAAGCTACTGAATTCAAAAAGTAACAGGAAAAATTTGAAAAAATCGTTAATATATTACGTTAATTCCGTAATTAAATCTGTTACAATCAAACGCAGCAACTAAGAATCTACAGAAAGCTGTTTTAACTTTACGTATACTAATCGATGGACAAAATTCAGCAATTATGTACGTAATATCCACTTTTCAATTATAGAAGAGCCTGTTTATTTCAGAATGAAAATGATGATAACTTTTCAACGGCTGTACCAGACAAGTTATAATGACGTTCATTTATCCAAGAAATTTTGTTCAAAATTTTTTTTGAGCAGTAAATGAGAAAAAGATATGAAATCGCAAACTAATAATTAAATAATTCATCTCAAACTCTATCTGAGTAGGTATTTGAGTTTAATTCGAATAATTTAATTCTAGTGATATATGAGTTAATGGAAGAAAAATCTTTTCAGAATAAAATTCACGATTTATATAGGCTTATTTTTGGAGCATACACATGTATACATATAAATATGACAAATTTCATAATTTTCTTACATAGGATCAAACCCATTCTGTATATTATGATTTTTGCTCAACTGTATGTGTGTGGGTATGTAGATATTTTACACAAACGAATATTGTTTTCATTTTTCTCGATGTTAATATTTCATTCTGCTTTATTACTCTCTGATGAAGCAGAGAGATGTTGAAAGAAATCAAAGTACAGCTAAATATCATCAGTGATGAGAGGGCTTAACTTTAAACTACCTTGAAGTCAGTTAAATTTTGTTATTCTGTTTTACCACAATTTTTTTGTTGTCATATTCATTCTACGACAATTAAATTATGCGAGGGATGTATAAAAACAGTATTTCGATTACTGATTACCTAGATGACCTTTTCCTCAATAACTGCACATCGTATTTGACCAAAATCTGTATCAGTTTTTACAGAAGCATTTTTTTTTTATTAACTACCATATAACGTAACTGAGAGTTTGTCAGAATTCACCTGAGACAATTGGCTACCTATGAGGCAGTTGCAGTTGGTGGTAAAGTAAGGGGTCACGCCAAACTAGTCTCTTGTTCCCCCCATCCCTCGCTGTCACATTCACTTTCCGATGCAGAGTCACTGTCGCTAAATTCCACTGCGACACGTCGTGCCAGTATCGACGCAACATCGTGCAACGCATTAACACGTTCAACTTCTTTCTGTTCAATCTTCTCAACTTTTCGCAATTTTATACCTGTAATATAATATTATTTAAATATCTTATTAACTAACTCTAACTTAAAATTGAACCAAACAATTAAATAAACAAAAAATCGTATAAATAAACAATAAAATCTTAATCTTACCATCTCTGATCGCTTTAAGCAAATCATTTCTTGGATCAACCAGAGGAATGTTTGGATTAACTGGCTTCCGCGCTGGTCCATCAACCAGGTTTTTAGGTGGTGTTAATTTTGGTGGATTGTTTGCAATCATTTTAGCAATATCACCATTCGTCATCGGCATAGGTAATAATAGTCCATTAGATTCTGGAAGTGGAGGTGGCGGTGGTGGAGGAGGTGGAATATTGCAAGGAGGTGAAACCGTCCTTGGTGGAGTAGGATCAGGGGTTGGTGGCGGCGGTGGTAAGTCTTGTGGTATAGTGTCGCAAGTATCATCCCCGCCAAGTTGGGTACCATGATTCGGCGGTGTGGGAGTAGAGTGATGGCTTGGTAAAGGACTGTTAGAGCGGCTGCCATTTCTGTTCAGTAAATGCGATGGTATGGATCCTGCAACAGACAGTTTAAGTATGATATTTTGTTCTTATAAAGATTCAGAAATTCAACCACTTCAACAAATACTTAACAACATTCCGAATCGTTGTTTTCTTCTGGGATAAAAACCAGTTCACAATTAAATTATTTATACAATTTGTGTTTTTTTTTTATTCATTACCATTCATGGATGGTGGGGACATAGTTTCACCAGGCGGCGGAGGTGGCGGAGGCAAAGTATCCCTTCCAGTGCTCATGGATCTTCCTCTTGTCGGAGTATTATTAGCCGATACTACAGTCGGTGTTGAATTACTAGACGAGTTACTAGGAGGAGCTGGTGGAGGTTGTGAAGGTCTAGATCGACCACCCCGACTCGGAGTACTTTGCCCGCCAGGGCTCTGGTATGTTTCACTACCGTGTTGACTTTGGCCAGGTGCGTAGTGTGAACCATAGAGATTCTCGTCGTAACCTTGAGCTGCGTAATTTGCTGCCCTATAGAACCCACAGAAAACAATTGAAAGTGTAGTTACTTTGAAAAATTTTTAAGATATTCTAAATAGTCTAATAAAAACTTGGCACATTGAATTAATAATCTACATAAAAATAATAAAACATACCTATAATGATCAGAGGCTGGAGGACTGTACATATTTTGTTCTTCGGTTGGATAACTCCGTCTTAATTCGATGCTATTTGGTCTTGGAGGTCGTTGCTCCGTCATTACCATACCAAGTAGTGCTTCATCAGGTATTTTATGAGATGCTCTATACTGCACTGTTTGGGAAGGCATTATGTACTCCCCATGGCCAACAGCTAATTGCCGCTGTCTCTCCCTTGTGTTGTGCGGTTGTCTCACACGCTTTTTGTGTCTACCACCTCCGCTGCCACCTCCTTCATTCCGAGGCCTATGGGGCTGTATTTAGAGGAAGATATTGGTACAGATACGGATTTGTTACAGGTAAGACTTTACTTCAAAAAAGCAGGCTAAATGCTTGAACTCGCAGATTCTTTAGGCAACCAGTTCAGAGATACAGACTTAATTTTCAAAGATG
Organism: Macrophya annulata; assembly: GCA_963924015.1. Classification (NCBI taxonomy): domain Eukaryota; kingdom Metazoa; phylum Arthropoda; class Insecta; order Hymenoptera; family Tenthredinidae; genus Macrophya; species Macrophya annulata. Next base: position 37,039,396 of record OZ001257.1, on the reverse strand, counting down.
TATAAATTCTTTGGATAAAGTATAATAAATACTTGTAATAAAAATAACTGTGATTCTGTATTGGTTGCTATGAAGTGAAAATACGTCCATAGGAAATGTAGATAGAAAAAACTTTACAGTTATTTCAATTGACGAAGTTAAAAGATGGAAATCGGTGCAGTTAAAGTTAAAACCTTAGCTCCTTCATTTCCTATAGATGTATCACAAGGACAATATTACAGATGTAGCTGAATGAGTCTGAAATGATCCTAAGCATATCAGTCAGTTGGTTTGTGATAATCATAGTTAATGATTGAAAAAACTCCTCTAATAAGTTATGCAACTTGCAATAATGTATCTAGAACATTATGATGGTGAGAAGTAAAATGAATATTTTAATGTTATATAGTCAAGTTATGATTTAGGTTTAACCATAGATTTTTAGGTAGATAAACTCCATACCAGTTCCTATGCTTCTAAATATAATTTGTAAGTTAAAATTGAATCAGTAACAATTACTAAAATAGATTTAATACTGTACGAAAGATAATAAAATATTTAAAAATTCCATAGAACAGTCAATTTGTATGTGATAAATATTTGTTAATACTGGTATTTAATCAAGTTTAATTATTATTTATATGGCTGGTGTGTTTAGAAGCATCATTTTCATAATATGGATATTAAAAAATGTGGATTTATCATCTATTCCTAGCAAGACTACATAATTATAATTGAAAAGCGAGCAGCTAGCGCAACCCCTATGAGCTGAAGGTTTAGTTAACGAAAACCACACAGACGTGAGACTGATTAAGGATGAGTGGTGTGACTGATAATTAATAATTGATCAAAGTTTAAAAGGGATATAAAACTACAAAGATCCAAACCATCGACTTGCCTCTCTGAACGGTTCGGCATATTCAGACTCGGTCTATAACCAAGGGGATTTAATGTTACAGTATTTGAAAATAGAATTGTTATTTGTTAACACATAATACAAAATAGTTATATGGCTGTGAAAAATAACTCTCCTCCGATATATGACGAGACATAAAAATTCGAAAAATTCTTCATCTATACTACGCTTAAATTATTACTTTAATCAGTAGAGAACTTTAAAATCAGTCAAAAAATACTGAAAAAATGCTATAACAAGTGTAAAAATATTATGCAATAAACATATATTATATTCTTAATGGAATAATATTATGAGGGCAAATTTTCAGCCCCAAAATCAGTGTATTATATTATTATTTCTAAAATCCTTTGCCTCTTACCTTTTTCCCTCTATCATGCAGCATCTTTTCTGTATCCTTAAGTATTTCTTGTCTCCATAATACAAAGAAGTAGTTTGGGTCTGTGTAGAATTTCAAACCATCTTTGCCATCCTCTCTGAAAAATGACATTTGAACAATCGTTAAATTAAATTTTTATATCATTGATTGTAACTCAAGAGGAATTGGGAATGAGTTTTGAAGCTTTTGCAGTGTTTCTTCTGCACCATGTTTCACAGAAGTTAGCTAAAATTTTTTCTACACTGTATTAAATCTCTTGAATTATAGCTTCATTTAATAAAACTGATCAAAATGGAACTGTAGATTTTTTTACATTCTATACTTGAAAAGATTATTCAAAATGTATACACTCTCATCTTAGCATACCTGTAAATGTTGAGTTTATCAAGCGGAGGTGGTTTGTCACACTGTTGATAAGTTTCAGTCATCACAGTGGGCATTGTGTCTCTGGAAACCACTTGCTGATCGAATACTACAGAGCTTTTGAACGCTTTTCTCATGTGGATGTCTTGTAACGAGACTATAAGAGTCAAATAAAGATATTAGTCACAATCAGAGAGCAATGAATCAAAAATTTACACAAATTGAATAATTTCGGTACAAACCTTCTTCCACATTGCTGTCCAGCTGAGTGACCTTCACAGCCAATCTGTCTATTCGAGCTTGCAATGAATTAGCTCTATCAAATAGCCCATGAGCCTCTCTGGCCAATTCTCCGAATAGATCTTCGGCGTGTTTTGAAAGGCTTGATAATTGTCTTACAGTATTAGCTAGAGTTCCATTTGTAGCTGCTTCTAGCTCAGATGGTAGAGGAAAATTATCAGGTATAGTACCACGTGCCACATGCACTGGTTCCACCAGACGCTTTGGTAGTGGCATCACGACGGCCTTGGGTAAGCCTCCCAATTAGGCTTCAAGGTTGACTCACCGATCTCTTGAAACCTGAAAATCAAGGAGAAAATAATTATTATACATTGTATCCAGTATGCATTGGAAAAAACTGGGCCTTGGTTAAAAACAAGAAATTGTATGGTCCATTATCCACAGTTTAAGTGAAACTTCACAGTCAATCTTAAGGAAAATAAAATCGAACTATTTGAATTTAGAATAAAAACTATTCATTTCTTAAGCAAATCTCCTCTACAATAAAGAAAATAAAATTCGCTGATTACTGAACTCCGAATAAATTAGAGTAGAGAAGTTTTTGATCACATTTATTTTGTGTATAATCCTATAGCTCGAGTTTAACAACAATACGATATTTCATAAGAAATTCGTGCAGGTATAAATAAAACTAGAATAAGAATATGCGATAAAAATTCGATATTTTCAATTAAAATCACAACTCCAAGTTTTCGCGAGCAAATCCTGAGAAACTGCAGTAGGAGTCTTGAAAACTTGTCGTACGGAAATCCGTTTCCGAGGATAACTAGACTTTTACGACTTAATTAAATTTTTACGAGTTAAGACACAAGTTCAAAAAACTCCTCATAGACGATATAAAAAAAACTCCGATATTTCGACATTTTTTTTTTTTCAATTTTATATAAAATTCTATATAATCTCAGATGATTTCAGCGATGATTAAAATGATCTAAAATTAACTGAACCGTAACTATATTCATTAATACATGTTCATTAATTAAAACTAGTCTGGCCCGAGGACCACAAACCGGCCGGATTCGAACGGGATCAACACACCTAGATGGAACCTCGGTCAGCCACCAGTGGCATTGTTAATTCATCTTAATTAGTGCCTGGGTCATCCTACATGTCACACATGTCGCGACTGGAATGGATAATTTTCGTGAAAATGAGTAGAGCCAGAGTGAACCATAATTTCCTATTTGCAAAGTACCATCACTCTTCATTACTAATTAAGAGGTATTAATAATAATAATAATAATAATAATAATGAAACAAAGCGACGAAATTGTCATTTGAAAAGCTAGCTCGGTCCATAATTCATACCATTGTTCTCTGTCATAAAGAAAATTCATATTTTCCAACTAAATTTTCATCTTCTTCAAACCCAATTTCCCAATTGTTTATTATTTGTTTAAAATTTCGTTATATCATATAAGGCATAGTGTGTAATACTATAAATAGGACGAAATTAACAGTTACGCTATTTTACCGAGGGGAAGGGTCAAGGGGGTCATTATACTCGCTTACACGGCTGTACGTCATCCGGTATACGCGCGTACGTTTTACGCTTACGTATATTTAGTGCTTTGTACATCGTCTATATCTACTATACGGATATAAATGATATCAGAACTTGTCCCCCGCTCTGTACAACCAGTGTTCATGAACATGTTACAACACTGCAGGGATACTGCAGCATTAACCGCTTACTGAACTGAACTGAACTGAACTGAACTGAATCGTGCTGTGCTGAGAAGCCTGGGTCGACGATTCCCGGTTAAAAACATCATCCTGCCAGACAGTTACGAGTAGAATGAAACCGAAGCATTACTCTGCATTACAGCGACCCGGTTTGTAAGTATAAAGTATTACTAGGCAGTGTGAAGCTCTCAGTTACGGATGTAATCGGAAATACGATAGGGGGAGTACCCCGTTACGAGTATACATCCGTAGTTACGGACATTGCGGATATTTCATTTTCACTATAAACGTGATCAATTAATACATCAATTTACTAATTAATCCTACAGGATCACCACGATCGAAACCCTTAGGCTATTAATTTACCAAAGGGTTCCACTACACGTACTGTATAATACAACAATCCTGTGAAAAAAATTACTACACAAATTTTTCTATTCAATACAATCCTAATCTAAATTTCCCCAATTATTCCCCATACTCTTACGAGGACTGTTCAAAGTATGAAAACAATTTAAATAACTCGGTAGCGCAGGGTGCATGTGCTAGTTTATCTCCATGCCAATGAACACTGCACGTATACACCTATAAGCTAGGTTGATGCTAAAATAAGATAGTGGGTACAGAACTGAAGCTGGATAAACGTTCAAAAGGTTTTTCAGATGTAATGGCAGGAGTTGAAAAGTATGAGTGATGAACCAAAGAGAGAAAGAGAGAGAGAAAGAAGAAAATAAAAAGGCAAATGAAAATTGCTCCGAAGTTTACAACGTTCCTCGCGATGAGGCCTGCAGTGCATCAGCAAGCTCGTAGATTACTTACATACCTATGTACTGCACCATTACACACATGATATTATAACTACGTCTATGTAGATATGTACATACTACGCGAATGGATATAAGAGCTATAGCAGCAGGCATGAGTCACGCGAGTAAACCCGCGCGCCCTTCCGCACCCTCTGCTCGCCATACTACATATTACTATCTTCTATTTGTTATCTCCGCTTCATACTATCCTACGCATTCAGTGGTCTCTCACTCTTTATCTATATATACAGCGTATACAGGAGTAGAAGATTCGTTCATTCACGAATAGCTTTAAAGGCCTGCTACTTATTGCGTTATCGCTCGAGTAAAATCCTCCTACAATTCTTTTCTCACGCCATATTACTACCGAGCAACGCCGCGCGCTGCTGCAAAGGGGCAAATAAAGGTGTTTCCTTTATCTGATCATGTTTGCTGAAAGAGTTATATAAGTAAAATATTAACTATACATATATACAAATAATTAAGTAGATAGATAAACAGCGGCATCGCGAGAACAAGTATATATAATACAAAATATACAATCGCAGAAATTAATTATATACACGTATAAAAATAGCACCATTTTTATTCCAGCATTGTTATAGTCAAGTTTAGCTTGTTGCCTATCACGTAGGTATAGGTATTCGAAGGCGAAAGGTCACCACTACAAGTACACGTAATTCTCACTACTATTAGTACCGCTGCGCAATACTAGAAATCGAGTAAGAGGTATATACGTAGTTATAGACTGCACTGTGTTATAGAGAATGTATAATACCTAACAGAACAGAACAGAAAGTATTATACCCGTATACATATATGTATAATATTGAGTACATATACAGGAAGGCAATTAGTTCATTGTTCATTGTGTTTATAGTACTTATACATGTCTTTTACCAACATATATATGAATGTACCTATGCAAGTTTGTCTTTCTATTATACCTGTGTTCTAACACATGTACTTTTATATACTATACAGTACTCTCATCTAAGGCCTCTGATTTACAGACACAATGCACTTCATGCTACAAGTCACGTTGACATGAACAAGACGATTTGTTTGTTAGACAGTTTATTTAGTTTCTTCAAGTTGTGTGGCCTAGAAAAGGCGACCATCTGATTAACCACACCTCAATTTCCTGCGAGTATTTCGTCATAGTAAAAATAATGTGGAGTTTTTTTTTTTATATTTATGTCCCATTATCAGTAATCACTTTAAAAAAGGTGATTAAATTTCAATTTAAAGAAATATTAGAACTTTATTGCGAGTGTAACGTAATAACGTAATTGCGTAAGTTGTTCTTTTTATGCGTAGGTATCTAGTTCTTATATTTGGATTAAAAGTAGTAAACGTTTAGGTATTATTATGTACTTTAAGGTTTGAAGTAATTCAGTTTGGAGTGGATTATAAGCAGCCTGCAGTATGTCGAGCTAGTCTCATCGCCCTGTCACGACGAGGCGCATGTGAAGTACGTGATGTGCAAGTAATGAAAACCCTACGGCACATGTTTGCCATATGGCGTTGTACACTTAGTACGTACGCGGCTTTGGCAAGTCATACAATCAACATATAGATATATACTTATACCTGGACCCTTGAAGAACCGCAAGTTCAAACAAGGTCAAGTAACCTTTCACTATTTTCTTGCGTAAGATAATTGTATAGTATGAAAAATTGGATCCATTGAAAGAGGATTAAAATTTTGCAGAAAATACATTCAAAAGGGGTTTTTTTTTTTTTTAGTCATATGGATTTATAGTATTTTTTTAATTTTGAACTGTAAGCTGAATTTTTTCGGGGCTGGGTTGAAGTTCCGAATTTTGAAAACACCGAAGGTTCATAATTCGGAAAGCTAATGTTTTGAAAAATCGTGCCCCTCCATTAAATATTCGGATTCTTGAACCTTCGGAGTTTTAGACTTCTGAGTTTTGAACTATCTGTATTCCGATTTTTCAGAGTATTACATATTCTAAATCGTCTAAACTGAATTCACAATTTTGACATTTCGAAACTTCACTCCAGCCCCGAAATTTGTCAATTTTAAATCAAATTTTACGGTCAAATGATGGAAAAGCTTTGACTGAGGTAAAAATCTAAAGGCGTTTAGTGTACTTTAGTTCTGCCTGCGTGGCACTAGCTTGCGGGAACGTCAATACTTGATATGTCCTCTTTTCACAGTCACCTCTGAGGGAATCACGTGACAGTTATAATGGTCGTAGAACTGTTCGGACCGAGTGGAAAACTTGTGGTATATAAGTATAATGAAAGTCAATCCGGAAAATTGTGGTCAAAAACGATCAGATAATACTTAACTATATGTCTATATCGTGGCATTGGACTGCAAGTCACGCTGATCGTGATTACTTAAGTAATTATTATATTCAACGGTCCATAAACTCAAATTAGTTTTAAACTATTGTAGCTATGTATAATGTGTATATAACTTCGTGGGAATTTTTCAAATGCAATTCCTCAATTCGCACCATTCCGTGGGAAAAAATTTTTTTTTCTTCAAACAAATAATTTAATTATAGGAAAAACTTATGAAATCCAAGAAGTTTCCAAATATTTTCACTAATTCTTATGTACGAACAAAAATGAACTGCTTTTCGTAAAATAAAACACGAAAAATTAAATCTGCGTATTATAGACAATTTGAAAGAGTTGAAAAATTTCAAACATCCAGATACACAATTGGCATACCGTTGACGTATGAAGGCAACATATTTGTGGATTGTCGATCGATGGCGTTAAACGTGACAACCTATACGACCAAACCATATATAATCATGACTCGATAATAATTCACATACGTAAAATATATTATAAGATAGAAAAAAATATCATGTGGTTCAATTCATGCGTTTAAGATCTATCGGTGTGTTGAAATGAATTGATCAGAATTTAAGTGATGTATGTAGTTATGATATTATATACGTGCATCGCGCAATTAAATCGATCATAAATGTCACGGCAGAAGACTTGGTACTAACTGCAGTACAGTTATCAGAGTATATATACATCGAGTTAGTGAAAGGAATGAATTCCAGTCCAAAGACGTGAATGTATTTAAATTATTCTATCAAGTGAGCGCTTCAATGATGTTCGAGTGATTCTGAATTGAAATCGTTATTATTACATGCGTGTATTATAACACCACAAAAGAAACACGTATACCGATAATACTACTGTATACTTATTATTGACTATCGATGAAAGCTTCCCTCATGCGAAAGGAATGCCATTGAATTAAACGCAGAGTATCTTTTATGTGTTTTTTGTTTTTGTTAATTTTTTTTGAGAAATAAGACGATCTTCTCAGACCTCAAGCATCCATGCGAAAACAGTGTATGAAGTAGTAAAAAATTTTGAGTGAATAAAAAGGTAAATAAAAAATAAGAAGACGAAATAAAGGGACCGGGTTGAAGTTCCAAATTGTCAAAATTAAGAATTCATTTGAGAGCATTGTCCAAGAATCCGAAAGTTTAATAGGGATTGAAATTTCTGAGAATTTTGTACCTTTGGTGTTCTTCGATTAAAATTTTTTTAAGTGGATTATGCGGACTTTCAGGGGATAATACCCTTTCTAAAAACCTTAATTTTAAAATTCGGAATCTCTACCTCTGGGAATTTTAAAAATTCTGAACTCTAACCCGATCCGATAATAAAATAATCACGTAAAGTAGACACACACATCATTTCAACGTTGAATCCTGGATCAATGTCGGTAAAATTTCTAGGTAAATCCCTGGAGATCAAACTGCCTTCGGCAATCCTTACCTATACACAGAGATTATAGAGTCCGTTGCCGCGCAACCGGATGGCCCTGCGCAAAGGGCCTACTATTTTTGTCCTGTATATAGGTACTTCAAGCGGCTCAATGACTATAAGAAACTAGCTTGGATGAAAATCCGTGTAGTAAGTACATACGGGTTCATGCCTGGACAGATGGTAGTATACACTTACGCATAGGCGCATGCAAGCTATTAAATACCACTCAATAAGTTATCTCATACGAGCTAGTAGCTACAGCGAATAACAGCTTATAGTACTACAAATACTACACTAGAGATTAGAATACATACAGTAATTTGTATAAGAAGAGAGTTGGTTTTATTAATCGGAGGTTTTGATGATGAGAGGACTCTTTGATACTAGAAACAAAAAAATTACTTGATGATAAGGTGATGTAAATATTTTTATTAGTTAATTTTATTATTGTTACAAATTTTGTCAAATTTTCTAGAAAATTGAAGCAAAAAAATAAAAATTTTTTTTTTCTTTTAACATATCTAAAAATATATACCCCTTCACCTGAGTACACACACATTTGTATTATAACTGTATGTGTATACGTATGTAAAATGAGACTGCAACGAGAAGGATAAAAGTGAGGCATAAAAGCGTTTGACCTACGCGATTATTTGGGTCAGAGCACCCGTCCTGGGGGTAGAAATAAGGAAGGCTAGTAGTTTCTTTCTCTGCGTATAACGAAGACTTATAAGAGAGGAGCTATTATACTATATGTACATGACTGAGGTATACGTAGGTATACATAAGTTAATGATTTTGAATTTTTTGTATAAAAGTAAAGTAGAAATCTCAGAAAAGTGAGAAAATTTATTACAATTTTTATATACATATATACATAGGTAGAGAATGTAGGTACATACATAATATTTACCGTTATAATAGGAAATGGCTATGAGAAGGAATTTAGAGCAAATTCTTTGGCACGGTTATCTGACCACGAAGATTACGCGTTACAGTAGATAATTTATGTATACAAAAAAATTTATATATATATGTATATAAATTTTTATGCGTCCGACGAGTAACTATACCTATAGTTAAGTATTGAACAACCAAAGAATCAAAGTCCGCGCTCTCTTAGTCTACTACATGAAATTCGTTGGAGCGTTAAAAATCGGGATAGTACGCCCGCATAATTCATGCGAGACTTGAATAGCTTGTTCTCAAGGACTTTCACAAATGTTTGTTAACCATGGGACTCGGGGTACAAAGACTGCAAAAAATGTATGGGAAAATCAATCAGGTTAGAATTTACAAAAACATCTTCTTTCCCGTATTGAAGGGACTATTTCGCTAAATCTATTATTACCTATTATTTTTTAGGAAATGAAATTTCACCCGATAAATCAGAAAAATAAAAATAAGAATACGTCAAATATCGCGTCTGATATATTCCGAACTAATTAGAACCCCATAACTAATATCTAATAATATCTGTTATAATTCTTTCTTAGATCGCGTTGGTCTCGTATGAGTTTATATTAGCGTAAAAATAACTGCTCTTGCATAGCATTGGATAGTAGTTGTAATTATAGTTATAGTTATGAGGATGCGATAGTACGGTTGATTGCGTTACAAATATACTGCTGCGTGTATGCATCTAGTTCAGGCACCTGACATTTACACACGTCAACAATACACACAAGACGGCCTCGATTTATTTGTGTATGTATGTATAATTGTTTTAACGTCGCTATATTCGAAACTATCTTTATAATTTCCTCCTCCCTCGACACTACGAAGTTGTGCTTTGCTTCTGCAGTGAAAGAGAGCTAGCTGCAGCGCTATTTGAAACGGAAGCAGAGCGAGTGAGTGTTAGACTCCTGCAGCAGCAGCAGCAACAGCAGCACAAGCCAAGAGAATACGTACTGTGCGTGCGGTTACTAGAGGCGCGTTGAACCCGTAACGCTTCGCGACTATATAGGTGCCTGGTGCCTTGAGTTTTAGCTTCCTCTTTCACGATCGTAGCGTGAGTCTGGTCTCGGAGCTATTGCAGCCCTACGTTCAAAGCTCAACGTGCGTAAAGTAAGTAGTCACGCTCGTATTATACGTGCACCCGCGTCCGGCACACGTGGATTTGTTAGATACTGACGTACAACATATACACGTTGGTAAAGTGTGATAGATATATAGGTTTAAGTATATTTATCTATGTATATCGGTATGTGTTCGTTACAAATCCGTTCAACTATTTTAATGCTTGTTTTTTCTTCCCGTTTTTTTTTTTTTTTTTTGTTTTCTAGTTTTATAGGATACGAGATAGGATAGAAAAACTGATGTCACCAGTCAACCGTTAAACCGCTATATAAACCTATGACAGGAAAGATACTATACACGCAATAATAAAAAAAAAAAAAAAATTTAAACAAATATAACGCAATGATGAAAACTTTATCGAAAAAATTCGATCACGGCAGTAAAAAAATACAATATTTGATAAGGTCCGAACCGTCTCTTTTTTAACCTCTTTTTGAAAATCAAAAATATATATATTAACATTATATATTTTTTTTCTTTGAAACTTTTTGAAATTTAAAAAAAAAAAAAAACTGTACCTGTGGCTAAAACATTTTAATGTACTCGTGTATATAATATATATACATATGTATATATATACAATGATACACGTCTTGTACCTTTGCACTTGACTTCCGCGACCCGTTACCTGGGTAGTCAAGTTATATACATCGTCTTCCGGTTAACCCAATGTTACCTCGTGGATAACCTCAGCTGCACGAGGCACCGTGATACAGCAGCCGGTGCTAAACACTTCGTCTGAAGTACTTTAAGTGCCTCAAGTACTACTGGCTTACGGTAGCGACTGAGACAACCTCGTGGTCTGGGAGAACCGTTTATAGATAGATATACAGGGTGAGTCTTATCAAAGGTCTGGGCCCCAGTTGCTATAAAACATGAATTTTGAGGAAATAAAACGTGCAATATCTCGTGAAAATTGGATTCACAGGACTCAGAGATGCACAGTATGAAAATTACGTTTGGTCTTTCAACCTCAAGTTTGTTCAATCAGTCGAGAAACTGCACTTTAACGAAGCTAAGCCACGCGCACATTTTAGGCCTTTGAAAAGACTCACTCTGTATATCTATAAGTTAAAAATTTTCGTTTAATAGTCTTCATTCTAAATAAATTGACTTATTTTCCTATCGAAATCAATGTTCAACAATTTTCATATTTATCTCATCATCATTATACAGATGACTAATCTGAATCTCTTTTTTTTTTGTGAATGGAAAGATTTTAGAGAGTTTTTAGAGAAACGCTCGGTTGCAAAGTCGATTCTCGAGAGGGCCATAGAGGTCGAAGGTCAAGTGAGGTTCAGACACGGTAAAAAAGGCAACCAGAAAAGTGCGCCTGGTTTACCTATATAAGACAAATCGTGTTTATTTATTCATTTATTTATTTAATTATTTATTCCTACAGATATAGTAATAGCAGCAGTGATTAAACTTCACGAAATAATTTTTCTTCGGATTTTTTGATTCTTTTTTTCATACATTTTGTTAATTATCATAATACTTATATAATTATTATATACTCGTATTACTATATATTTGTAGCTCGTGCTAACAAAGGTGCAGCAGTAAAATTGATAGCGATTCTTATATCTATTTTAAGTAGGTATACCTAGTAGATATAAGGCACTTAAGAAAATGAGAAAAATAAAAAAAGAACTATCATTATACATCGTATCTTTCTACGTATGAAAAATATCCATACAACTTTATATCTACGTAATACAATGCGATGGAAATTTTCATTCTGAGGTAAAAAATTAAAAGAGAGATATATTTTTTTTTTTTTGGTTTTGTTCAAATAAAACTATACCTACCAACGTTACAAAATCTCCTCATATATATTATCTCATCTGTATAATACTTGTCCTAATCCTAATTGTAAGAAATCGAATTTTAAGCATCGGAAGACGTAATTTGAAAAAAAAAAAAAGAATCACTTGATTTAAAAAATGGCATAAAATCTTTACCTAAATGATAAAAAAAACAAAAAATCTCAAATTTCTATGTTGTATTTATATATCTCAATTTCAAGGTACAATTGCATCTTTTCCACGGGACAGTTTCAGGGGTGTACATGATAGTACGATATATGAAACTCGAAGAATTGTCAGGATTACGCGGATACCAAGGCAGCCGTGGTGTCTGCTGCCTGCAATATTGATCAAGCTGACTGTCGGGGTGGTAGCGTGGGCGAGGGCGAGGGCGAGAGTGAGGACGAGGACGAGGGTGAGGGTGAGGGTGAGGGCGATGGTAGAGGCGCAGCATAGCCTCCCTCGCGCGCGTGAGTCACTTGGAGTCGAACAGCCCCACCCAAGCGTTCCGGCGTCCCAGCGTTCAGGCGTCTCGGTATCCCGGCACCCTGGCACCCCGAATCACGAGGATAAGATATTTGTCGTTCGGTCGCGTGCCGCAAAAAATAACGATGAATGAAATATATATATGTATATATAACGAATGATTATTGTTATTATTATATTTATGGAAAAGAACGTTATTCCGTCGTTCATCACGTCAATAAAACTTCTGGATGTATATGTATACGTATAAGAAAATAGATTCAATCGATGTTATTCGTCGCGATATATATACGTATATATCACGCAATGAGGGCAGGCATAATTTAATATCATTCTCTACATGTACATAAAAACGAAAAAAAATAGAACAAAGATTAATCTCTGATCAAGAAATCGCATCGTTTCAAAAAATGTTCAAATACACGAAAACAAAATATTTAAATTTGATTTTTGATATTCAAAATTTTCCCTCTTTTTTTGATGACATTACACTACGCTCTCGTATAGACGACTTAAATGGTCAAGGATCTTACTAAGTCCTGTGAAACGTTTTCATTCGTTCGTCTGCAATATGCGTTTCATGAACCCTTTACGCCCGCTGTGCTCTCACCCGTTCAAATTAATAGTACGACACGCGCTGCCGTATATATATATCCGGCATCTGTCACGCGACAGCATATACACTGTACTATAAATTGCACGTGTCGCATGCCCAGTATGAGGTTTACATATGGGTGCTACTGCCTATACCTACATGATATATCGATGGATGAGTAAAAAGCCACAGAAAATTATGCTTGAAAAAAATTCTGATAAAAAAAATAAATAAATAAGTTCTCTATTTATAGAGATGAGTCAGTTTTTTTTTTTTTTTCTTCCAAATTTCTAGTTTTGAAATTAATCTACAATTATACTAAAACCGCAATGAAGTTAACCCTATATGTATACATAGATATGGATAAAGTATCGTCGTATCTACGTATGTACGTGTAGATATATTTCGATAACCCGAAACTGAATTGGGTAATATAAACCCGCGTTTTGATATGTCGAACTTGATATATAGAACCATAATCTACACGTGAGTACATAATACATAATTCCGTAAAGAAATAATGAAGAAGTAACGATAAACTTATATATACTACTCGTGGACGAGTAGATAGTATAATATAATAGTAAGTAAATGAGTGAAGGTAATAAGAATAAGGCCAGGAACCCCGACTCAGATATCACGCGTAAGTTCGTCACGGTCGTCGCGGCGGTGAGACATCGCACTGTACTCTCACTCATAACTTGAATTTACGCAAAGAATATAATATAAGATTCTTAGACCGGAAGGGTTTGCCTTAGGTTACACGATCTCTTTCTCTTTATCTATAAAGATCTCAACGGTGTAAAGTTACAAGCTACTTATATACACACTCTCTATCTCTTTCTATTTAAACTTATTATAATATAAATAAAATCCGACTTATATGGCGTTGAATTCAACGATTTTAAAACCTCTAAAAATTTTGAAGAAATAAATTTAAAAGAAAAAAAAAATGTTAATACTGCGAGTATATATGAACAAAATTTTATCGATATTAAATCGCGTAGGATATCCTCAGTAACTATAATCGTACCGTAAAAACCTACGGAGCTATTCCGCAGAGTTGTTGATCAACTGCATTTCGGAGCGCATACATATAGAGTGGGTAAAGGCGAAGCAAATGCCCTGGAGCTAGTGGCAGAACATTGCAGTTTAACGCTTTAAACTGTGTCTCGAAACTGGGGCGTCAGATAAGTGACTTACCAGATACCTACACACAAACTAGGTCTACATGTAGAGTGATGCGCGTCAAGGATGAGAAAAGAGGCGGAAAAATTGATGTATGAAAGGATTTAAACAGCCGCAATGTATATAAGTGCTTTCTATGAGGCATAGGGTGTGATTATTAATTTTTTTTTTTTTTTTTAATATTATTAAGATAATCTCTAACGTTTAACGTAAACTTAGCCAAACACAATATCGACTGTGTATTATAGTTGATAAGTTTGCGAACATCTGTTCGCGTGACGAACGAACGAAACGATGTATACACACGGGTTTGGTGGTAGCTATAACCTAGGTCTCTGATTTCTTTGTACAAATTAACTGCATGCGATAATTTTCAGCAATCAAAGAAGCGGGTAATTTTAATAAACGTTACTTGTATATATATATACTACAGGAGGATTGAGGAAGGGTGCATGAGATTGTAACAGACTTATTTATACTACTTCTATACACGCAGCACGACGCTGAGACGATCGAAAACGAAAAACTGAAACTATAGTCAAGCAATAAATTTAAAAACAAAAAAGAAGAAAAGAAAAAAATTAACTCAATTTCTATACGAATAAATAGATCGAAGATAGAAGATTTTAATCCATTGAATTAGTTCTCCGATCATGTTATCGGTATTGATTAATTATTCCGTAGTTAATTTTTGAACACGAAATAATAATGTTATTTATTATTTTTTGTATTTATTATTATTTATAATTTCTTTTATCTTGTTTAGTTTCAACTGACTTTGTTAGATCGTGAACCAGTTAAACTAGTTTTTAGCCTTATATACGTATATAGATATTTGTACATGTTGAAAAACTATCTGCGGTTTATGGTAGAAAGATAATAAAATCGACTCATATATATACCTAAAGAATATGATTAGGTATAAATTGTTTTTTGTATTTTGGAATTAAATGGATTAGATATAAAAATATGATAAGAATTAGAAAGATTAAGAAAAAACACATACATATATATATTTTAATAAAAAGTAAAAAAAAAAAATTCACGACGTGTATTGTTATTACTAACTCAACTATGCCGGAAATTGACAATAGAGAATAAAACATAACGTATAAGTGTACGCAGCTCGAATGATTAATTTCTCACTCATGCAGTTATAACATGCGAACTGCAGATCGTGAGACAATGCAGTGCTAGTTGGCGCAGCAGGGTATTCCAATGCCAAATGGATAAAACGTCTATAGATACGTATATGTATGTGTGTATATATGTACAATGTACATGTATAATGCACACGTATAAGGTATATCTTATGAATCCCCGTTTATTCCTCGATCTTGGCACGTGTAACTAGGTCGTTATACTACCGTACACAACCGCGGGATGATATAGATGCAATATACTGAATATACGATGCCTTAACACGACGACCTTGACCCTTGACAAAAGAGACGTGCTCACTGCCGTATAAGACCACTATATATCTTGTAATTGACCAGAAGAGTTAAGAGGTCGCCTCTTTTATATAAAACAACAAAACAAAAAAAAAAAACAAAAAAAAACGACAATCAAATCTGAGGTCAATTGTCAAGGTCAAACGTGTCGGAATTTGAATAATTATTTAAAAAAAAAGGGGGAAGTAAAGGGATGATGAGAGACAAAAAAACGTTGAGCTAAATTCTGATAATTTGTTAAACTTTCGAAACACATATAAGAAATTTTTAATTCATTTTTTTCCCTACTCGCGTGTGTGATGTACGTGTAATAAGTCTCGTTTTCTTTTTATAGATTATCGGTTCAATAAATAACGAAAGTAAAAATTTTATACCGGTTATAATATGCATGATGTAAATTTTAGTATTTTATAATGAAATCTCATGTTAACGTGAGCCTTTCGCGTGTCACACCTCGTTGTGGTTATTAACAATTAAGTCTTGGCGTTATACCACTCGTTGTCACGCTAAATTCTAGTATTATAAGCGAGAATTTATTTATCGGATACAGTTATTACCGTCTAATTATAAATTATACGAAATAAAAATAAAAATAAAAAATAAAAATACAGATAGGTATATATATATAATACTTTGGTCTGCTTCAAACGTCTGATTAATAATTTGATATGTACGTATATGTGTGTATGTACATAAGGCCGATTAAGAGATTATCGCTTTGTATACTACAGTCGTGCGTATGACGTCACCGTAGTAATTCTTCGAATAATTTTCGATTAAATTTCAAGCAATTAAGCGATTGTAAAATACGACGAATTCATAATTTTTTCTAAACTAATATATATGCTTCAAGTTACAGATATTTTCCGTGCAAAATTTATACAAGTAATTATCTGCATCTCCTGCAATGCTTGGTCATCGCTTCAATTACTCTTTCAATAATCTGACCGATCAGAAACGATATACGTAATGTTTATTCTTATATTTCTTACGCTATAGTAGTGGGTCATATCTCACGCTGAGAAATTTTCCATATTGCAATTTAAATTATTATTATTATTATTATGATTATTATTTTTATATTAAATCCAGAAATTCATCATTAAAATTATCCTGTGGATTTTTATTAATACCCATATATTATATTATATATTCATTGATAAATAAAGTACAGATGGGTATATTAGTAGCATGAGTAGTCGACAGCATTTTAAAATAATGGTTAAATTATTCAAATTATAAAAAAATTTTACTATCTAACGATCTGAACGGTTTCATCGCGTGGGGTTGTGTTAAACAAGAAGGAAGTTTTTTTTTTTATTTTTAATGGTGTATAAAGAATTGGCTCAATAATTTTTTCATCAATTATTTAACACCAGACGCTGTATATAGTCTTTGCTATGGTCACAAATAGTAATAATAATAATAATAATCATAAATCATCTCGATAGCAATTTATTCTTAACGAATGAAATTAATTGTAAATTATAATCAATTTAAAAATTAATAAAATTCGTAATCGATCAATTTTATAGCACCTAATTTATTATTATTATTATTATTATTTGTTTCTTGATTTTTGTATACATTTTATGGTAACTATTTTTGGGATCAAAAAATTTATACACCTACTAATCATTTTTACGCAATATTGAAAAGATGAGTTAAATTTTTTTTTTGCACAAATAAATCCAACAAAGAATAAATCTCGTCTAGTTCGTAAGAAAAGAAGAAAAAAAAATGATAAAAAGTGTTGTTGATTCAAGACTCGCCTTGCGTGCTTAACAAGTAAATTTTTTTTTGTTTTTCAATAAATATCAAAACACGGACGTGAGCCAGGAGATAATATGTGATATGCTGTTTATTCTGACTCTTGAGTGCATCTATTCACAGCTATTATCGTAATAAAAAGAAAAGAAGACAAATAAAGAAAAGAAATGATGATTAAACGGTTACATTATAATAATAAAAAAAATTACAAACAAGTTGTCATAACATTAATCAGTGTGTGATTTATATGTTAATTAAATATTAACAATATTAATGAACCGATGAGAAAACACTATAAGATGTAAATTCCAATACGGTTCATTAATTACTACCCGGAAATTATTGAATAAATGAGGGGAGGGAAAATATTTTTAGTAAATAATGTAGGAAAATAATTATAAACTGAATACACACGTAGCTAACGTTTGTAAGGTTATTGTGATGTTTCCAACGTCAAACATTTACAAGTATAAATAGTACATCTCTTGTTATATAACGTTTTTTTTAAACCCTGCAAAATATCAAGTATTTATTTTAATCCTATCTATACTGTGTTCATGTTATTCATATTTTATTGAGTATAATTATAATGCAAACGTAATTGAACGAAGTATAGTTTTTTTAAAATAAACGCTGCACCCTGTGTCAAAGGATTATATTATCTAAAAGCGTGAATTATCGAACAAAAAAATGATTACAAATGTTCGTAGCGAGTTATTCCGATAATTAAATATAATCATGTCTAGTAAGGAAGTAAAGGCAAGATGTTTTACACTTTTGATATACAATCTCATTTTACAATAACTACGGTTTGCAGTCACCGTTATTTCCTGTTGATAACGAGACACATCATTTCTTGGTTAATGGAATATTGAAATTATTGTTTAATGTGGAATAAAACTTTTATTAAGAATTACCGCTCCAAATTAATACACACTTTATAAGAGTCTTATTCTAGTCGGATTTAGTTAATTTTTTATACAAAAGAAAACCACCCCCCGCATAGCCGGCGCCCTAACTGCCATGTGCCGCCCTCGACCTTTCCCCGGCAAGTTATACGGCCATTAGTCGATCGAAAATTATATTTGATATATTACAAAGCTGCGTAACCTTGGCGTAAATTATAATCGAACTGAGAAATGACCCTTGGAACATACTGTCAAACTATTATCACATGATACGATATGATTGTACAAACGACCCATCCCAACTCGAACTTACCAACAGGATAAAAGTGACAAGATGTCAGGGTTTTTTAGTGGGCAAAGATCAATTCGACTCACCATATTTACTCCGTGCCTTGCTAGGTATCCAAACATTTCACCGAAACACGAAACACCATTCAAAAGTCGGGTGAATTAACCAATATGTCACTTTTTTAAACGTAAGATCAACCCGCAAACACAGAAAATGGCGTTACTCACTTGCCAGTGCCACGGCCGACTCGATTATGCTATGGAAGCGCCGTTTGCCGCCCGTCCCAAGTGGTCATATTACGAACTATCTACATCGACGATAGAACGCTCGATTTCGATTGTTGTTCGCTCGTTAAATCATTATTTAGAATTTGCAATGCACTGATATTCATTAATAGGTAAAAGAAATACAACTCTTATGCCTTTTTCTGAAATCACACATAATCAATACAAGACCTGTAACCCTGTAGAGTTTAGTTTTTATTCTTTTAAAAACGAACAAGTTAGATGAAATCGATAGTGAAAAATCTCTCGAGACTTGAATAACGAAATGCGACTCGATTATATCGAATTGTTTAATTTTTAGCTTGAAAATTGACTGACTATCATCATCGAGTGACGTTTGTTGAGTAATAAAGCTGACAAACTTTTACCGTGAATCGTTTGAATAAATTAAACACGATATGGCTGATGAGGCTGAGCAGGTAATCTCTCATCCTTGAAATAAAGAAAAACGAAAAACACAATTCATACGATTGTTCGCGTCACATAACCTATAAATTTCATTCTCTTCACACACAGGTTCCTGCCATTAATGTTAAGGAGCCTTTAGATCTGATCAGACTAAGCTTAGACGAACGAATTTACGTCAAGATGAGAAACGAAAGAGAACTCAGAGGCCGATTACACGTAAATATTACATCAATACTATGTGTTACATCTCATACGTACTACAATTTAACACTGATGAATGAAATAGGGGATGCGGACTTAGTTCGGTCGATAATGTAGATAATGCAGTATTCTCTCTCTCTCTCCTTCCCCCCAAGCTCCCTCGGTGCTTGTTATCGGCCGGGTAAGAAAGAAGAGAGAGAGGTCATGTGAACTGCATTACCGACCGAGCAAGATTCCTTATGCGGCTTCTTCACGACAATACAAATGCTTTTAAATTATAGGTTTATTTTAGATCGCTTTTTTAAAAAGATAATTGAGAATAGTGAGAGTTTTAAATCTCTATTAAATGTTAAAATGGTTCTTGTAGGGTTCGATTGGACTTTTGATTATCGATTTTTGATTTTTGTTATTTTAATTACAGGCGTATGATCAGCATTTGAATATGGTTCTTGGCGAAGCAGAGGAGACTGTGACTACAGTTGAGATAGATGAAGAAACTTATGAGGAAGTTTACAGAACAACTAAAAGAAACATTCCGATGTTATTCGTTCGTGGAGATGGTGTTATTTTGGTCTCCCCACCCAGTATGAGGGCGCCAATATAATTCTCGACGATTACTGTATTTAAGGATATTATTATTTAGGAAGTTAGTTAGGAAGTGCGAAGACTTTTCACTATCTTATCTACACATATTTCAAAATAAACTCCATTTTTTATTATATAAAATTGTATTTTATTCAGCCTTTTCGATTTGATTTCTTAAGATTTACGCCAATAAGGCTAACCTTGAATCTTAATTCGTTATTTCTTGATTCGGTCCGCATATCAATAATGGAATAAACTGTTCTCAAGCTCCAGGGTGTTTAAAGGAGCTGGAATCTTTCAAGGTCCTTGAGCTTTGCTAAATAGTCTTAGGATTTTATTAATAAAGTCAAATTTTATGAAGACATTTATTTTATTTGAGGATTGATTCACTAGATTGATGATTTCATCTACTTCATGAATTCATGCACATTATTTACACTTTTTTTTTGTCATAGTACAGCCTACTAAACGAACAAAGTATTATTAGAGAGCGAAAAACTTTCATCGTTATATTTCACTGCATTTCTGTACAAAAAATTCACAAATAATGAATACATCAAAAATAAATCGATGTTTTAAATCATAGAAACATTGTCCACCACGAAAGAAGTTAAGAAATTGAAAATAGACTAATATATGGTTTCGAAAACGAGTCGAAAATATTGCTAAAGACTTTGAATCTTGAATTTGAGAGTCTCAGATCGATACTAAAGTGTCTTTTGTTGACTTAAGTCCTATTAAATTGTTCCTGCTTTACTCAGATAGGAAATATTCAATGCAGAACTAAATTAATCTTCGAATTTTCGATTTATTTTCGATACTAAAATTAATTTGAATACTCAATGGTTCGGAATTATTTTAAATAACGATGTTTGATTTGTTAAACATTCTACAATAACAGCAAAGAATTCACGAGGCAAAATTCATCTTGATTTTAATTATTATACACATTTATGAAGAGGTAATGCTTGTTAAGAGACGATTCAAATACCATTTTGATAATCTTTAGGCATATTGGCAATATATATTTTATAAGCAGATTTCTATAAACTACAAAAAAGTGATCATTCCATAGATTTTCTAGATCAAAATTCGATAGACAGGATTTTGAGGCACAAGTCAGTGAGAGCTAGTCTAAATTTTACTGTTTCGACTTTTTGGTATACTGGAATTCGTGAGGTGTGATTTACTATTGATTCTAGACTCAGGTGGACTCGTTATTTGGATTGTCAAATCTGATATTCTTTGATCTTTGAGCTTCATTAAACTTTCAAGGTGTGATACTTTGTGATTCAGGGTGTTTATCGCTTCGTTTTTCTCCTGTAGCTCCAATTTCAATTTTGTAAAAACGTGACGTGGAACCGTCTTGTTTGCAACCTCATCGGGATTCAACAAAGATCTCACTGTCTCTACATTACAATAAATTTTTCATCAATACGATACGTGATTATATAGGACATTTAAATGATTAGCCATCATAAGGAAAAAGCAAATTAATATTAGAAAATTTCATGCACTATAATAGTTGCGACCAATTATTCATTTATCAAAATCAATTTGTCCAAAATGATAATTACGACACGAGCATTATGAAAGAGTTAAGAAGTGGAGAAATATAGCTGTGGTAAAAGTTCTTTGAAAACGGACAGCTTTTTATAAAAAAAAAAAATCAATTCTTTTTTAGGTGAGGTAGGTACTTGTAAGCGGATTTCATTCATCATGAGATAAATAAATTCGGACATAAAAAATCATAGAGGTCCGACTAAAAAAAAAACTTTGAATAGCAAGCTCGCAGATATTTTCCCAAAAAATATCAAAGTGTAAAGTTATAGTTAAATTAAATAATAATAAAATGAATAATAACTTCTCATATAATATCATTTAGGGGTAAATTTTAGATCAGACCTCTGTGACTTTTTTCAGTTACTATTTACGGAGCTTGAGGTTTGATATCTGACAGTATCGACAATAAAACACTATTTTTTTCAAGTTTGTGATGTGTTGGTTACTTCTATTTCCTGTTTTTTTTTAGTACATACGTCCATTCTTACCACCCCTGCCATTTTCTTCGTAGTTGAAGTATAAGGAATCCCTTTCAGCGTTGCAGTCTTTCAGTATTTTCGCCCTCAAGTCGCTCAAGACTTTTTCAATTGTCCCTTGCTGCGAATTAGCTAGTTGATTGATTACTTCCTTGCCCAGTTTCATCTCAATTTTTCCAAGAACTTTACGGTTTAATGTTGCCCAGTTATCAATTTTTTTCGCTATGCTACTTCCGGCGATGTAATTATGAACGTCAACGTAACGGGGATAATATCTTTTCAGTAATTCAGCCATAAGAACTAAAAATATCACAAATCATTATTTCCTAACGTAATTAGTATAAAAGAAAAAAATTCAATTAATTTTCTGCTATATTTTCAGAAGGTCCGCAGATAAATTTTTATGGTGTATCTATGAAAAAAAAAATGCAATTCTTTGGTTAGATTCCAGGACTCGAAGTATATCCACATTTAAAACGTTAAATATAGTTTTAATATCCACCAGCGTCTGAAAAATCTCTTGAAATATTTCTCTTTGGTCTAGAAAATTGAATTTGATCAATCCAAGCGTAGATTTCTTCCACAGTCTCTCCTTCTTCCATAATATTTGCTCCATCGCTGATGGAATTGGTAATGGACATAGTTATCGATAATTTAATGCAATCGTGGTTTTATTTAAATCCTGTTTAAATCCGTTGATAAAAATCAGCATCGAACACATATATGTATCAATTTTATGCCTATATTTAGCCCCAAAAATTATTGTTATTTTTTACTTTCTATCTCCTTTTCTTATACACACACAGTCATGAATTTTTCGTTACCATACTAATTGTTGATATTTATTCTCTGTGGAAAGGAAAACAAATTCTCAATCATGGCTATTTGCGATCAAGCTCAAGAAAACTATGTCTACACAGAGGAACGGGGGATGTCACCCTCTACCTTGTTCAACGGTCTAACTTACCTACATAGGTGTATATGGGTAGTGGATTAATTATAATAATTGCAAAGGGTTTCATAAAATCCGAGACGACGCTGAGTTCTATTTGCGGAAAACGGCTCGTTCGTTAAAAGATATTACAGAGAGAGTGTCTTAGCCTCTAAACTTTCGCTAATTAAGCGTAGGTACCGCATCGTATCGCACCACACCGCGGTGTATATAATAACCGTGAAAACCAAGGCGTCGCGGTGGAGTTCAGAGGCAACGCGGAAAGGTTGGATGTTGGGTATTCGTGGGGTACGTGGGGTGGAGTTGGCTCCTTTTCCACTAAAATTAAGCGACTACCGCGAAGACGAACCCCAGTATTTCCAGTCCCATCCGTTACCCTTACGAGTATCGTTCCCCTCTGTTACGCCTTCGCTGCTTGCTCACCTTTGCAAATGACCACGTCCATATATTACAAGGCAAATGAGTATACTAAGGCCGGTCGTATACCAGGGTAACTAATTCCGATAGTTAATACGGTGGGATTTAGTGCGGGAGACAATGTATCCTAATTTTCGGGGTGTACACCTCCGGCAATTATCTTGTCACCGAATTTCACAATTTCATACAACTGATGTTGTGTAAGCCGCAGTACAATCCCCGAGTAACACGATCCATCCCTTGTATTATCTAACAAGGTAGTCCATGATTCAAAGCATTTACATCTATTCACATGTTTACAATCTGAATTAATAGTTCCGATCTATAATACGTGAACGATTAAAAAAAAAAGAAAAAAAGAATATTTTTTTTCTCATTAACTAGGGATAAATGATGCCTCAATTTTTTTTTTTTTTTAAATTTTTTTTTTTCTTAATTAAGCTATGAAATTGACGTTGGGAATGCAACGATTTTCGCAAATTAAATTCTTCACAGCAATTATGAAAACCTGGATTAACTTCATTTTTTAAAAAATTTTTGTTGATTTTTTTTTCCCCGCTCTTCTTGAATTTTACCGTATGCTCAGTGTAAAATTGAAATATATGGATGGGTGTCTGTATATACGAAAAGAGGGAAAAATGAGTGTATTTATTTTATTAACGTTTGATTGAAATTAAATTGAACATATTTGACTATTAATATTTATTCCGAATTAATTCCCTGAGACCTTAATGCTTTGTTGTTTGAGGGTAATAACAATTTGGGTGTATATTATAATTATGTTTACATTTAATATCTGGGTATATAGGTATATACATACAGGTATATATTTTTTTTTTTCTCTGTCAATATCCTGAAGCGTTGAATCCAATTGAAAACGTAGTAACGGTGGATTTAATAACGCGAAATTCCTCTTCACTTCGAGTGTACTGTGTCTACTGCATGTATGTGTATGTATGTATGTATGTATGTACGGTACCAGCGATTCCAATTACTATATGCTACATATATGTTGTATTCATTACATCGCTTAATTACTATGGATTTAACAAAATTCATTTTAGCAACAATTTTGCTGTCATAAAGCTTGAATATTTTCAGCAAATAGTTAATCCCTGTCTCCCATGCATGACTCTATCGTCTTTTTCACCCTCACAATTTATCATGGTCAATGAACTGTCATATTTGGTTATATTTTGGGGATCGGGGTCCAAACTAAATTCACAAATTCTATTGAGTTCTGATATTTTAGCCAAAATTTATTTGTCTTTTTCGTTGAAAGTTTGAAGATAGTTGTTTCTGATTCTCTAAATCTTAGAGATTGCTCCACAGTGTAGAACACGTCTTTACGAAAGGCAAATATCCAACCAGACCATTTCTCTTGTTGTATATTTAATAAGATATCCATAAAACATGGGGGATGACAAATTAATTCCCAGGCACAGGTAGGTAGGTAGGTAGGTAGGTATGTCCAGTGGATGGTTTGCACGGTCTTCAGTTTCGTGGATCTAAATCAAGTGCGAAAATAGCAATTGCCCCGGACCATGGCACAAGGTCTTAATTATAACGTCTCAAGTAACGAGGGTAGGCACGCCTGGCGACGTAATATATGGAAGGACCAAACCTGCAGGGGAGAGTTGCGTGAGGGAGCTTGTCGTCATGACTCGTGAGCGTTGTTCCACTGAGCATTAATATAATGTCGTATCATGTAATTAACTTACACACCAGTAATTTTTTCATCCCTTAATATTGTATAATAAATAAATGAGTAGGAGTGACTGAACTTTTTAAGTTCTAAATTCCATTAAAATTTTGATAAAAAGTTGCTGTGAAATTGAGATAAAAGTTTTCATGTTAATACACATAGTACGGTACGATATACGATGTGGTACATACATACCATTCGCGCTACGATACTCCTGCAACGCTTGAGGATCTCTGCATGAAATCTTCTGGGATTCAACGTAAGATGTAACGAAAATGGAAGTTATAGGATGTTAAATACTAATGGAGCTCGGGAATGGCAGGCGAGAAAGTTGCTTGAATGAAATGGAGTTGGTGACACACACGGTGGTGGTGTAAACCCGGGCTCAGAGGGCTGTAAATGTAATATACGTGTCAATTCCTGAGATAACAGTGGGTCTGCTCTTTGAATGTAATTTGCCAATGTGTGATGTATGTACTAGGTATAAAACGTAGATTCTTTTTTGCTTCTTTTTTTTTTTTTAAGAAATGGAGCCCAGGGACATAAATCTACACGTATATTTACTTACTTTTTATCTTTCTCTTCCTTATCTTCTCTTCTTTCCTAATACATTTTTATAGATGAACCTCCCGCAGGCTGAAAACCGACCCTAAGTTCAAGTTTCGAACTTTTAAGGACTGATTAAGATTGCTTTTCGTTTGCTTACTTTTGCGTGCTCTGTATTTTCATTCGTTTACTATATACATATAAGCCTGTATCGAAAGTTAAAATTTATGGAGCGACTTTTCGAAGCTTGGAGAAGCAGTATTCCAGACTTTAGGAGAGTGCGTAGGCTCATTTCATTTCTTGTTTTTCTACCCAAGATGCAAAAAAAAAAAAAAAAAAAAAAAATGGGCAAAATTACTCACCGAGTTATTATCCGCGACATTACTTTCATTCGCACTCTCCACGCAGCAGATTCTCATTCCATCACAAGATTTCCTCACTCTCGTGATTACCTCGTTGACTTTCTTTGCTTTCCCCTGATTTTTTGAGATCGTTATCATATTGGGGTCGAGATTATAATCGCGTAATCATTTCACCATTTGAAATTAGTTATTAGCGGTATTCAGTTGGGTTAGTCTCCCTCGGATTATCCCGCATCTTGCAAGTTCATGTGGGGATTGTCTTGAATTTGAAGTGACGTGAATTAAAGTGAAAAGTTCGTAGACGTCTAGAGTTCAGTATAAAAATGCGACAGCATGTCGCTGTATAGTAATGATGAAAATAAAAATAAAATCGATTTAATGGAAGTAGAGGGTAATTTATCAAGCCGCCATTTTCTTCAGCAATTTCGTACACATAGAATCGAGCTTCTGAGTATTCGAACCAATTTGTCGATAGGTGAAACGCTTCGTAGTTCCGCAGTGTCAAGCTGCAGAACGGTGTATATCTAGACTTGGCATGAACATGGGCTTGAGGTAATTTACTCTATAGGAGGCCTCATTTGTACGACTTGTACCATTTGTAAGCCATGAGACTGCAGGTTTTACCAAGAAGAGCTATTTCCTGATATTGCTAAAGCCACGTCACTCGAATTTGATTACATAGAAACTCGTCGAGCTTTGAAACAATTTAATCACATTATTCCGCTCCCCTTGTTTTTCCAATTTCTTCATTACGTACATTTCGACCTCAATATTCAATTGTATTCCTGAAGCCATATCTATTAATCGAAGATAATTGTAAGCTACTTGCTTCAACGATCGTTATAAGTCGATGGCTGGTCTATATATGCAAAGAGAATTCTACGCTGATGAAACAATCTCTAATTGCGGAAGTCTTGTATCTCTAGTCAGTATATTTATAATTGACTATAATTTTCATAATTTCTTCCTTTAAATAGTTATAAATTGAATAGCAAATTTTCAGTATATACAGTCATCTAATTGAGGTTATTAATTTACCAGGTAAGTCCCCCACGGGATTCCCCGTACACGGTGCAATCTTGTAACATATTTACGAGCTCACCTCTGTGGTAGCGTTCGCTTCGCTTCCTCGTAATATTCAACCTAGCTATAAGAAACATAAGTAAATTTTCTTGAATATTTTGACAAAAGATTGCTTCGTGAATGCTTTATGTTTTAGGAAAATCGACGAACCGCTATACCGACGATATTTTCTACCAACTTTAACCTTCATACCCGTTTCCAAACTTTCCCGATTATCATATAGCACTGAGATCGTATAAGCCATATCCAGAGCCAGAGCCAGAGCTAGACACTATTGGAATTTCAATCCAACTATTGAACAACCGTATTATACTTTCAACAGAATTCTACTACGTTGAATTTTCTATTGGAAACACATTTTTTCAGAGTCATTTACTCCGCGTATACATATGTATAGCAAGGAGTGTTCAGGTTTGATCTCAATGTGGTTTCGCGTGTAAAACACAAGCTTGAAATTGAAACTCAGCTAGGGTGTTGAATCGGAAAATAACAGCCCTCTGTATTTCGGTTATTCTTAGCCGTTCTGCGTTTAGAAATTTAGGGAAACGAGCGCGAGGATCAAGGCGCGAGAAACAACCGAGAATAATATATTGAGCAGCGAGTTGTTAAGGGTACCACCGCCATACGTCATACAAGATTTTGAATAATTTTCAACACCGTGGCTTACTAGTGTATGCATGAAGAGTAAGGCTAAGCAAATCTAGCCGGTGAATTGCGTTTCCGTTTGTACATGAGAATACATATTTTTAAAAAGAATATCGCGTATGCGGCTTCTTCGAGTTGCTTTTCCAAAGCTTTTTCTTTCCCCTTTCATTTTTCACTGTTTTTACTTATTTGACATGAAAATGAGACGGGAGAATTGAGAATAATGCCGAGTAGAGTAGACAGACTCATGTTCGTTGCAGACTATAAATAGAAAGTCAAATTCGTTGGCATTTGCTTGCACAGACTTTGTATACTTAGGGAGAAAAAACAAAAAAACAAAAAAAGAATCATGTAGATATATACTCTGCAGTTTGCCTTATTCTCTCATAGAATTATTCATGCGTAGGTAGATACACACATACATACCATACATGGGTTAATTTATCATTTTTTACATAATTTTTTTTAACTGAACTGAATCCGGGTGTTTATAATTTGAAAATAATTCGAATTTGAGATTCATAAAATGTTCAACTGCAGCTGGCTTCAACCGAAGTTTTTTTTACTAAATATACTCGTATATGTCCATGAAGGGTAGTTCTGAATAGTTAATTATTTTAGTGGAGAGTGCTAGGAGAATTATATATCTCTGATGACATCCACCTAGAAGCATAATCGCCTTTTTAGTACACTCTCTCGATATTTCTCTCTTTTTCTCTCTGTGTCTCGTGTGCGATAAAAGCGATAAAATCCAATTACTTTTATTAAACCCCTTTAAATCCCATCCCGCCACTCGACAGTGAATTTCTATTTTATGGAGACCCGAATCGAATCTCGTTCGCGCTTGCCTACCTCTTTATCGATTCTAAACGATCAAGTTTACGGAGGGGACATTCACAAATAAAGTATCTTTGTTGGTCTCTTGTGTTATCCCACTGCATTGACTCAGAATTACTATTTTTATATTTTATAACTTGAGAGTGTATCGGAAATCAAAAAATTTCAGTTTCGATCATCATATTCCGAGAAAGTATAGGGGGCATTCTAGCTCAACTCAACCAACTATTGACACTCATGTCTTCGAATTTTTTTCGAAAAAACATATGTTAATGTTCGGATAAAAAAATAATGTTTCTGTTAGCTACAGGTCTTGCATTCAATTTTTGACAGTGATACAATTTTTATTAAATTCAGACGGCGAACATTTGAAATTTTCGTCAAATGTAAATACGAAAACGTAGAAAAAAATGTTGAATACAAAAAATAACCGTTATCTCACGAATTTCTACTCAGATTAATTGCAGAATTTTTGAATCACTTTTCGACCTAATTTCGCTTGATAAGCGTCGAGAATTTCGATTTTCTCAAATGTCGCCATAACCGATTTGGATGAATTTTTTACACAAAATACTAGACCAAAAAACTAAATTTTCAAGACCTTTACCAATATGCCTCGATCTCTGGTTCCAAAGATATGAATTTTATTAAATCCAATATTGATGAAGTCAATCTAGACCGAGTAAGGGGTTGGTTGAAAAATAATATAATTAAAAAAAATCAATAAAAAAAATTGTTAGATTGTTCTGAAATAAATCCTCAGAAGCAGTATATGGTGATTAGTATACTATCTTGTATTATTTTTAGTTCGACAATGTATTTTCAACCAACCCCTTATTCATTTTTGATTGATTTGATCAATATTGGTTTTCGTAAAATTCATATCTCTGAAACCAGAAGTCCAGGCATCTTGGTTAGGGTCTTGAAAGCTTTGTTTTTTGATCTAGTATTTTGTATAAAAAATTCATCCAAATCGGTTGTGGCGACATTTGAGAAAATCGAAATTCTCGACGCTTATCAAGCGAAATTAGGTTGAAAAGTGATTCAAAAATTCTGCAATTAATCTCAGTAGAAATTCGTGAGATAATGATTATTTTTTGTATCCAACATTCTTCTTTACGTTTTCGTATTTATATTCAACGAACCTAATAGAGGTAGAAAAAAGAGGTTAATAAAATTCTTGAATTAAATGATTCTTGTTACGAATACGTAAAAGGGGTGAAAAAGTTGTTTCATGTTGTATGTTTGAAAATTATTGACAAACCTAAATATAACATACTCAGTGTTAAGAGAACCTTTACCAGTGACTGATACTCTTTTAACAAAAACCCGGAAACTTTGGATGCTTGAAATTACCATGTGGAATGTATGCTGCGATAAATGTCTCTATGACACGATACGATGCATCGAGTTCTTCAACATACGTGAGTATAAAAAAAAGTGTAAGAACTTGAAAATCGATAAAATAGTAACTGATGCCATTATAACATGAAACTACTCATTGACATTCATTTTACTAATTATACATACACGTTCAACACACACTAGTCCAAAAATCGTCCCATGAATTGTTAAAACTTTTCCTTCTATTAGACAGAAGCTACTGTATTCAAAACTGGAAATGATAGTTTTCATTAAATCAGTTGAATTGATTCTAAACGGCAGTTTGGGCACATTGCAGATTTTCAAAATTTAAACAATAGATATTCGAATCGAATAATAGACATACTATGCATTTGATGTGTGCGGTTAAACGTATTCGCCTCAGGGCAAACGTCTATCCCGAAGACACGCTGAGTTTTGAATGAAGTTATTGTAAACCCTGCGTGAACTTTTTGATATATCTATTATACCAGTATATATATAAGATCACCTCAGACTCGCCTTTGGAAGCTCGTGCGGTTTCCTGGTGGACGCGGTTTCCGGTGGGAATTGTAAATTTTCTGACAGCTACTTTACCGCGGAAGAGCCGAGCCGTGCAGGCTTTGGATTGTGTGCAGGTATGAGTGAGCTTGGTTGGGGGGCTAACAGTGCAGGTATAAAGGTAGGAAGGTTACACCCTCCGCGTACCGTGGTTTGCTATGGTGGCTACTCGATGAAATATTCAACGAGCCCGAGGCACGCCGTCATTGCTTTCTGGGGGTTACGTTGCGGCGGTGGATATATACCCTACGTGTATATATACAGATCTAGCTATCTACCCCATCCGCGTTTTCAAACCCCCATTTTGCCCCCTTTTTGCCGGCAGTCGACCGCCATACGAATACATTACTTTTCTCCATTTTCCGCCATTACTATCTTGCCTTCAGGGGGGGCCGATGCGAGGCAAGGCCCGGGCCAGGTTAGGCAAGGAAAAGGTATTGGAAAATTTTGTTTGTTCAGAGTTTATAAAACTTTAGTTTTCGGATACAACTTACGTGTATAAGGTGTTACGATAGATACTATGGTTATATAAGAACGTAAAACAATTTTATATACGATGAAGGGAAAATATACGAAGAACTAGATAACCCACACCCTCCATCTAGTCACATAAAACGCTAAGTTAAACCGAAGAGAAGGGAGCGCATGTTGTGAACGTGGATACAGGGAGAACATTCGCACATTTCTCACACGTTCCTTAAACCCTGAAAATTATTTCAGATTCATCTCGGCACACATTCCCTCATCCTTTGGGTATCTTTCTAATGATGATCCTCTGAAACGATGTCATACCTTTTACTATTTACATTTCCGAATGGAGTTGATTTCGTAGATATCTACATCTCGGGTCATGGTACGCTTGGAAAAAAGCGCAAATAGAGAACAGAGAGTTTTTCTTTCCTTTTTTTTTTCTTTTCTTTTTTCAAATTCGAGATAATTTTAATGAGACTGGAATAATTGCCAGATATAGTAGAGATAATATTATGTAAAGGTATTACGAATTTTCTTATACAGTTAGACATGCAGAGTGAGGTGCGCTGAGCGCTGCGACTCACAATGAAGCCAATAAAAGACTAATAATAAAAAGGTAGAATTAAAATAACAATCGTAGCCAGTGAACGAGGCATGGGAAGTGGTTGTCTGCAAGGAAAGTGAAGGTTTTTAAAATGAGGACGAGAGGCGCCAGGAAAGTCGGAAGAAGTCGAGACCGGGATCTGCAGAGTGGAGAGATGGGAGGAGGGGGATCTCGAAATAAATTGTACTTCTTGACTGAATTGATTCCCCAGGACACTTAATTTACAGGGGTTCAAAGTTGGTGAGCAGGGTATATGGTCGTGCTATTTTCAGACAATGAAATACCTGAGGTATAAGGTAAGTGTAGATATTTCCGCATACACTCGTACTGCACCAGCCTTTATATGCAGATGTCAATATGTTGTCACGGCTTTAACAATAACAAATTACAAAAGCCCCGTGTTAAACTTGTCACAGTCATGAATTTAATAGAAATAATGTCGTTCCGTTAAAGCTCAGAGTTCAAATGGTACCGCAATGCATT
This sequence comes from Macrophya annulata, assembly GCA_963924015.1. Lineage (NCBI taxonomy): Eukaryota > Metazoa > Arthropoda > Insecta > Hymenoptera > Tenthredinidae > Macrophya > Macrophya annulata. The sequence goes on along the minus strand of OZ001257.1, from coordinate 37,007,068 downwards.
AACTGAGTATACATACTGGTAAAGTTCCCTTTACACATTAAAGTACGAAAACTGTAGTGGCGCCACTTATTGAGATCAGTTTAGCGTACTTTACGAAATTTTTTTTTTTTTTGGGGGAATATCGCATATCGCGTCGTGTAGTCGAAGTCTGTTCCAGACGCAAAGTCCAATGCACGGTAATCCCTGAGCAGTAGAGCCGAGGAAGGCCACACATGATGCGAAAAAGGCCTAAGCTCTTTTCAGGGACGGCGTTTTTGAGTAAGTCCTCTGGATTAAAAGTTGGACCATATTTCAACGGGAGGAGGACCGCGCCGCGTATCTGCCAAGGGCTTACTTCAATTTCTGAACTTTATACCTACCTCGGAAGTTCATCTGCCGTTTTCTCTCCCCTTCTATCACCATTCGTTTAGATTATAGCTATTTCCTTAGTCTTTGCAAATAGAATTGAAAATAATCTTTATATTATGCGAATTGTACTTACCTTCAATTGGTACAGAGTATACAGATACAAAGAAAAATAAAGTTTCTATTCAGGTATGTATGTTGCAAATCTCACTTATGTCCGCCACGTGAATGTCTCTCTTTATGGCTCGTATAGTATTTCTTATTATACCAATATATCGACAGTCTACGGTCGAGGGTCGAATTTTCAAACAGTAAAATCAGTTATTTTTACCGCTTTCTCCCCCCTCTCTTTGTCACAAAGAATGATGGATGAATATATGAATTTGAAATATGTATTCATGACCTGTCTATAACCCTGGTATTCGCATATCTGTAATAGATATTGGAACTGGCGCAACGTTGAGCATGATGGAATGCTACCAATGTTTGTTAATCCCATGAAATTTCATCGAAAACTTTTTTCTGTCGCTCAAATTTTTTTCTTTTAGTTTCTTCAACGAACGTCTGATTTAAATTATACTAATTTTGGTGGGATATATATTTTTATTATTTTTTTTTTTGTTTCATTTCTTTTTTTGACTTGGTTATATATTTCCAGATGCCATGAGGTGTTGAGATATAAAAAGATTTCAACACCGAAAATACGTTTTAAAATTTCCACGGGGTGGAAAAACATTGAATATGAAATTCTCGAGACTTGGGCGTCCACCCTCGAACCGTTACGGCTCGTAGGCCTACCTCTATTACCATTTTGGCATCATCGCGCATCGACTTATCATACGGGGAATCCCAAGCCGTAAGAGAGCATCATTTACCACTTTATGCGCATTTAAATGTTATGGCGAGAATTTAGGTGGGTTTTCATTCCTTGCAGCGGAGGGTTTTTTCTCATCGACCGAGACTCGCGAAGGTCTTGCGGATTTTAAATATATTCAATTCTATAATATACTCGGGAAAGCTAGAGGCCGCGGGCCTCTCAGCAACGGTCAACGAGGGACCACAGAAGAAAAATATATTATAAGCCGTCGAAGGTGCGGGTATACCTACGTATATAGCGAATCTTGAAGAGTATACCTTAGACCTATACAATTATTGAAAATCCATTTCCCGATTCCATATTATTCCAAAAAGTCGTCATCGTGAAAGTAATCATCGTTTCTATCAAGTTTCTAATTAAATTTTTGTATTACTCTACGATCTTCACCAACAAATTTTCAGTCTATGTTCTTGAAGTTACATTCCTTTATTAAGTTCAAGAATTCTGCAATGAACATTTTCATCAAAACTGGTATGAGAGAAAAACGGTATATGGCTTTGAACAATCAAAGCTCGCTGTATGCTATGGTAGATATTGAGATAAAAATTTTGACTCAGGAATATTTTTGAAACCCGTATATTCTGCAGTGTCATTCAAAATATGTAATGGCACAAATCACATCACCCCAAAAAAACAAAAAAATAAATAACGTAAATAATTGAAAAAATTAAAAAATCCCCAAAGCTTCAGTTTTTTGTGAAAAATTTATTCAGACTTGAACACGCGTTTCTATAATAAATTTTTATTTTCTTTCGTTTCATTCAAACGAAGTGAATACCGCAATGGAATTATCTATCAAAGTAGTGAATGCAGTGGTTAATAATCAATCGATTTACTGGTTGAAGAGTACATACCTTTCACTATTCAGGTTACATATGTATGTACATACATACATACACATATACAAAGAGTATTGAAAAGTATAAAAGCTTTGATTCCGGAGATAACGAAGCTTGGAATAGTTCTTTATGAATGCATTCCGCATCGCGGTCTGTGTCATTAGTCAATTTGAAATTTCAAACTGTGCTCACCTGTATATAGATATAATCTCTCCCCTACCCATCACGTGCATAAACGTTTGGTCCAGTACCCTAACTGTACAGACGCAGACTCCCATTACCAAAAATCAATATCAACTTGAATTTTTCAATCGAGTTTCGTATTAGCATATATACATTCGTTGTAACGTTCGGTTCATCGCTATTTGTAGTCCATTTAGTCTGAAACGAATGGGATTTATCAATGAAACGGGCTTTCAATTGCTATCGGTGAATCCAGCACGGTGATGAATCGCGGACGTGTTGATGATACTGAAAGTTCAAAGCCATCAAATGTGAGTTAAACGAGTGAGTTCAGAAGCTAGTATAGTCGATAAAACGATCCGTTCGTCAAAACGTACCTAAAACAACTCTTTGAAAGTTTCAAAGATCTAAATTTTCCACCTCTAACTTTTTATACCAATAGAATATCTTTCAACGTTGTAATCTCACTTCTGTTATTCAAATCCGTTCCTGTCAGAGCTTGTCAATCATTTTTCGTCATTCCATTTCGATATTCAATTACACACATATCGCCTCTTTGCAATTCTCCATCTAATTCAGAATTCATTTTAGTTATACCTAAAGTTCTAGCATCTGGATGCTCAGTTCATTCGACATTGCAGTCAGCAAGTTTCTTTGATAATTTATTCACTTCCACACAAAAATTCTCTTTGATTCTTCTTTCTCTTGGTCATTTTAAGTCTCACTCGAGTTAACGTAAAAGAAATAAGACAGTAGACGTAGGAGAAGTGGCACCTGCTTACACATAACAACGAAAACATATTTACGTACCTACGTATCATGCTCCTACTAAATACTAGCGTAAACCATTATTCAAATTCGTTTATTCGTAACGACAGATCCATATCAACAGACTCATGGGGACATTTGTGAACGGATAGAGTCCGCTAATCATATTGACCATTATTTCATGTGTGTATCTACGGTTGGGAGCAATTATACCCATAAGCGAAGGGATTTTATTCATGTGTCTAGTTATTTTATCCGAATTAAAAATACCATCTCGAAATGATAAAATCTCTACAGCCGACTCGACTCGATACGACATTTTGAAATAAGAACTGCAAGAATAATCTGCAGAAAAGTTTCCAGGATATTTTCAGTCTGGTCTAGGACGAGGATTAAAATACGAGACTTCTTAACCGTTGTTGTTATTTTTTTTTTTTTTTGTTTTTTTGTCTTTTTACCATTTTTTATACATTTTTTTTTGCTCCGAGTTGGTTCAGCGAAAAGTGTAGGTATAGCTGGCCGAGCGGGATGTACCGCGTATTGTTTTAGTTCACGTGGAACAATAGCAGAGAATAGAGTTCCGTGGTAGTAGTATTCTCTTTCGGTAGAAGCGAGCCGAGCTCATCGTCTCCGGGGACGGGACATCCTCCAGGACTTCACTTCCAAGATGGTTTCCATCCGTTTCCGTGAAACGCCGGAAGTGCGCGTTCCTATCTTGTTAGGAAGTCATTAGGGTCTCTTTCGAGTTCCGGACTTCTCCACGAATGCTTTAAAGAACGTCCTTATCGCTACCCCGGACTTATTATTTTCTGCATTCATCCCCGAAGGTTTCTCTTACTCTTTCAATTGTCTCTTACATCGATAATTGGGAACTAACGCATCTCCGTCGCTCTCCTACTTTGCTTTGATTTAATAATACAAAAAAAAGGAAAAAAAAAATATATAAGAAGATGAAAAAAAAAGAAGAAGTAAAAATACGAAAAAATAATGAAAATAAAGAGAGGAAACTTATCGTCAGCTGTTTTAGCCGCGGGGAAATTCACTCGACATTCTTTACTGTCCCCTCCTCGTAGAACGCGATGCAAAGTTGAAAACAGTTTGTTTCACATGCCTCCAAGGGAGCTCATTTTCACTTCCATGGGAAAAGCGTGCCTTACTCAAGCCGCACGTGGACGAAACCACGAATCTACTGCCATGCCTGAGGCTACAAACCGGAACGAACTCGAAATACAAGAGAGTCTCTAATCTTGGGACAGTACCGCATAGTAGTGAAGGGATAGCATTTTGTCCAAACGACGCGTGAAAACCACAATAATTTGGCAACCTACTGACGAATTTAATAACCGCATTTCTCTTGCAAAGGCATGTTATAGTCGGGCAACGAATAAACTTTATACCGAAAGTAAATGCTTTTTGATTAGACCGTTAAGGTATTTTAAGGATTTCTCCGCTTTTCAGATACGACATTAAATTTTCAGAATTTTTACATTCAACGGTTATTTTCCTTTCAATTTTTTAAACACGGGATGAATCCAGTAACTGCAAAAAAAAAAAAAAACAGAATGTGCTCGAGGGAGATCTGTTCACGTTTTTTTATAATTATTTTCGAATTGAAACCGTTTTTTTTTTTTTTATAATTAGAATAACAATTTCATGTCTTTCGAATGAATAATTACACGAGATGATAAAATCAACACGACAAAATATCAGGGTTGAAATCTCCTGCAGTAAATATATATTTTGTTTATTTATGTGAGATATTTAATATTTCTAATCCTAATCCATATTCTCAACTGAAAAATTGTACATAGGTATATACTTTATAGATACATACATAGATATAATTATTCGAATGATGATACGTGGACGATGGTTCGTATCAAGGAATTTAAATAGCCTGAAAGTTCGTTCTTCTGTGACTATGAATCCCAACGACGATATTGAACAGACGATTAACTTTACATATTAATGTAAATTTCATTTTCCAGAATTATTTTCACATACGATATGACTCTGAATATATTTCCACCATGTATTCATTATCGTCGTCAAAAACGTCGAACATTTTTAAAATATTTGTCAAGAATTTTTCATCACCAAGGTTCTTTTAAAAAAATTTAAAAAATTGTTTCGTTTTAGAGGACAGAAATACAACAGATAATTTTGAAAGCAAAATTCCCATCCTTTAATACAGAATTTATAATCTACATAATCGATTCCATTGAGTGCTACTGATCATCAATGTTTGCTCCAGCTTTTAGGACCAGGTTTCTCTCCTTCATCCGTAATTTACGAACAGCGAGGTACAGAGGCCGAGAAGACTGCACACAACCTGGACCAATTAACCGGCGTCTCGTGGGACGATGGAGAAAATGCCGGGGTTATAGTTGATTAGTTTTTAAGCCACGAAAAACGAGGAGGTAGCGAGACCAGGCGGTTATAGTATAACGGCTTTACGCAAATTTCGATGCTGGCCTAGGCTACGTCTGGATACGTTTATAGGTATGGTTTCGGCTTAGCGTTATACGTTTTTTTTTTTTTTCTACGTGAGAAAGAAGAGGGAAATTGATTTTATAAAAGCCATTTCTTCCTCGGGTTTTAACGACCCCTGAATATCCCACAATTTTTACGTCTCGATAAAAAATTAGTAAATATGCTACCAATTAAAAAATAGAATTTTCTCTGTCACTCAGTTCCCTGGACGAAAGATTTCGAACTTTCTATTCCCAATTGTCTAAAATTTGTATTAGGTCTAGGCTGCAGGAAGACTAACTTATGGTATTTTTTCGAGCAATTCAAAATCCTGTGCAAGAAAAATTATCCACGGAATTACGCTGCTTGTAGTAAAACGCAATTCTGAAATGAATTTAACTAAAATCAGTTATCGAATTAAGCTGGAATAAAATTTCAAACTGCTGCTTCTCGAATACTTGATTTCTGAATTGTATTAAATTGACGAAAAATCTTGCTGCTTTATATAAAAAAAAGTAACAAGCAAGCAAATTTCATCTGAATAATTAAATAATTCACGATTAATTCACGTTCAAATTTAATCCTAGATGTATAATCCGTCGACTTAGACGATGTCAAAGGTATACGTGTAGTGAAAGACATAAACTATAACCCCTTGCATTTCTCTTTGACGTGGGAATCCAGCTCTAGTTACCCCAAAGGAAGGGGTCATTCTTTAACCCCTCTAAACCATACCGTAAATAGTGAATGATCCGCGAATCACATGCAACAATTATTACTTGGTCGTAGTTTAACCCTTCCGACCCTCATACCGACATGAATCATTAGCCGCATAGCCGAGGAGTAAACCGAGCATCGCGACGCTCCTCGATCTCTCGGCGACAATCGGTTGAACCGGTGAGTCTGGGGACTGACTGTCTGCACGTCTAGCGTCTATGCGTCTCGACGTTAAGGCGTCTTCAACCACCGTCTATACCGTCGACGCACACCGCGACACACGCGACCCAACGCAACGCAACGCAACGCTATTTATTGATCCACGCACAATTCCAACCCCGCCGTTCCTGACAGTGACGCTCAGTGTGACGGGTGGAGAGTAAAATTTTGCGAAAATTAATATCTGGTACAGAATCAGCTGCATCCGAACAGTGAGAACCATCTAATTAAAAAATTCAACGTTTTTGTAATTTTGATTAATTTTTTTCTTTTCAATTCTTTTCTTTTCTTTCAAGTTTTAATACAGAGATGCTGCAGGTGCCCTTCAAAATTTTTTTGAATAATCGGCCCACCTGATGCTGACGTTTGATATTTATACACGTGGAATACAATCTCGGGGCAACTCTAACTACCACTTGTTTAATTTTTATTTATTTATTTTTCTTGTTGTTGATCGACATTATAATCTATACAGACTACATCGTCATGCGGTGTAATAGCTATATATGTATACGAGAAAGTTTCTTTCTGGGCAAGTAGCTTATAAAAATTCGTGTACCTTAATGAGCCCATAACTTACAATTTATTCAAATGTATGCTAACTGATATTATGGCCGTTCTCTATTCAAATTGCTGCAAAATCATATTAGCCAAAATTTCCATGAAAAAATCTTTAATTTCCTCTCTTTATTACCAGCGTAAGTAGCCGTTTGAAATTACGAGCCAACTGGCTGGAAAAAAAAAATAATAAAAAATATAACTTAAACGTCAGGAAAAGTAAACTTTGTACAACTTTTCATTTACCTTTTTATCCCCCCCCCCCCCCCCCCCCCCTTCCCCCTTTTCGACCCTTCTTCGTCTTCATAGTTTCGGGAATATCTTTTTTAATTTCTCGATGGGACGTATCACTGTTGAAATAAAAAAGAGGTGAAAATATATCGCCTACATCATCTACCATTAAACGTCAGTAGGTATAACGTTTTAGTCCAGGCATTTTAACCCCAAGCTAGTAATATGGTTTCGCTAACATTATACCGTACTAAAAGTAACTCGGCGTTTATAGAGATAACTGAATAGTTCTAGAGTGAATACCACTGGGCGAGTGCGTGTGCTCGCGTATAGCAAGGGATCAAAGTTCCACGAAACGAAGTTAAGTCAGGGTTACTTTGGTCCTCCCCCACAACCGTAATTGGAGCACGCTGAGCACAAAGGGGCCCAACCGTTGAAACTTCGGGTAGAGAGAAGGACGGTTTTTGAACGACTGAACTATATCTAGCGAATAATTTGATCCGTTCGAAGGTAAACAAGTATGAGAAAAAAAAAAAAAAATCAAAGAAGTAAAAAAATTAGGAAATAAGGGAAGAGGACTCAGTTTTTGCGCAATTAGAAAAAAAAGTATCCATAACTTTGGAATTTCTTTAAAAAAATTCTCAATAACATTCTTTCAGAAACCTGAAAAATTGACTAAACTCATCATCACTCTTCTCTCATTCCTTTGACAAGCAACAATTTCAAAGTTACTTCGTCTAGGAATGGGACACGTGAGTTACCGAAATGGATTCGACTCCCGTTCTACGTTCGATATACGATTTGACGTCCTGACTGATGATATCGTCAAACCATTCGATTTGGGTGGCTAAGTTTTTGATACTGATTATCAACTACAGGGAAAATTACCGAATTTGGATTAATCTCGCGAGTATAGGTCCTCAAGAATGAACCTATGATTATTGTACTCCGAAATTAATGTGTTCAAAATTAATCATGGGATGAAGAGTTTTGATATTAAAAAAAGAGTATTCTTTGGCGAAGGATTTTGTACATCACGAATTACAATGCACGTCGCATGAGTTTCGTTATTGATATCCAATATTCACCTGAAGAACGTTATCATCGGTCAAGCACTGTCACTAGAGAGCTTGTCTCTCTTACAACCCTCAAATTTTTGTTGATCCTTTTTCATCCTACTATCGCATCATAATGCTCACGTATTCTAGTAGCTTAACACACCGGAGGCGTTTCTCTCGCTGATCCGCTATTACCTCACGTCAATATTTGCCTTCCATCCAACTCATGACTGCAAATTCTGTGTCCTTGGCTAAAAATTTTCAGACACCACTGCGGGTTCCTTTTTTTTATTTTTGTTTTTTTACTTCTCTTTCCATGGTATATCTATATGTATACTACTCAGCTATCACTATTTTGATATCTGACCACGTATGATTGTCGACTTACGGTCGATAATCTTCTATCTAAAAAGAATATCATTATAAGGCTTCTCTTCTCATTTCTAATTTTTCGTGTTGTTTTACAGCGTCCTGAAGTTAGGGAAAAAGCTGGCCAAGAAGTTCGACCCCAATAACCAGTACAGAATAAAGTTCGAGGACGATGCAAACAAGGCTGGAATCAAAATGTAAATTGAAACAAGAATTTCATTTTTGATTTTTACGAGCAACTAAGTTTTGATTTTTAGTCCTATCATGTGACAAATTGTCGAATACATTTATGAATTAAATTTTATTCTCGTTTATGATTATCCTTCTGATACCCGATAAGACAATACATTAGTTTTAGCTGATTAAATCCTTTCCTCTCTTATGAGTGAAGCAACGAAAATGCAGGATTAATTCTACTCACACACGCACTGGGTTGCAAAAATATAAAAAATTCGTACGTGAGTCACGTGATACTTAGACAACTCCATAGAACCATGGAGATTAGAGACCCATATAGAACTCTATGAACAATTCAGACGCTCAAAAAGCAGCGTCAATTCGCCACCGTGAGAAGGTGCCTTACCATCAATTTGTTTCAGCCAGTACAACAACGAATAAGTCTAAGGAACAGAAAAAGAAAGATCCCATTTCACAGTGGCGAATAGACGCTGCTTTTTGAGCGTTTAAGTATCACGTGACATGCTCTTTCGGAAGTTTGTAGATTACAAAGATAGTTGCATTTCTTTTGTGGTAAAACCATTTTCAATTTCATCCGAGTCGAACTAGGATCTATATTCGCGAGGTCCTCTTATAGATAAAATCGGATATACATATATGAATAAAATATATTTAGACATACGTATAATATGAAAAGATCTTCAAGTTTACATTATATCCATAGTTATATGGGATCTGCTCAGAGTAGCGTATACGTACTTTGGTTTCGAGAATCTCAGCACACAATTGGCTATCTTGTTCGGTTTACGAACCACGACTGTCTATTCAAAGGACGTCGACGACGACGGAAAATCTCTGTCCTTCGGTCATAAAAATCTAGTCACCAACGAGCCAAGCTCTCTTTCCCTTATCTCCACAGGCTTACGTTATACCTCAGTCAACGTATTGTCAACAGCGATTCTTTTGTCAGGGTTATACCGTTTACAATTCAGAAATATATATATGGATTTCCACTTCTCGACCCAAACGACCCCTTCGACCTGTCGACGACCTGCCATATTTTAACGAATTCCATTCGATGAGGTCAACTTCAAAGAATATATCCTACAATACGTTTAGCTTATCATCTAGGAACGTCGTCATCACTAAAACCGTTTTCTGACTTCATGTAAAACGGGGCATCAAGTATACCTGAAAATTTTTACTGTGAAACTGAATTCGTGTATTCCGAAGGCTCTTCTCTATCGTTTTTTTTTGGGTTACATTCGACGATATACGTACAAAAATATTTGGTGATTCAGATGTTATTTTTTGATAAGACATGGAACATATAGACAGAATATAATTGAAAGGCTTGATGGATCGGTTAGAAAAATGAAAAACTATCGGATGAAACCAAAGATGCGATTTGTTTTTTGGATATTGAATCGCAGCCAGATACTCCGAGTGCGAAACCGACTGATTTTATTGACGTGCAAAAAGGATTCGCGATAGTCGATAGTCGACCGGCTATTTTCACAAGCGAGAATTCTCTTCACTTCGCTATATATATGTACATACGTACCTATATATGTACAGAGACGATGGTGCTACGTGCGTGGGTTGCGTGCGTGTCGCTTCGCGTCCTTCGGGGATTCCCTCAGGATTATCCGTCTCCTTGGTTTGCTCCGCGTCGTTCTATCCCGTACGATCTCACGTATATCTACAATACACTCCCTGGCTTGTCACGTCGCTTTGTTCCACGCGTTTATTCCCGTTTATCGAAGGTGGAGAGCGGTCTGACCAAATCTCTGCCTTTCCTTTTTCTGTCCCCGATACCACGCTTTGACATTTATCTCAGTATCCATGGACAAAAAAAAAACCAGCTTAGATATCGAATGAACTTTTTAAACAACAGTAGAATTCGGTGAAATTTCTCACAGGATAAACTCCCGCAAGCTCTTTCTCGATAACAAGTAGATATGGGTTTAATAATTACTAACGTATCTAAGCGGATGGAGCTTTCAAATGTCCATCTATAAAAGTTTCCGGAAAAAATTATCATATCGCTATAAAAGTAAAGTCTGATTTGACTATACAGATTAATTTTTTTACTGAGACTCTTCTTATCTTGTGTAATAACGGTTTTGGATATTTTGAAGTACTTTTTTTACGAGGGGTCTCCTTTCGTCTTTTGGATCATCCCGTAGGTATAGACGGTTGACGACAGTGCTGCTACCGAAAGAGATATTCTTGTCTTCTTCTTCCTCCTCCTCTTCTTCTTCTTCTTCTTCTTCTTCTTCTTCATCTTCTTTTTCTTATTTTCTTCTTCTACTTCGTGGATCCTTTGTGCACGTTGAAAATCGCTTCGTCTGGTCGACAGCCTACTGAACTAAGGGCTTTTGTTTAATCATGGTGCAATCAAGAGTTCCGAGTCAGGGAGCCAAGAATTCCTAGTTTGAATTGGGCGATCAGACAATAAAGATAGCAGAGGAGTAGAATCGAGGTGGAGACAAGTTAAGATGATATCTTTTATTACCACGAAATGTTTTATTTCCTTGTTTGTCTCGTAGAAACACCCGATGCGAATTGGTTTCGTTAGCTATTTCTCGGAAGGAGACAAACATTTAACTATACTTACAAGGAGATACGAACTACCCAACTCTAAACAAGCTGCAACTGCAAGGATCTTCTATAAAACGGTAATATATTTACAAAAAAACTATAATTTTCATAATTTGATTAAGCATGAAATTTCCAATCATAAATATACATGTAAACCTTTACCTATATATCTATAGGTCGTTATTATTGTTTCGTATCCAAACCATTTGCTACGAGTAAAATACGTTGATAGCTAAATTACCCATCGTGGCCTGTTGCCTTTACCGTTATCGAACAATTTGTAACGATCCTCGGTTTAATCGATAACAGAAATTTACGACTCTCCAACACGCCCTGAAAATACTTCCAACTAATTCTACAACGGATAATAACGAGGCTAGCCGATGGGCTTAACACAATCGCGGTTATCTACTTTTTTATTTATTTTTTTTATTTTTTTATTTTTTTAGATCCTCAGAACAATTATTAGTGGGCATCTAAAACGATTTAATCTCTTCGTACCAAAGCAAGGTGGGTAATGATCTACGATCGTCTCGGTATCATATATTGAAGAAAGTCTAAGTTTTCCCATGCTTTTGAAGATTGAATCACAATATCTTGACGGTAAATATGACTTGCCTTGCCCCCAATTTGTCACCCCATATCTCGCGTTCCCATTTTATATATGGTAGATGAGCAAGGGAGTCACGTGTATAAACATTTCAGTTCGTCGCTTACATCGTACACACATATGTATGTATGTATGTGTTGTAGATACATAGGTACCTACGTATTACATATACTTATGTACTATACGTATATGTATCGAGCATAAGGGGACTACGTCAGCAGAAGAAGATTGGCTGGAAATTGTGCGCAAGATTGGTGTACTTATTGGTGATGGGATCGGACGCGAATATCCAAGGCTGTTGGTTACTCAGATATCGCTACAGTTCCGCAAGCTAACAAAATCACACGTCGGCTAAAATTGAGTAGAAAGATCTCAATTTAGAAAATTCACATTTCGAACACACTAGGGTGCACTTACCCTATCCTAAATTTTTTCTTTTTTTTTTTCATTTTTTGGAACGTTTCATTCACCTTCATCTCTTCAGTAGTCTTACAATTTTCATTCCATTTAACTGACAGGTTAACAAATTTAGGCAATTTATATGCTTAGAGAAAAAAACAAATATCCATATTTACTTTAATCAAAGATATTTATTTCACGCCTCTAACCTTTTCGACATCCAACTTTGCGAATTATTGTGGTGAATTTACGGCTCGAGGTAGTATAACGCAAACAAATTTAAGATGGGACAGCAACCTCTTCGGTCAACGTCGTTATTCAAAAGGGCGAAATTTCCTCGGTCACCGCAAGACGCTGGCGTAGGCGTCGCGCGACTGCTTCCGGCTTTTTCGAATCTCTAAGACTGATGCGTCTCTTGTCCAGCCCTGGCGTCGCAACGTTGTTCTTTTGTTGAAAGCGGACTAACGTCTGCGGCCCAGGGGTTATTTTTATTTAGGGCTTCTCTTGGCTACCGATTTGTCAGTGCCGCAACATTAAGTGCGCGTTAGGGGGCGGCTTGGGACGCTCGAGAACCAACGGACGCCTCCGCTAATCTCGAACACTCAAAGTCACCCACCTGATAAAGCGAGCCTTTGTTTTTCACCGAAAACAATTAGTCCCGTCGTAGGTGCCTTCCGCACGAAGGTATACGATATAGATATACTGTATTTTTTAGCTCAGTGATTCTCAAACCGAAATTCATTATTTTATTTCATTTATTTCGGACTAAAAGGATCTATACTAAGTGCAAATACTAAAATATTTTTTTTACATCTTTAAAAATAAATTTACAGACATTTTTTGTATGTACATGCAAATATGGTCATGTATAATTAGTAAAAAAACTGTCACGGAGGTGGATTTCCCCTCTTCACCATCGTCCGCAAGCAAGCAAGCAGTAAATAAAAAACTTCGAAATCACTCTCCGAACAAACAAAATAATTAATTTCATATCCGTATACGTTTTTTTTTTTGTACAATAAAATATAACATTTTTGAATGGCGTTATACCGCCGAGCTTTTAATTGTCATAACGTCAATTTTGCCAGAGGTCAAGCTTACAAATGGCCAATCATTTTGAACTGTGGCAAATTTATATTCGAGTAGTAAATTGATTTTTGCTACCGCAACTGGGCAGTTTTTTCATTTCTTTTTCTTTTATTTTTCTTAAGTTTTTCAAATCCCCATCTGGATTACATTCACCTGAGATAATTCACTCAGTATGTAATTTCACTAGTTTATTTTCACTCCAAGAAATACACCGAGAATATTATTAATCAATCGCGTATACTTAACTCGATCGAATTGAGGTAGGTATATGTAACATACCTACATATCCCTATAAAGTGTCAATTGGATGGAGATATACATACGATAAATTTTTTTTCAAGCATCCATTAAAGTAGATAAAGGTATTTTTCTGAGGCAGGGTGTATATTTTATAGACGTAAATAGGTACTGGCAATATCTCTTGGCAGAGTCAGATCTGGTGGTGAGGTATTATTGCGCTATCCGTAACCATTCCCAGCTCAACGGGCCGTAGAATTACCGATTTGTCAATTAGTCTCGCTAATTTATTTATTGCTTGGAAGAGCTATTTTTGCCGACTTATTTTCGACCACAGAGAGACTAGATGGTTCGCACGAGAGTTTCGTGTTTCCTCAGCTTCCAGCTCTACTAGCTTGTAGACACGTTAATTCTGATATAGGACCGTAATATAGACCAGCTTACTCGGGAGTACGATCTTGGATAAATAATTAATCCGTCTAGCAATTAACTTTTGTACACCTCGTACCGTTATTTAATCCATGTTATAGTTTAGCCGAAAATTATCACCTCGTAAGCGCAAATACTGTTCGGAATTATTTCCAATTTAAAAAAAAAACATAAATAAATAAATAATTAAAAATCTTGAATCTGATAGGATAGCTATAATGTAATTTATTTATTTGAGGGTCAGACATTTCCGGGGAAGTAGATTTTTCGGCTCATTTTTCAAAGAGGCAACGAAAGCTTTTAGTTTTTAGGTTCTCTCGTATATATATATATATATTTTTTCTTTTTTTTCATTTTCCGTTTCAGTCGCTTTTGGCTTCCGGCCTCTCAATGTGGCCGTTGTCTTTATCGACGCACGCAGAAGCAATCTTTATATTGCATCCTGTCGAACGTCCCCATAGACGGTCGCCTGAGGTTCTATCAAAGGACCGATATTACGCAATCTACGAAGGCAACCGGAAGGATTATCTCCAGTCTTTGTAATCTCAACGTCTTACCCCGATCCCTTATACGCGTTTCCCATTTTTCATCGGTTAGCTTCAGACCGATCGCGATCGATACAAAAGTTTCCCACTTTCATCCCTTTTTTTTTTTGTTACTTATTTTTATTTTTGTTTTTTTTTTCGTATTTTATTTTTATTTTTTTATCGTGGTCGGTCCGGTTGCTCCCAAGATTCTCTTAAAGTATGTACGAACCACTTAAAATGTAAAGCGTCTCTCCCGTAGTACCAACAACGGCGAAAATGAAACTGAAAAATATTTTCCTATTTCAAAAATTTATAAAACAGTTTTAATCCTCGAGTTAATTTCATTTTCAACACCATCGTATATTCTGCTCTTGCAACCTCACACACACAAATTTCATTTTCAATGATATAGGAAATAAGAAATAGGTATAAGAAATATATAAATAAGAAAGAAAAGATATATGTATATGTTCGTTAAAAAATGTTCACCAGATGATCCGATAAGACGGATTTGAAAATGGGATCTACAGGATCGGTGAAATCGAGGGAAGATTTGAAACAAGTCTCGTATATCGTTCGTGCGTGGTTTAACTTCTGTTGAGTCAAAAAGGTTAATACCTTGATGTTGGGCTTTGCTACCAGCGGTTTCTCAACACATTCACAACCTGGATATATAGACCAACGTCATTTGTCTTGTCTCGCTTGCCCCGTGAGACTAGCGGTGATGAACGACCCGCGTTTACCGCCTTTCGTAAACGCGAACTAAAAACTATCAGCGCGTTCGCAAACGTCATTTCCTACCACTGGTGTGTCGTTGCTACATTATGTATGCGACCACATCGTTAAATTTATTTTAACTCCGACTACCACCTCGAGAACACAGCTTATACTATAATACATATACACGATGAGGGGTTGAAAATAAATGAATCCTAAGAAAAAAAAAAAAAAAAAAAAAAATTGAATATTTATACCCCGAAACGTATTTTCACATTCAAATTCAGGTCGTTAATTTCAACTGATCGCCAACATTACTCGCTCGACAATCTTAACTTGTTCGTAAAAAGTACAACTGCAGTACGTTGGTAAACTATCCTTCACAGTTTCCAAATCTTTATCCAACTTCAAAAATTCTCTGATATGAAATATGATGGAAAATTGAATTTCCTGGCTCCCAATTATCCCCAAAATCTAAATTCTCCGACATACACTGTCCATCTCTTCACAATCATCAGAAAGGACCCTTCACAATTTCCAAATCTTTATCCAGCTTCAAGAACTCTCCGATATGAAATATGATGGAAAACTGAATTTCCTGGCCCCCAATTATCCCCAAAATCTAAATTCTCCGACATACGCTGTCCATCTCTTAACAATCATCAGAAATGACCCTGATCCGTTCAGTCGGCACCTCCCGCTGGCATAGATATCGTTATCCGTTTCGATTTTCGGAGCGTTAAATTTACCACGTCAAGTCACGATTTTCCCTCAAGGCAGGAAATCCCCCTCAGTAGAAGCCGGGCGCGCGAAGTGCTCGCAGCACCCAAGGCTACTTCTTCTTCCGCTTTTGTTCTTATTTAGTTTTATTTTGCGGAAGTTTAACTGAATTCTTGTGTTTCGAGGCGTTCCTACCTATACAGCTATCGTATGTACGGATTCAACCTCTATTCAAGCCCTAATATCTTTCTCGGACATATTTTTCTTAGAATATATGTAGGTATAGCTCTTCGCTATACCTCCAGCCCTGCCCACTCCTTTTACGAAAGATGAAAATTGTTTTCGGTAAAGTGAAAGCAGGACTAAGATTTTTATTCCCCGTTGGATGTATGTACGTCGGTATGTATGTACATCCATTCCTTCTTTCAGCTTCTTGTAGGTACATACATACCCACCGACCCCTCGAGCCCTTGGGACTTCTTTTTTAACGCCTTAGTATTCTGACGATGTTTCTCTTCTCTTCAGTAGCGGAGTAGGTCGGCTGGTTAAGAAATGACCGCTAGGTAGCTTTTATCACTCGAAAAATCCTCCGATCCCTCCCTCCATCTGCCAACTCATCTTAGGCAGTTACCCCGCACTGCCAACAACTCATGCCAGATAAAATTTCCTCCTAACCTTCCCTCGCCTTCCTTATACCTTCTCAGATCTCGAAGGCTCGTCCTCGACGGGGCGTTCCAACGGTGCACGAGCTACCGACCTCGAAATGTTCGCTTTGTATTTATGACGGTTATCTTCCTTAGTTATGATTTTCGGAAGTATTATCTTCCCGAGGGCGCTTCGTGGCCTGAAATTTTCCGGTATCAGTAATCAATAACACCTATGCCAGAACGTATAGTGAACCATTTTCGGTATATACAAGAAACTATGTGATGGAAAAGAATTGATGAAGATCTATGTCCGGGATGAGAACGAAATTGTAGATGATTGTATGTCGAATTATTTGTGTCTAGTTTGATGGAAGATAAAATATTGAGAATAGTGTCGTTTTCCGTCTCCAAAAATTGTTCTTTAATATTCTTTATATCTGAATGTAGGTAGAGTGCGAAGTGACAAGAACTGTAGAATGGCTTTGCATAAATTTGAGAAATTCGCTGGTGACCTCGGTGACGATATAAAGGAAATCCTTTTTCAAGAACCTTCAAAAGAGTCGCCTTGAGACTCACGATATACGCTACTCGGAGAGTGGAAACAGAGCTTTGAGTATAACCACGACGTCCTTTTGTTTCCCTATCTCACTTCTCTGTCGGAGTGCGAGTATCTTCGCACATTGATCCTCCGTTTCTCCAAAAGCTAGACATCCCCAGGAATTCTTGAGCCACGGACACGCCTACCTTGTTATAAACATCTACGTCAATTTCTAAGGATGTGGAAACCGAATTTCACGCCATGGTTATGGTGCTCGTGGTGTTTCAAAGATTCTTCTACTTCGTTCCGTCAAAGCAGATTTACATTTCTCGCGATGATGTTTCTTTTACGAAAACCATAAATTCATTTTTGGTAATAAGTCGATGACTGATTCGAATGACGAAGAGTTAAATTCACTAAAACTAAATTTTGCAGTTACTGAAAAGGGCCTTCTCTAAGGGGTTGAAACGGTTACTATTATTTTACGCAAGCTTGTCTTGATCCTTCTTTGGTATAAAATAATATCGGTGGACGTCAACGTCAATGAAGAATTTCTAATTATTATTAGAGTTTCTCGAGGAATATACATCTTGTTGACAGGAAGATATGAAAAGAGAGATACATAGATCAAAAGACAGTATGACAAAGAGTCAGTTCTAAATTGTGTGTATATTGAATGAAATATGTTCCGTGTGGCCGTTGACATTGTGAACCAAATGACGTTATCAATCTGAGGCTAATTGAGACCTTAGTGAATGAATAGCGTGATTGTTGTTTGCTAGAATGAATTCAGTGGGTCGTTGATTACGTGGATTGTCTTCATCCCCAAAGAGACCCAAGTAAAGGGAAGAGATTCGAACCATCCTAAGATCAACAGTCTAGTTATATGGCGTGGTAAGCTAGCTTCTTGTGAGGTTCAATTCCGGATACAGATCTGAACCTCCTTTACTCAATATCGAGACATAAGGAAAGCCTGCGACTTTCAACGGTTGGAATAAAGTCAGTATCATCCGTTCGTTTCTTTCGATACCGGCGCCGGGTTGGTAGTGAGGTCAAAGGTAAGGATAGAGGTAAAAACGGAGTGCTTCGACCTTTCCTAAGAGTCATTTTGCTCACGAAGGAGAGCGACAATGCCAGTCGATGGGCTCCGCAAGTTCGTCCGAGACCTGATCCGGGTGTCTATTGTGCTCACGTCCGGGGCAGCTCAGGCGAAGATAACGCCGTCGGCGTCCCCGCCTGCGTTCGCAATCGGTTGATATAAAAACCCTCATCGTAGCACTGCCCTTCTGAACTGGACAAGCAAAGTATTTCTCGAGGAAACTAAATCGAAACGATATCGTCCAGACTTGATGCAGGTTCTCTTCACTGTATATACTTGTCCTCCAAGATTAATCGGCGTGTTCAATACACGTCGTATGTCGTGATCGATTAGGGGTTAGAATAACTGCGTTATTGTATAGTTACATAACGAAGTCGTGGTTTTCAAATTATTGCAACAAATAAAAAAGGACGATTAGTATTCCAAACTTTTTTCTTCGTTGATGAGCTTAACTCGTTACAAAGACAAAAGGGGTATTCGAGCGAGTGAGAATCATTTGTTATAAATGTTCTATCCATATTCTCTAATTACTCTGGGCTTTGCTGCTATATTCCTTGTTCGACTCACCCGACCGTTATCATGTTCTACACGCCAGGTGGCTAATTGTAAGCCAGTTCATTCAGAAGCTGAATTCAGATCGTCATTAAAATTAAATTTTAGGTACAGTTACGGAACTTATTCAGCCACTAATGGTCTTGAAATTATTCAACAAGTTACTTGTAATTCTGTTTCAAAAAGTATCAAATTTTTTATTTTTTTTTTTTCTCTTTTATTTTTGTATCGAAATTTCGCTGTATAAGTTAACTTAGATGAAATCGCGTGTATTTATTTACATTTATCGTCAATGCATCCGATAGATTGAGCAGGAAAAAATGATAGAATTGGTTAAAATACATAAAGTTGAAATCGTTTATGGTTTAACTGCGACCTCGACATCTGAAACTACGAGTCTTTTGAGACTGCGATAAGAAAATGGCTCAACATTTATCCAAAGTGAGTTCGAACTGAGGAAGAGAACAGCAAATAACGACTCCAAGGAACGTTTATTTGATTCGGTTCGGAGAATTCCTTGACATTATACCGTCTACCTAGAGAACATTGCGACAACTTTTGCCAATATTCGCACCTGAACTGTACCGTTCTCTACTGCAGTATTTCCATTCAAAAAGTTTTCATTTCACTTTAAGTCTGTACAAATTTCGACTTCAAGCGTAAGGAGTTTATAGTCGTTGTTAAAGTACCACCAAAATTGTGAAAGAGTTTTATATATACGTAATAGAACAAAATGGAATTATCCACACGCGTTGACTCCCGATTTTTCAATCTTTGCCAAATCTAGACAGAAGAAGATTATCATAATATTCTAATGTTTAAAATTGTGTATAAAAATGGTCGATATATTTTCAGAGTTCTTGTTTAAGGCAATATCCGATCATCCTTTGCTTGAGACTCACTGCTATACATCGCTTGACGAAATAGCACCCCGCGGTACCTAAAGTGCCCAGTGCTTTGTTAAGAAAGATAAATGGCCTGAAAGTTACGCTCGCTAAGATGTTCTTAGTTCGCGTGTAGGTTCATTTTTCCAACAGGTGTCCGACTCTAGTTTACTCTCTAGTGTGTACTAAACTCACCTCAACAGTTTCTATATAACCAAAAAATGGTTTCAAATTTATGAAAACAAACACGTCTTGAAATTTTCATTGACATCAAACGATAAACCGCACACTGTGTCTCTTTGCATATTAATTATCGTGACCTGGATGAATACTTGTCACACGTAAAGAAACGACGAAAAAAAACCAATAAAAAAAAAAAAACAGAATAAATTAGTGACTTTAATAACGAAACGAATAACAATTATCGCCGAAGGTTTGATGATGGTGAAATACCCAAAGGGTTCCATAGTTTCGAGTATCTTCGTATGGAAACGGCATCAAGAGCTTGACTAGCTTCTTGGTATGGTGGTTCAATTTGCTCAAGGAATCGGAAGGGTCCTGTGCTTCTGTGGCTCCACAATACACAATTGGCTCACATACCATACTATGGAATTCAATTACATTGATGTAGCCGATGCAAGTTCCGATAAGGTGGAGCTGGTCCAATAACTGATTACTGAACAACAAAGCGAGACTTTGAGTGCTTTGTAAGAAAATCTGATATTAGGTACTGTTTTTTGAAAATTTAAACGGTAGAGCTGTGTTAGGAAATGAAATGATTTTCTTTTTAATAATATTTGTACCTGATTCGATGCCAATATGAATTTCAGAAGTAAAGTTGAATTTTTTTTCATTTAATTTGTGACACGTATCATACAGAAATGAAAAATACTGGCTTTTACTTTAGCTCTTGTTTCCATAAAAGGTAGAATGGAGAATTGTGATATAGTTTCAAAAATACATGAAAGTACAGTATCGCTGTTGTTCCTATACGTAGAGTGAAACAGGATCGTTGTGATGTTTCCCTCTGCAACGAATTATTGCGAAAAAAAAAAGAAAATAATAAAACTAAACAAAAATTTATCGTTTCGTTGGTCGTTCGACTATTTTCAACGGGTGGGCGCGTCTCTTTATTCCAACTGGTATATATGTAGGTATACATATATATACGTACTACAGATATACCTACCCTATATATAAATTCATATGTGATAGTCTGAATATACGTGTAAACGTGTACAAGAGCGTACGAATCGTCGTGGCCGGAAAATTGCAAACAAAGCCTTGAAAAACGAGAACAATTATGTACCGTAGGCAACCTCGGTACATCCATTAACAAACATGGTTCGAGCTTGTGCAGAGCCGCATGAGCCGGCTGTACGCGTATGTGTATACCTCCACTTGCACTCTACAGATTCCACGAAGAGAACACTGCACACGTTCCTACGCAATGTCCTGTAGAGTGATGTGGCCGAGAGTTGGAATGAGAACGAGAACGAGAATGGGAACGAAAATGCTTCAATTATAGCATAAAAAGTATCCAATTATTCTCGTCAAAATTGCGAGGCCGACGAGTTTTTTTTTTTTTTTTTTGAAGGGTCGAGCACGGAATGAATGATTCGTCACGAATTTACGTATTAAAAATAAATAGAAGGTCTCCACCACTTCTGGCATGAATAATTACGCGCGAAGTCTGGACTTGGTGCAGTAACGATCATGAATAACTTACTGAACAGTTTCATTCTTAGGAATAATGTACCTACTTGAAAATCGACTTTTTAAAGCTAAATATAAATTGCAAGTCGATAATAAATCCACGAAATATCATTTTTGTCTATAACAAAAGAAGAAAAAAATAAAAACTAACCCCTTACGTTGCACATCAGCCCAGAGCAACGCTGCAAAAATTAGGAGTGGATATAGTCGATCCTCTGGTGCCCGTAGTACCAACGTGGGTGTAGGTAGACATTTTGATAGGGTCGTGAGTCATCTTCTACGTTCGTTTTTCCCCATTCCTTTTTAACCCTCATCGAAAACCCCATAGAAACGTTAAGACAATGTCCCGCCGTGGTTTTTAGTTGGATTATTAATCAAGGAGGGCAGACCTCAGAGAAAGAGCCTCGAAGAGCGTGTATATAACAGGAGGGAGAGCAAGGAAGCGAAAAGGGTGGCCTGGATATCTCAAGGGGTTGCACAACTCCAAGGGCCTGCCGTTGTTTGATGCAAATGCTTCTATTTTCACCTTAGACTACGAGTTAACATTTTAGCAATTAGCAAACCCCCGTGTAGAAATTGGCTCTGGGCCCAAGTAGGGCGCTGAACGACTAGCCACGACCGTAATGCAGAGAAGTTCAGGCAAACTATGTGTTTGTAAACCATAAATAGTAATTTTTTCAACACAGGAAAAGAACGAGAAATTGGATGATTTTATTAATTGAGAGCACGGTAAGATATTGTGAGTAAATTTTCTCTCTTATTGTTGAAAATATTTTGCAGCTAAATAGAGAGCCTTGATGTCAAAATTACTCCGCACTGTCACCCGCAGCAAATTGGTTAACGAATCGTTCGCCTCAGGGCCAAAAGCCGTTACTCTCGCAGTGGCAAGGCCCGTATAGAAGCAGAGTGTTTCGTGAAGCTCATTATGGATCCAATTTTGACGAGGCGTTTAGTATAATGCGATGACACAATCGGGCTAATGTATTTGCCAACAGCCCCTATTTCGTATATACATATATATATCCGAGGAGGTTCAACTCGCGCGCGGACCGAGCTTAGCAAACCCTCGGTAACGACATCATTCGACGGTACGGAGGGTGGCGTAGCCTACAAAATTCCATATCGTTACTGGAATCTGAGACTTATCGTTCTGGGGATAAGATAACGTTGAAACATACTTTACTCGCCGTTCGCGGTTAGGATATATATATATTTAGGTAATGGATTCGACCTATTCGACTTGGTATGTATTTATTAACAAACTGGTTAGATTACAGGTCTTGAATAAATTTTAATTATTTCATTTATGTGAGGGCCTATTACAAAGTTCAAACAGTCTCTGTGAGTTTAATTTGGTCTTTCATCTACTTGAAGTTTTTTAACTTTTCTTCCCACGCCGTTTGTTTTATTTTTTTTATTTACTTTTTTTCTGTTTCGCTTTTTTTCTGTCTCTCTTTTTCACTGCCAGTTGAAGAATGAAGCCTTAACCACTGCAGACACGTTTTTAACACCCAACTAACGTCAAGGTGACTTCCACACACTCCGAGTTTAAATTTGTTTTCTAAATCTTATACGTAAAATGAAGTAAGCAAAATATATGTCAAATTTCCGATTATAGAAGAAGACATTTTTGGAAGGTATGATAACCCAGTTGAAGATATCTTTTGGAGAAATTGAAATCGTGCTTTCAAAAAAAAAATTCAAATTTTCACCATAACATATTCACCATTAACTTCAAATATGGCTTCTCACCGGGATCTCTTTTCACCTATACCTTCTCTTCACAGAAATCGAATATTTCAATCGTCCCTGATATTTGCATAGCAATTCCGTAGTCTGGTGGTAGTGGTATATCATCATATACCCTTTTTCCCCCGAACCATTTATGTATATGAAGTATTGAAAACACAGACATTAGAAAATATTCGTTATAAATAGATCGAATGTCTGTGCGCCATGGATAAAGAAAATATGTCAGCAATTTTCTTTCACGATTCACACCATATAATCCATACCTATATATACCTATATAGATATAATGGGACAGTAATGATACGAAAGAATGCTGAAAGTCACGATACCTATAATAATCCTCGCCTCAGAACTCTGGTGTGAATTTTTTTGACGCCTAGCTCGGGTGTTTCATAGGGGAGAAGCCACTCGGACTGGTATCTGTGACACCCTTCTTCCTGCAGTGACTATATAGAAATATACCATAGAGGAAGAGTAGTAGTTGATCGTAATTCCCGTCACCGGAGGGAGAAGATGACAACGAAACGGACGATAGGGCCAGATCTGTCGAGCAGAGTGTGAAGTGAAGAGATAGAGAATATATAGAGGATAGGAGGATTCTCCCGCGCCACTTGTTCGCACGTACGTAAAAGGGGACCGGAAGTACGTGTCAGCCAATGCTCTTTGGCGTAGGCAGGCTTATGGTTTTGCTGCCTTGTACATATCGCGGCAGGTGCAGGGTCACGCGTTGTCTGCACCAGGCGTCGTCACGCATTGTGCAAAGTGCCTATTGTCTAAGTTCCAACGCCACTTGATTTCATAATTACGTCATACAATGAATATATCGTTCAGGTACTCGCATCGTCTCGTCATATATTTATCGGCGTAATATGAATCATACGAATCTCAAATACCGTTCGTCGTTCAACAGAATGACGAAGACTGATAAAGACAGCCGAGGTATTCTCCCCGTTTTTATAAGATCGAAACTCGTGCTCTAAAGGAAAACAGTCGACATTGCTCATATTTTTTTTTTTTTTATGGGAAATAAACCCCCGGGCAATATTCTGTCGAAAATTGAAGATTCTATCGCAACGCTATATCGTCTATCGATGTAGCTGTATCAGAGGTCAAGCAAGATTCAAACGTCTTTTGAGATCACCAGGTTCTCAAAAGTTTATTGCTAAGAAAAATGATACGCCTCAGCTGGCAGTATCAATAGATGTTTTATTGAGCATTAAAATCTTCAAATTTGTGTCAAAAAAAAAAAATAAAATAAATAAATAAATAACGGATATCATTTTTTGAAATTATTTTTTTAGATTCTCATCGGTCTCCTATAAGTATACCTATGTAGGTATATCGTAAATTTTTTTCTTTCATTTTTCAAATTTCAAACTACATCAAGATTCTGTATTTTTCAAATCATCGCTGTGCACTCTAGCTGTTGAAATAATCAATTTAGACAGCTATATATGTCTAGTAATAATAAATATCATTGGACCAACGTGTTTAGGCATTATTGACACGTTCTGAGTTCGTTAATTCTTAATTCTTAACTGACAGTAGCAACATTGGTTGTCAATCAAATATTAAGAATATCGTTGAGAATTTATTGACCGTTCGTTGCCTCATGGCATAGTTCAGTGTCGCGTCAAAAGGGCGTCTCTCTTTAGGCGACAACTGGCCAATAAATTATCATAACTCTGATCAAGTGTCGTCGTCGTGTCGCGACGTTATACGTACACGTTGATGCGTAGGTAGGTAACAGTCAAATTTTATTTTATAAACGAAGACTACGTGCTGTTAATTAAGACCCTAATATTTAATAACGAGTCATGCGTATACCGGACATCATGGCGTACTTCGAAGTAATCGTGTGTATTTTTTTAAATACGTTTTTCAAACCGTCATTATACATCAGCGTATATATGCGACATACCCGTACTAGGAGCCACGACGTTTTTTATTCTTCGTCAGGTGATATCGACATGCGTGAGGTGTCGCGGTACTGAGGTGCGTGACGAGGGTAACTACTTACAATCAGAGGAAACGGCCGAGGAGAGTCGTAAACGTCAGTATAAACCTATGAACGCGTGTCAAAAATACATTCGTCAATGTGCAACGAAACTTTCGAAATATCCATATGTTATATAATAAATACTATTACCACTTATTATCCGTGATTAGATTAGATCGGACCTAGAAGGTAACCGTGAACGAAATTAAGATAAAAATTGACAGGGGATTATAATATCGCAAAAATCCATATGATCAGAGATCAAAGTCACTTACGTGAATTTTAAATTCAACTTTACACGAAAAATCGTTTGGTTTTCTACACACGAGTTTATTATTTAGTTAAAATAAGATCTGAAATTTCATTTGTAGAGATTTTTGAAAAAAATTGTTTTATCAATTTTGGAAAACCTTTAGCGATAAGAAATGGTTGAAAAATTGAAAGAATGGGTTCCGTAAGCTTCGTATTCCCTATGTTAAAAAAGAGTTCCTATTCTTTATTCATCTTTATATAAAATTTATTGACCAAGTTATGCGCCGTTTAAACTGGACCAATTTTTTTGTGTGTTTCTTTGAAATATCCCCAAAGCAGTTATACAACGTAAAGCTTTTATTTCATTATATTGTTTAGTTTACATTTCATTCGTATATTTCTTTTACTCGAAACTTCCTTCAACAGTATAAAATTCGCTGGGGAGGAAAGACTTTTTTCCATCGAGACCCATGGTGACCCGGCGATTTCCTGCGGCCCGATACAATCTCCCCCCTCTCTCGGTAACTAACGACGTCGCGACGATACCGTAATTTTCTTTCCGTTTCTTAGCGTCGAATTTATACTCAATTTTTATTTTATTGTTAAAATTTAAACCGTTTTATTGTAATAAAAAAATCAATCGATTTCGAGGGGTCGATTTCTCAATCTTCTGATCTACTCTGTTCAAAAAAAAAAAAATCCAAAAATATTCTATAGTTTGATACTGACGATGAGCGACGCTAATTTTATTTCAGCGAATGCGCAGGGGCGAGATTCTGGATTTACCCCCGACGATGACGGGGTAGCATAACGCACGCGCGCGCTGGCTCGCACATGGCCCGGATCCCCCAGGAGGTGAGGAACTCGACTGATCCCACGTACGTCTCGCCGTTCTTCGTGGGGGCGCACGATATTCGGTACTCCGGACGTCGACGACGCCAGTACGCCCCGCGCCGCCGTAGAAAGCGCTCGTCGCGACGCCGTAGATTAGTCCTTGTATCGTGTCAGTTTATTAGTCGCGTTTTTACAGGCGTCGTTATAAGTTGATCGTCACATATTCACAACCTGCCAAGAGAGATAATCAACGATATAACAGGTGCGCGTGATATTAAATCTGCAACAACGACTGATTAAAATTCAATGAAATATCGTAGTCCGATTATAAGAGAGAAGATAAACTGCACTACATACCGCAGTTTTTTTAATAAATTTTTAACACCGGATATAGACTCGTTATTTCCCTCTAAAAGCTTGAAAAATGAATTTGTAATTTCGGAGCTAAAAGCTCACTTCTTTTCGCCATTTCCGCCGCTGAATTCAGTGAGTGGTCGAGCCGCGAAGGGGGTCGGTTTGGGTTATCACGAAAATCTCTCATATAGTAGAAGAGATTTAAACGAAAAAAATTTGGCCTTATATTTTTCACTGAAGCAGAAATTAAACCCTCGGTGAATTTCCGCGAGATTTTTTCGTTTTTTTTTTTTCTTTTTCTTTTGGTTTTTCATCCCGGGAAAGACGATGAACTATCGTTGAAATTTTAGAGACTCAGTCTGATGTACGCTTCCTTGAAAGTCTCTAACGTAACAAATTTTGAAAAGGTTCGAGAATTGAAAGAAAGTTGATCGTCTGTAAGGAGAAAGAATTTTCATATTTTGAAGTCACTGCATTCAATACTGAAACTAAGTAAGCCAAAATTTATTGAGTAAGAAAAGTACCGATTGAATATTGTCCGATACCTAAACCAAAAAAAGAAAATTACTATTAAAAAACGAATGGATTTACACTGTTTGAGGATGCAAGGTGGATTTTCGTCGGTCGAAAAAAATTATTGGGTGTTGATATGTATATCGTTTGGAGAATTTAGTGATTTTCGATTCAGAGGCAACAATTTTTTATAATTATTATCAGAAAATTTATCGATGAGAAAAATTCGTCCTAAAACAGGTGGACTGAGAGTTTATAGTAACTGTTTCAACTTCATTTACAATAGTCGTACTGTATTCTTCTTCTTCTTCATCTTGTTCTACTTCTTCTTCTTCTTATTATTCTTCTTCTGTACTTGTGCTGTTTGTTTGAACGCGCCCACACGAAAAACATACAGAAAGATCCTAATGGAGTTCTGAAACAAATTCAACGGCGTATTCCAAGAGTTGACAGTTTCTAATGAAAGAAAAACAAATACTGTAGCAGTGTGCCCTGAAAAACGGATTCTCAAAAATACACAGCTGCCCGAGCCTCCAGTACAAGACTACAAGAAAAAACGAAACGTAAGAGCTACATGCAAGCTAATTAATGAACTCGTTAATTATTTCCTTCCATCTCGCTAATCCGCTTAATGGAAGTTTCAAATTTTGACTAAGTCGTTAAAGTATATACAATTCAAAATTCTGTTCAAATCTCCGTTTGATACAGAAACGCAAATTATGTATAATCACACATCGTATCATTTTATGTAGCAACGTTATGACAGCACAGTAAACCGTTTACCTCAAAATGTACATCATTTTGTATTATTTATGCGATCATTTCGTCCTGACAACGATAAAGGTTCCGAGACATAAGGATATGGGAGTCACCATATAATTCACGGGGTCATTTTCCATACAGCTAACATTATCCTACCTTCTCCATGTTTCATCAAATTTCACAAATCTAACTTATTTCACATGTTACGTAACGAAATTTTGATCATTAACGAAACCCAGATTTCCATTTCATGTTTTAATTATTTGACTTAAGTTACGAACAGAAAACAGATTCTAAAGGCAATGAAAAAGAATAAGAAAATAAACACTGGCACGCGCGGTTTGAAACGTATATTGAGACACGTGGCTATTCATACTGTATGAGACCAGATAGGGTCTTGGTCTCGTTATTTTTGGTATT
The DNA here is from genome assembly GCA_963924015.1 of Macrophya annulata. Taxonomy (NCBI): domain Eukaryota; kingdom Metazoa; phylum Arthropoda; class Insecta; order Hymenoptera; family Tenthredinidae; genus Macrophya; species Macrophya annulata. The sequence continues at coordinate 36,978,601 of OZ001257.1, read as the reverse complement.
TTTCTTTCGTATATATCCCGAAGCCCAACACGTAAACTGTTATTAATTTTTCCATCATGAGTTTTCTCAGTTGATGAAGAAATATTGGTAAAGATTTTGTATAGATATACTGGTTGCAGTGTGTAGCTACCCGCACCCTGTATGACAGTAGGTTCTATTCGTTTAGGAGTTAGAGGTTTCGAAAAACTTTTCTATAAGGTAAGAAAGTTAGTCAGTATCAGAGTTGTACACATTTTTCGTTTCTTTTTCGTTCGTTCATCTCTCTGACAGTTCGCGGTTGGGGATTTCGGTGTCAAAAGTGATATGATTTCTTTCTATACCACTCAGCTACGGACGAGTTTGACATTTCTAAGACTACCTCGAAAAAAGGGCCCCTTCCCTCCCCCCTCCTGACTTCCCTATAATATATTTTTATCTTTAAGTCGATTTCTGACTTCTTTCCACGTTTGGCTGTCTTCCAATGCCATCCCATAATTCACGCCAACTTGCCTCTGCAACGGACGTAACTGTCTCACGATAAAATCAATCAAACCTATAAAAGATTTCTCTCGGGTATAATGGCCACGACCTATTTACTACTTCCGATTATTTCTTTACCCGATTTCAACAAACTATTATTGACATTTTATTCCACAAATGAAATTCGTTTTCATAATCGGTAATTACGCGAGTCCAATACAATGCGGGGTATCGATTTGCAAGACCCTGACTGAAATTTCTTTTTTAAAAAACCCGAAAGTTATTTCGGCTGCAGTTATTCTAATAGTCTGAATGGGTGTATTTGAATGTTTAAATTCCTTGTCTATTTATGGATATTTATGCGTCTGTGGGTGAAAAGCACTGCAGGCAATCTTGGGTTCGAACCCCTCTTAAAATCATCCCTTAGTGTAAGCCAGAATATTTTGAAGTATCGGAAACGTCCGGGTCTCAATTCTCAACACGTCAAAGCTGAACGTTGGAATAAGGGTGCGTGGAAAGAGCTCTCCCTAAGGGCAACGTACTGTATGAGTTGGATCGTCGAAGGTTCGATCTCTAAGAAGAAGAAGAAGAAGAAGAAGAAGAAGAGAAAAAAAAAAGGTCCTATAAGTAGAAGGAGCAAAATCCTTGAGAGCAAAAGACTTGAAATGTTGGAGAGTAGCTGTGCAGATCATTTTCATTCATTCAGAACAATTGGAGTAGTCTTTTTTCCTTCCTTTGTAAAAACTCGGCCAGACATCCGTCCGAGACTCTCACCACGTTGCAGGGTTGTAATGCAGTCTACTTAAACGAGTTGCACAACAAGCCAGTACAATCTGTTCCTCTTCACACCAACATCTCATTTTGCTAATCGTTGTATTGTCGTCTGACAATGACAACGTCCACTGGAAAATATAGTCAGTAAGCATCGCTATAAATTCTGGGCTAAGTGTGACGCGTGATGAGATTCTCACGATAAATGCAGGTCTTACGATATTCAGTCACGTCCTGACTGTTGATAAAAAAAGAAATAAATCAATGTTCTGAAATAACAATCGTACAATTTCCTTGTCAAAATCAAGTTTATAGACCTCGTTATCCCATTTTCGACCACTCTTTCTTCTCCGTCTCGACGTTTGTCTCTCCTTCAACGAGCACGTAGATGTATTTTATGGTGTGGATATACAGAATATGCACATAACACGTGGTTGGCACATGTGTATCTACTCTGCTCCCGATAGTCCATACTCTTGAGGGTCAGAGAGATCAGACTGGACACCAGTTGCTATCGCCATGGGCTTCTGCGTGTCGTCTCTTTCACGTTTCAAAATTGTAAGGTCAGATTCATGCAATTATTTCTGGTCTGGAATGACTTCTGATTGTTTATACGAAAAACTATCAGTGTAGAATAAAATGTGGGTAATTACTGCCTTAAGGGAAAGGTAACGAAACAGTTTTATGGGCTCTGTTGGGCTTGGCCTTTCAAATTCTCTCCATGTTTATGTGAGGATTTTTGTGCAAGTAGCCAGAGCCGTAGTTGTTTGATTTCCCAAACGCCGATGCAAGTGTACAGAGTACATAGCTCGAAGGGTGAGGCTATTGCGAGGTTCCTAACGACCCGAGAACCACTTCAACTAAATTAGTTGCGAAATACGCGGGGAGGTGAATAAGCGGGCGAAAAGTTGGCAAGAGGATTAAAAAATTAAAAGGAACCAAACAAAAAAAAAAGTAGGAAAAAGTCGAGAAAGAAGTTTACTAATTTAGGACTTTGCCCGAGGGCTCTGGATATTGCTACACGAAAACTCAAAGTACCTCTTCCGGCATTGAGGAATGAAGGAACTCACCTCATTGAATTTCTCGTAAATAGATCGCCATTTGTCATGCTTATTTTTCACTCTCGAAATTTGCGGAAACACAAATTTTTTAACATTATCAAGCGTTTCGTACTTTCATGCAGTTGCAGATTGTCTAGATAAATTTCTTCTAGAGCTATTTACTTAGGAGACTTTGGAGGATAGCAGCCTTCAGTTTCTCTTGTAGATTTTCCGACGCCCTGTCTATTTTCCCAAAGTAGGTACAATTTCGACTAGAACGTACAGGCAACTTCACTGTCGTAAGATTCTGTTAATTTGATGGAATTGCAGATCCTCAGGGAACTATCAGGTTAATTTAATGCACGTCCGCTCGAATAGTCTAGGCCAAGTTTCTCACCCTAACTGTACCGTCGGGATAACCTTATTGTACTGGCAAAACAACCCCTAATCTTTTACACGGTGAAAATTAATTTCTCATATTTTCTTTTTGTTTTTATTTTCAACAATTTCACACACCGGAATGAGTAACTGCTCTCTGGATCTGATAATGTGTAATAACGAGAAAGTTGGTTAAAGCTTTTAAAGCTGCAGAAAAGGGTAGGGGCCCCAGATCGTACACTGGTAGACAATTGTTTCACTTTTTCATTGTTTTCGATTTTTTTAATCGTATGAAATTAGACGTTATGCAATTATTGCCTGGGATTTCGAAAGATTTTACTAGGTATAAATTTTTAATTCACTGTTAGCTGCAGGATTGAAAAATTGATACAAGTTTTACTTTACGATGCTTCGCTTGCCGGAGCAGAATCCAAGGGATGGTCTAATTGTTGTTTGATTCAAGATAAAGAAAAAGGCAGCTCATTTTTTCTTTTGTTTTTTGTATTTATGTTAAAATTTTTTACTACAGACTCATCAGCCGAGTGCTTAGACGCAGATGGTTTAAAAGCTATAAAAGCTGTAATATTAGTAATCGTAATTTTTGATCCTGATATTAAAAGAAAAATCCGTTTTCCACGAATTTGACAAAATATAAGATTCGGAAGGATATATAGTTGGACGTAGGTATTTGTACAAGCGAGTAATTGAAACTTGGTTAATTTATATCATCAATCTCAGGTTAACCTAGATCGAAGATTGATTATTGCACTAGTTTCTTAACTAATGTGAGAAATTGAAGGCATAACTTTGAAACTCTCTGAAGTTATATTACGAGGTGCAGAGTTTCCTGTGTCAGCTGTGGGTATCGTATCATACGAGTAATAACATTGTAGGTGCATCACGTTTTCACAATTTGAAATTCACAAGGACGTCGGTAAATTGAAACAAAATAATGAGAACCCATCGGTCTCTTCACCCCACTTTTCTTCGGGACTTTTCCCTGGTTTCATCTCCTCGAGGTACACGATAAAGGCGTCTGCCCTGAGAGTCATTTCTCCTGGAGTAGAAAGCGTCTCCACCGTCTAGGTCAGGTCCGAGAGAACCTCGTTAATTTTCTGTTGGAACCGGGATTGCCAGTGCGGAAAAGACGGTGCAAGAAATCCATTAAAATTCTCAAAGCCCTCCGATTGTGGGATATTTTACTAGCGTAAAATAACAGCTCGCTTAATAGGCAGCCCGAGTTGCGCTTAAACGCTCCAGCACGAGAGAGTCCTCGTGGGCGTTTCAAGTGCGCCTGCCACCCTCTTCGTCGCGTTCCTACGGTATACCCGCTCAGGGATCGTTGTCGTTTCTTTGTATTTAAACTTTCCGCCTTGCGGCGCAATAATAATAAAGAAGAGAAAAACCACTTTTGTAAGGAAAGAATTCTGTTACTTGCTGAACAGTAGCGCCTTAGAACACCATCGAGGAATTATACATATATACCTATATTAAATATACTTGGCGAAACACCATTCACACGAAACACTATCTTCAAATTTTTATCACCTACCTAACCGTACGTCATTTTTTTATAATTACAGACATACGTCTAAATCGTCACTGCAGAGTTACCAAAGATAGTAAAGATGACAACGTTTTCAAATATCGTAGTTCTCGCCTTGAATTAAAACGGATTAGAGCCCGAGAACGAAACAAACAAAAACCCGGGACTTTTGTCCCTTTGTGGAGTGGGGCGAAGGACGGGGGCCCCTCGGGTCAGGGGCGACTCAGGGCCCGTGGGATGGTCTCAGGGTGGTGCCCCTGCGTGCCGCTCGGGCGTCGGCAGCTGCCGCCCCCGCAGAATTCAAATATCAACGGCACCGGAGGTCCATTTACCGTCAGTGCTGCCACGGATCACTCAGAAATGGTCCAGATGTTTTACTACGAAAATAGGGGAAAATGCTGCAAGAAACTGCTTCGATACAACGGATATCCAAACAAGGTAAGCGTTTGAAAAAATACCGAACCATTTGCCAAGTAAATAAGACATGGCCTGCGGCGCCTTGCGGAACAAAATTTCTTTTTCTTTTTTTTCATTCTAAATCACCGGAATTTCGTTCAAGTAGGGAAATTCAAACTAAGGGTAAACCCCATAACTCACTTTATACGGATCTGTATGAAGCGGATTTCAAAAGTTCGATAAATCGAATTGATAAATTGATTTTTCGAACTATCTCCGTGTACCCCCTAATTCGGTAAATTCTCTATAGCTATACTTTGGAGTAAAACTTTTGGGATTGAATTCATCGTGTGGTACCTGGTCAAGGGTATAAGAAAACCGCAAGTTATTAACGTACGTCCGTATAAAGCTTAGCAAATTACATTCGATATAAGTTATAGTATATCGGTTGTGTAACACGTTGGAGCACTGTTTCATTGGAAACGTCGACAGGATTGTTGGCGTTAGAAACATTGGCGAAAGCTTCCTTTGCTGTTACCTCACGGTCAATAAGTCGATAAATTTCATAGCGAACTGCAAGAATTGCACAAATTGCATCGAGTTATAACCGCAAAGGAAGTTTTGAGCCTCTTGCCTCTTTCCTATTCTCGAAATATCGGAAGCTGGTTGCCGAGCTAACTTTGTACTGGTTTTTTTACTTCGGTCGCTTAAAGGACTCAAGCGTGAAACGGCGTGACACTAGGAAATAAATGAATACGTATATACGACGAACGTATATTCAAATGAACCGGGTAAAAACCGAGTCACATTATACACGAACCCTGCAGCTAGTATATACTTTTACGGAGAAAGAGTGAAAGGCTTATTTTCACTGGGCAAATATTTAACTAATTTGAATAATTACAGCATTAACTTTCCACCCTTATACCCTTCACCAGTCACTTCCTCAGTAGGGACAAATCCGCGACTCGTCAAGCGTAACGAGATATCTCGAATTATCCTGAATGCCACAGGAAAACTCGGAAAGTTGCTTGGTCGTCAAGCGTCAAAAAGGCTTTGCATTAGTTACTGCCGAAGCTTTGCTAGACTGAGATGGTGTAGAAAAGCTTCGTGATTAGAGACGTGACTTTTATTGTAGATGACTGAATCCACTCAGGTCAACCCCTCGCGTCATTTAATTTCTCAATTCTTTATCATCCAATTGGCAAAAACTTTTTTAACGGGCAACAAAAGCCTCGAAATTTTAGAGAAAAATAAAATCTGATGAAAAACAAAAAGAAGAAGAAGAAAAAAAAATAAATAAAAAATATTATACTTCGACTACTTTAACTCGTCATACTTTTGAGTTTATTTTCAATTCAAGTTGCGGGCTTCGGTTTACTGGTAAAAATTTCCAAGAATTATGGGCGACAACTGTCTGACAATAAAACCACGCCGATCTCTTGGGTAGGAGTGCTTTGAATATAGAATCTCTTCGCTGTTCCGAGACCCGTCGTACTAGTTTTATTCTACACGTTTAGTTGTTCTATTCGTTTTTACCCACAACGATTTAACGCATTTTTTGAAGTTTATTTTTACATTCTAGTCTGTGCATTCCGCTCGTCTTTATTGCTTCTACAACGACACCAGTGCAGAGTTTCTTCTTATTCAAAAATTTTCGACAATCTTTTCAAAGTTTCGTATCACGTCTGAGGAGTTACCGATTCGTATAAATATACCGAAACATCGAATACAATACGAAGTTTGAAACTCTTCGATCTTGATTGAAGAATTTAATTACATATTACAAACCCGTTCTTCAACGTCTAAAGACAAGATAAAACTAACTAATAATTCGCTTTTCGCATTGTCTCTCGACGCGCTATAACCGCGGAGAAACTGCGGCGTTATTCGTGTTTTCAGAACATTCGTCTTATACTAAAGGGAGGCTCGTAGCTATCTAGATGTATAAATTGATTCGATATCTGAATATAGAGCCATTAACTCGGAAAGGATCGAGCGAGGTAAACGAGGCCTTGGGGCAATCGCCTTGGCCCCACGCTTAGGAACTGGGCTAATGTCTTGAGTTTCAAACTCTTCGAAGTACTTTTAAAAATTTTTCATTGAAAATAACCGTTGAAAAGTTATTATATTCATGCATAGTATATAACCCGGCTCTGAACTTAACTCTTTCGATTTAGCAGCATGAAATTTCACTTTCCTTTTTTCTGTATTTTTTTTTTTTTTTTAGTTTTTTTTCAATTTCAATCTCACCCACCTATTCTGATTGTATAAGAAAAAATAAAACGATCCAAGTCTAATCTCGGTATTAAACGTCGGAGTATGTAGTGAATTTGAATTGTTATTCATACGTATTTAGCGGTAAGTACTTATAGCAATTTGACCGAGTTTAAACCGAATAGCTAAATTGAGGGGAACGAATTTCCTCACGGAGGATCAGGGAAGCATAAGTATTGCGCGGGAGTTGAGTTAAACCATTTCGTTGAAAAGTTTGCACGATAAAACTTGACCTAGTTTATTTTTTTTCTTGTGTATTTTCTTTTTTCTTAATTTTCTTTTTTTTTTTTCATTTTCTTGTTGATTTTTTCTTTTTTCCATGTGTTTTTTTTTTCTTTCATTTTTTCTTCTTTTTTTGTAAATAAGTCAACTCGAAACTGAAACGCGAGCTTTAAAGGCTTATACTTATACTTCCTAGGTCGTTAAAGTTTCAAAAGTTTTCCCCTCGCTAACTCGCCACTCCCAAGATACGGACTTCCAATATCTACTACCTGCAATGTCGACAGCAGCTCATCTGCGAACGACTAAGAAGAAACGCGACGAAGTATATATAGTAAGAGGGAAGGTAATATCAAAACGTGACCTGAATGTCAGTTAAATTTTCATCTCTAAAATATTTCTGATTAAAAACGGTGCGACTCTAATTAACAAAATTTATGAGCTTTAAAATTTCTCACTCATTTCATATTAGATGCAAGTTGAATACGGAATAAACATTCGTTAACTACCTGCTCAAAGAAATTTCGGTACATTTTTTTATCCAAAAATTTTGAACTAATAATTACAATTTTTTTGTACATTTTCTTTTTTTTTTTTTACAAGAACTATAATTCGCGAAAATTTTTTCACGTGTCAAAAGACTTACTAGGTATAAAAAGAGATCAGATATAAGATCGACCCGTATATAAAGACACGATTTTAATCCATCACTCGTATATAATGTTTCGTGATTAACGAGCTATGGTACAAACTTAACGCTGTGACACGTGTTTTGTCGGTTGACACAGGCGCCACTACGTCGCAAGGCTTTGTACCACCTACCCCCAGCAATGCTGGCTGCGGAGCCAGGGGCTGTGATTAATCGTAACGTTCAAAGCTCGTACAGCGATCAATGTATATCGGGAATAATGCGTTATTTCCATTGGCCTTAATCTACCAGTTCCTGGTCTCAGTCAGCTATACTTATTATACCTACCTACCGACCTTTAACCAACCCTTAAGAACGCGGGTGAATTATACATGAAATTTTAACGATGCGAAGGGGGTGGTTGTACCTATAGCAGCAGATTAACCCTATTTGTACCGAAGTTAGAAGACCAAAGGGAAACTTACGTGGGAAGCTTTTAACCAAATAATAACTGCGGTAAGTGCAGCAGACTAGACACAGGTTCAACTGACCCTTATAGGTATATATATCTTCAAGTGTAGGGTATATGTATGCGTACCTATTATGTACGTGAATGAATCTGGTGGATGGTTCTGTGCACACATACTGTGTTAGATTTTAAATCCAGACGTGACAGGGATTGCTGTACGAGAGGCGACAGCGAAAGTAATTAGTTTTTAACAAGCAGAATGCCGCCGGTCTCATTAACGTCCTGCATGGGATACGGCATGGTATCCAAGTACCTACCTACCTACTATGCCGAACGAACCATATCAGACGGACGGATGAGAAGTAAAGAAACGGAAAGGCAATGCAATGCAATGCAAAGTAAAGAATAGAACAGAATAGAATAGAAAGAAAAAGAAAAAGTAAAGGAAAAGCTGCAGCGTTTTTCAGTTGCGTAAGTTTAGAATGAGCTTGGTATGGGCTCGAACGTAGGCAGGGCGAGTGAAACGCGGAAAGAGATGAGAGGGAGAGTCGGAGAGTCGGAGAGCTGGAGTAGAGCTGGAGAACCGGAGAGGATCCCATTCCGCCAGCTTGCAGCCGCGCGTTTCCATGACAACCGACCCGAACAACACCCTCGGCTCGCACCCGTCAAGGGGTCTGGATATTCTACGGGGGGGGGCATCCAGGGGCCGCAACTAAGCTTTGCTTTTCGATGATAGCGATATAATAGTCGGGACTCGATTCCTACCTCGTTGGTATAGGTCGGTTAACCTCAGCTTCACAATTTTTCAAAGATTTACAAACCACAGAGGTAATTTGATCAAAAAATTATCCTGGTATTTGTGAAATAAAATTTATTTATTCATTACTTTGTGTTACATCAGTCTTCAAATATATAAAATCAAACTAAATCCCTTCCCAACAGGGAATGAAGAATTTCATCCTCTACCATCTCATCTCCTGAATTCGGATTGTAACACAAAATTTTTTCTACCCTCTAAACTTGGGCAGTTGTTAGAAGTCCGGGTCTTCGTAAATGTAGAGTTCGAAATTTCGTTGGCATTTGTCTCTTCTATGTATGTGTATGTATATGGTAGTAAGGTTGACCATGCGGATCTAAAACTGACCCATTCGATGTTTTGTTTTATTGCTTGGAACAGTTTTCCTTGCCAAGTCTGTCGCTTAGAAGGGTCATCCGGTCCCTTTCGTACGGCATTTACAGGCACCGTAATCTCAACGGTGATCAATATTTGGGTAATTAATTTATGCTAAAGAATTCCTAAAATTCCTTTGATCAACGTACCCGGCAGTCGCTACCTCGTAACATCTTTTGACTATTTTTCTTAACGGGTCTCGTCGGGAATGACAATCATTTTTCTTTCATCCAGCTAAAAAAATTTCAAATATTTACCATTTCTCACGTTATTTGATGAATGCTGTATCAAAAGCGAGGAGCTTTACTTTTTTTGGTTTTTTAATTTATCCAGACTTTTTTATTGAGTTCTTTGGTCTCCTGGGCAATTCCCTGGGATGTATCTTAATTTTTTCACTGCCCGAAATGTATGGGTATGAATTTTTTTTTTTCTTTCTATCTAAAAAGTTCCGTGGATGAATATCTTGGTACTTTTCTCTATCTCGCATCAACGATCTATATATCTATACATATCATATACCTACTCATGACACCAGTAGCTTATTCGTATTTGCCAATGCGTCGTAGTGGTGTCGGAGTTTTTAATCGGCACCACTTGTTCCTAACGACCCTCTTTTGTTTTAACCCCTTGAACCCCTTTGTAACCAGGACCTCCTCTCTACTCTTCAGCTCTCCTCTTCTTTACTCTTTTTTCCCGAACCAGCCTCTTACCCCTTTTTTTTTTCACTTTATCGTGGATGACGGGGCGGACCGCTTCTGTAAACCCATTTTTATTTTCGACACATTGTATATATCAAGTGCGTAATATGATTATATATTTTTAGCACTTATGTGCACTTAGAGACTTACTTAAACCGATGGAGTAAAAAAGGTGCTTTTAAATAACGAGATAAAACTGCTGACGTTGTTACTAGATCTAATATCTTCAAACTGGTCAAAAAATGGAATAAAACAAACAAGCAATTGCACTATGCGATAGAAATTCATTCAATTTGTGGAACAGAGAAGTCTTTTCTGAAAACACAATCATTTATAACGTAAAATATAGTCGATTGAGTTCTCAATCGATTTCGTCATGTCTTTTATTATGTCTTTTATCACATATACCTATTAACGATAAGTATATAAGGTATTACAACGATTCATTGATATAGCTGGATATATAAGACTAATCAAATTCTAAGAATAGAAGTTGAATGTGGATCCGTTATATCGTTTGCCATGCTATCAACGGATGTGGGATTTCTGATTGGCTCGGTTTGAATAACTTCGCAGCGAACTAAAATACCCTATTCACCCTGGAGGGTACATAGAATGTATATTCGCCTGAACACAAACACCAACACGTATACACAAATACAAACAAGAAGATATAGGTATATAGATACAGAGAAACATAGAGAGAAGCTACCCTAGAAATATGGTGGGTTGAATATTGGTCATCGTTGCTGGTTTCGGTGGTACTCTGATCCACGCCCCTTCATCGTAACCAGAATAACAAGGTCGCAGCATCGTCAGCAAGGGTTCGAGTCCAAGCGGAAATTGCGGAGTCAACTACCACCGGTATCAGCTACAAAATAAAACATCTTATTTACCCAATTAGGATGGACAATAGTACGGATAACAATTATTGAGTTTAGAGACTAAGCCGTCTAGTTGCGGAGTATGCAGTTTCGTAAATGAGGCAGCATCGTCGTGTGATTTGAAATTAAAAGCGAGCTTCGAAAATTGAAACTTTGTTTTTTCTTTTCTTTTTTTTTTTTTTCTTTCTTCATTCCTTCTCTTCTTCTTCTCTCGAGTGTTAATGACGAGTGATGTTGAACCAAGTGACCAGAATATCCCAGTAATATGAAGAGAGGAAAATCTCTTCTCGGGGGTTGAAATAATTATTCGTAGAAGAGATTATAGAGCGAAAGTTCCTGTCGGCGAATTCCTTTAACGAACTCGAGATATTCCAATAATTAAGCACTATTAATTCCTGCGTCGTTGGAACGCGCGCGAGCTTTTCGCTCAGGAATAATTTGAAATAATTTGAAATAATTTGCATGTCTAACGATGCCGAGAGTTTAACTCGGAGCGATTTAATAAGTCGTTAAATCGGTAGTCAAGACGGCACTGGGGCAAATTCAGATTAACGACTGCTACCTTGTCTCACCGTTTAATTGTTTGTTACGAGCTTTTTGCGAATTAATGGCCGAGTCGCGGATTAATTAATTTTCGCTTTATTCCGAAAATGGTACCAAGAGTGGGATTGATCGTCGTGTAATGAAAGCCGTTTATTCATTCCATGTTTTCGACCGTATAGTTTTGGTTATTCACCAATTTCTCTTCTACTTTTATTTTTTTACACCAATTTTCATCGATTCCTCGTTCATTAGTTTGATTATTCGATTATTAAAATGTGAAGTATGGAAAACTCGAAGTAATAATCGTCGATAAATTGAACTAAGACTTTGTACGTTACAAAATCCTGGATTAATTTCGTTAATAACGCTTCAAGAGAATATCCTTATCTATTTTACAAGCCATTGTCTTTCCATCGAGACCTTAGCCTTGTATACCTGTTTAAATTTGTGCGCTCGCTTCGATAATGGAGGCAATTCGTCCGATGTAAATGAATTCTCGCCAGTATGGGTCGAAGTGAAAAGGGAATGGGAATGGGATGGGGATGGTGATGGGTTGTAGGAGAGAGTGGGGTGATAGGGCAAAGCGTGAACAGCCAATTTCTCAGCAGGCGAGTAGGAAATGTCGAGGAAACTGGGAATGCGGGGTGCAAAGGGATTGATTGAAATCAATGCCGTGGCGTGAGGCGTGAAGGGTGATTGAGGTAGTAGATGCACGGATTTCGCGACTAGTTAGTTAAAAAATAGTGAATGCATTGGTATTCCGTAAAAATGGGAAAAAAGGAAAACAAAAAAAAAGGCAACGAAGAGAAGATAAAGAAAAGGTAAAAATCAGAGCAAAGTTTCCGTTCGATCGAGGTAAGGTACGCTGAATTTTCTTGTCGATTTATGTCCTAGTCAAAGTCGATAACGTAAGAGAAACGGCGCAGTTGCATAGGTACAATAAAGTTGAATACCGTCAGGATATTGGAGGTAAAAGGTTCCATTTCAAGAGTGACATAGGTCGGCGCCACTTTTATATGCTATAATATTTCGCGTCATTGGTTCTACCTTGACAAACGAGAGTCGTAATGTCGGTCCGCGTTTGCTAGTAGTAGATTCAGTTCTACAAACTTTGGTGAATCAATATAGTACGTGTATATATACTACACCTATGTATGTACTAGAATATATATAATGTATTATATAGCTGCGGTACGATGCAGAGAACTACCGTGTTCTGTATTCCACCATAATTATGCCCTGCAATGAAATGAAGTAATGGAATAATATCCTGATTGGCTCATTAAAGAAAAATTTATCGGATAGAATAAAGGACCAAATAATTATGTGGGCATCAGTATAACCTCTGACGTATGCGAGAATATTGTGGAACCGATATCACTGATCCCTCGTTGGTCAAGCTTACACCCTAATTTTCGCTGTCCTATGTACGGTGTTAAATTTCTGACCTAGAAAGGGTGGCGGTCTGTCCATCAGGGTTTAAGTTACAGAAGTGTGAATCACAGCAAATGCTACCTCCCAGTACTAATACCGCACGCGAACCAGTTCCCTGTTTTATTCTATTTTATTTCTCTCTGGTTTACTTTGAGCTTCTTACTGCTTAACATTTACCCTACAGATGTGGGCTTCCATTAGAGACTCACTTCATTTGTACTATAGATTTTATGTACTTTCTCTGTAACATTGTAACATGAGATAATCTCGAGTAAAGTTCTAGCCAGGTAACAGTTGCATATATCAGAAGGTGTAATCTTCTCTTGACATGACCTGGGTTAGTGTGCACCGTATTGTGCCATCATCAATCTTTGCATACGACTACGGATATATGTGAGATGAAGAATATACGCTGTGGCTTCAGTACAGAAAGGCGGAGATTGGATTGCTCTATAGGGAAGAATTGAGTCTGGTAAATTTGGTCGATATAGTATACAGAGTATGGGATATTTTTATCTTACTCTGGTTAAATTGGGGCGTAGTTTTCTATAAATATAAAACAAAAAAGGTGTAATTGAAAGTGGATATTCATATACCTATACCTACCTATCATCCAAACTCACGAATACCACACTTTCGTGAGGACCCTACCGCGTTTCTTGTCCCGAGAGAGAACCTTCTAGTCAATCTACCCTCGTCTTTTGCTGTAGCGAGTGCTCTGACTGATGTCTATCTAACCTATACGATTTAGAGAGAAGCAGGTAATGGGGTAGCAAAATTTGACAGAATAAGCGACTAGATTCCAAACCAACGAACCGCACCATTGGTTTATCACATTAGCTTGACTGCTCACGCTTTTCAGTGGTATATACTATTCGGTAATATCTATTTCCGACGTGTGAATAGCCGGGAACTATCGTTAGCAATTGGTTATTATAAAACCGTGACCTTCGGGAATTGGCAAATTGTGTCCAATAAAAATTTTTTCATTGATTTCACGATTATCGATGTATCATTTAAGGTTGACGTGACCTCTCGTTGAATATGCTATTTGTTATAATATAATCATGGCGTGGATATATAATGTTCGGCCAATGAACTTGAAAGTCGAGACTAGACGCAGCTTATTGCGCGAAATTTAATCCGGATTATTGTAATAGGGTTTGCATGGTGTGGAAACAGCCTTGATCGAGTTGAACGTGAGATTATCATATTTATGAAAAGCAATTCGAGGATGGGATCCATAGTAAGAAGGAGGCTAATGTCTTTTCGTAGAAGAATCGATATCGTAGTAAGTGGGGGAAGGAGGGGAGAAATTTCTACATCGTGTTGAAAATGAATATTCGTTTAAGTCGTTGAAAATCAGAAATCACTTTGTCCTGATAACGATTAAGCTCATTCTTTTTTTTTTTGTTCTTAACACGATGTTTAACAGTTCGCGAAACTAAAGCCAATAAATACCGCTACTTGTGGTTATTAAACCTCATTCGTGACTGTCGAATATCGGTACAGCATTATAACACTATCGAAGTTAGGCAGAGTTTCGAATGACGTATAAATAAGTACTTAATGAGCAGTTTCTAGCCAAACAGTCTGCTAATGGTAAAATTAGTAAAGCAAACGTGCCGTTTCGAGTCTCAATTAAATACGCTGGTAATGTAACATGCTTCCCCTTTGAATTTATACACTGCACTCCCTCTCAAGCATCCTTTGAGTTGGTAACTAACTTGGTTGACGTTTGCATTGCACTTTGGCAGTAGGTACCTACTCCATTTTCACCTTAAAATATCCATACGTAACAAACTTACCAAAAGTCATCGAAACTAGAATTCTATTTCTGGTATTGAATCCTCTAAAAGTATTACAATTAGAATAGACTTAAAAAAAAACACACACACACCCCTATATTCTTAGTAATTATCGATATTAGGCTGGATCCGCGACTCATTCTACGGAGATAATTAATTTAGTTTATTAAAATTGAACCGAAGTGACACCCGCTGTTCTGGTAATATTTAATAACTGAATACCAGTGTCAGTATAATGTCCCACTCTCTTTACAGTGTTGAGGTTGAAGTCTGTGAACAGGACGTGACTGTAGCTAACAATTTCCGGAATGTTAATGAGAATTAATGTCATTTCCAGAACGTGCAATTAAGAGAACCTGCCGATCATCGTTTGCTACAAAGTAACTGTTATATTTATACGAATTAGTATCTATATATCTATCTATCCGAGGGGTAGGAGAAGCTTGCGTGAGATACGAGTGCAGAGAACCGCTTATCCAGCTTATCGCTCACTCAATTACGTCCGATAATCTCTACAATCGACCTTTTCGAGCGTGTGATTCAATACGGTTTTACGTATTTGTTTTCAGGTTTTATTTCATTTATGTAAAAACCCATAAAAACCATCGATTATATGGAATTAATCTTCAAGGCTGAGTACCGGATAAATCTCGTATACTAAATTGAATTATTTAATCCATAATTGAAACACGCTATTAGATGCAATCGACAAGGTTTCAACCCGATCAATAATAAAGCATAAAAGGCTTCCAGATTCAGAAGAAATAAAAATCAAACAAGACAGAAGCTTCTCTCTATTCAATGATGAATTTTTATTCAACACAGTCGAATTATCTAAGACTTATTTAATAATACTTTATAAAATTGGGACATACTGTTTCAACAAGGCATTTTGAGTGACGAAAAAGTTTGCCAGAATTTTCTTTGTTTTCCGGTGTGGTACGTGGCGCGTTTGCAATATTCATAATTAGAATGAAGAACACCGCGTGCCTCTTTGGGAGAGGATGAAGGAGACTGTCAGGTATTTCCCTAATTATTTTCACCGAGTGCTTCGTGTTTCTCATTTAAAAGGGAGAACCAGAGAAGCTTTCATTTCCCGAGGACGGTTTTATTTTAGTTTAGCACATTCTAAGAGGATTACAAACTCAACCATATTGCAGTCCGAGCTAGCTGCAATGGCAATGCGTATAAAGCTTAACTAGTTTCAACATTCAGATTATCTGGAATTATTTATGCGACTCTCTTGATCCTATACTACCGCTTTTCTATTCCTATAGCAGGGACTTCTTTTTATCTTACTATTTTTTTTTTTTTTTGTTCTCCTTTTTACCTCTTCTTCTTCAGTTTCTTTCTTTCTTTTTTTTGGTTCTTCTTTCTCGCCATTCTTTCGGGAAGTAAGTCGAACGTCTGACCCTTCTCGAGGTTATCGTAAATTTTGAACTACGTGTCACTGACATACTTTACTCCATGAATAGAATATGGTTTCTATTCAAATATAGTGTCGTGGTTATTTATTTACGACAAAATGGATAAGATGATTCTGTGACCCGATACGATTTTGAGATAATTTATTATTGTATGAAAATAACGACAAAATGCGAGAGGTCAACGATTATACAAAATCACCCTTTCAACGAAATGTGAAATTATGCGAATAATCTACATACTTGAAACCTTGAATGTGAAATTGCAAACTCAATCGGACAGCGATCAAAGTGATGGGAATTTTCGAGTGAAATTCGGTGCGAAATTAATAGACTACTCGCTGTAGCACAAGCTTGCATGAATATTCGTATACGTAGTCGTTAAATTGAACCCAGGAATAGCACTCGATGGTAAACAAGGTTACGATGCATTTCGAGGGAAATTGATTGCAACCGTGCACTCGAGTAAAAAGTTTCTATTCCTAGTTCATATATCGGGGAGGTCTTCAAGCCTTTTCGGGCCTCCCAACTCCCAGCTTTTCTCTCTAAGTCTGAGCCCTCAGCCTCCTGACCCTGCACGAAAATAAATCTCGTAAAGCGAACGAACTCAGCAGATTGAGCCGAATGAGGTACTGGGGACAGGGGATGGGAAACGGGAGATGGGGGACGGGGTTGATGTAGACTCAAGTTGGTTCTCAATATTCTTGTTTACGCGGTAGATCCGAGATTTTGGCTTTAGGCCCTCCGCGGTCTTTGCCGACGGTAGTGCTGCTGGTGTGGGAGGTTGGGAAATGGGAGTTGATAAAATCTCCAGACGACCCTTTGCTCCCAGTCTTCATCCCTCTCTCACCCTCTTTCTCTAGAATACCTTAGGTTCCACGGGATATATAGAAAAGCGGTAAATTGTCTCGAGGATTTCTTCCGATCCAAGACGTGGATTAAGAAGTTTCAATCGATTTGGCATCGAATGATATGCGCCACTTAATTCGCTCGACAATTGTATCATCGCGAAATAGCATAGCGAACTGGCAGACGTTTGAAAATAGAAAAAAAAAATTCAACTTTTCCATCGAGTAAAAGTTAGCTTTATGTATGAATATCGAAAGCTCGCACATACCCCAATGGCATTTGAATAACACACGAATATTCAACATTCATGGATTAACTTCTTCGTGAATTCTGACGATGATTTTATACCCTGATCGGGTTCAGGAAAGACAGATATTTGTCAGGCGACAGCCAAAGGCGTGTTAACGCATAAATTACACACACGTTTACATCAGACTTACACATTTGAACACATATACTTATATCACATCTTCTTGGGTTGAATAACCAGCAGGACTCACGTCTGTCAAGAATTTCAATATTTCTGTCACATAGTTTTGCCATGCTACGCAAAGTCAGCTCAGGGTAAGGGAAACGTTGAAGGTGGTTTCTTCCCCTCTGACATACTTGCGCAATGATCTCTACCTGCACAGTGTGGTTACTCTTAGCCTTATTTTATTTCGAAAGCGTGCAAGCTTGGGTACGTGATTCCCCGGGGAATTCACCTTATATAAAACTTCTCTCAATTCAACCCTCAGGCTGAAAAAATATTCTCACCCGATTTCTCAACCCTTTTTCTTATTTTTTTTTTTTTTTTTACTCATCCTGATGTTTGATGGTCAATGGTCGATAGTATTTGCCCCTTCGTATATATACTCCATCTAGTTTTGCCTGCAGGTGACCGCGGTCTTTTTTGTTTCCTTTTTTTCTGACGTGTCTATTTCCTCCATTTGTTCCTACCTCTCTCTCTCTCTCTCTTTTTGCTCGCTCCTCACGTCTCTCCGTCACCCTTAGGCGCTCCCAAAACCCTTAAAGGGAAACCACACTGTCACGCGATACCGTAGAACTTCCGGAACTGACATTAATTGACTTTGCTAGGTGCGAGTTCCTAAACTCAGGTCCACTGACGCGCATATATTATGTAGAGTGTTTATGGTTCCCAGATGTCTAGAAAATTTCATGACAGTACATAGAAATTCATACTAGAAAATTTGAAAATATCAAATCTTTATAGTCTGCCAGAATTCGTTAAGTTAAAAACATTTAAACTGTGTCTATTGCAAACGAATTGTTTCAAGAAATATTCACAGGAGACCCTACATGGTTTTTATCATTGACGATATTTTGTGGTATTTTTATTCCCAGTTATCGTTTTAATGGGTTCCATTATTTCCCTGAACTGATCAAATCCTTGCCAATTTTTGTTCCAGGTCCTATTATTCCCAGAGGAAGGCTGGGCGAGAAGTGCAAGCAGTTCTTATTGGACCTTGACACCTTTTTGGTGGAGTAGAAGTCGATGCAAGGTTGTCGAAGTGGCTGGAACAAGAAGGTAATGGATGTGATGGTTTAGCAATTAAACCGTCAACGCGATTGATCAATCCAATGACATAATTTCATTTTCCCAAATCGATTTCTCGATTCAAATAAATCTTTTGTAAATTCATTCAGACGAACCAATGAAATACCAACCTATATATTATACATGTACAAATCTTTACAGCCAAGACGAAAGGTTTTATCGATATTAAAAATTCCCCTTCGGATTCACTTCACCTGTTTCTTTCCTCATGTCTTCGATTCTATCAAACGAAGATGTACACTGACATGATTTCATATCTGTCTGTACAATCCAGTGCTATTGATACGGAAGGCAATGAGTAACGGTTCTGCAGGGTTCACCCCTATGTTACATTCTTGGACAATAGAAGTCCTCGTACAATACATCGTGGGTTGCTGTTCGGAAGGGTCATATATAATATTTATGGGTACTTAACCGTCAATATTTGGATAATAAATTACATTTTGCAATTCGCAACAAGAATCGCACACTCAATATTCTGAATCTATAAGATAACTTTAGCTCGTTTGTAAGTAACCGATCAATATCCGAAACTCTGAAGCGTTAATTTATTCGAAAATTTCTAATCCAAGTTACGTTACGGTTGATACCGCTCATTATTTAGTACCTTTTTGTATATGGTAGGTATACGATGTACCGTATTAGTTAGCTCGCGAAATTCAACGTACTTAATTCTAAGCACGCCGTACCAATTCCGAGATAGTTTCTCGACTGTTTCACTGCTACGTGCCCTTCTACTCAAGCTCCTTATTACCTAGAGCGAATTGTACCTGTGCCATCGTCTTGTACTAGGTACTGCACCGCGTAATTCTCACGGAACGATAGCTTCGAATGGCATCGCTTTCCTCCGTTTCTCCTTTTGTCTTTTCTCTTTGATATCTTACCCGTATCGTCATGCTCTTTGTCTCCCAGTTCTAGTCGCTATATTTTGAAGACTTGCTCAAGGGAATTGCGTGGAAAATTTCTAAACCGTCTATCATTTTTTTTTTGCCATGACTCATTCCCGTTTTCCAGTAGAGTTGTTATGCTATTTTTCACTGAGTTTTGAACGTACCTTTGACGTAAACGAAACTCACAACCGACTAGGCTCTCTGTATGTCTTTCTAGTTTTTGTCGGTCGCAAAAGTGGAGCACGAAAACCACAGCGAACAGAGATGAGGTAGATTTTTGGCAACGTTTTTAAGACGAAAAACCAACCGTTACTGTTTGATATGGAAATTTTTACCTAGTGATCTTTGACTGGGTTTTGTATAAAATTGGAAAGAGACTCTCTGTACTCTGGGTCATGAATTTATATAAATTCTTCATCTTTAACGTTACTGTATGTATAGATCTGCTCGCTTTCGTATGTAGCCATTCTCCCCGGGGTAGAAAGCCGGAGTTACTTCACTTTGGAACTCGGAAACTAGACCCAGAAACTCTTAGTTCTATTGCCTTGCTTTAATCTCTTTGGGGCCGTTCATACTTACGTTATATACACGGTGTTTGAGGTAACTTGTAAATGGGTTGAATGGCACGTTTCGTGGAATTTATCCTGAACATTGCAGATATTCATTTGATGGTTGGTTGGTTGGATGGTGCCACTTGACTGTCAATTAACCCTTTCTCAATAATTCGAGATCCACTGGAATCGTGACTTGGCACTGTTTATGAACTTCTTCTAAGTATATCAGACTTATCCTTCTGAAGACGGTTTGCGTAGCACTAGACTCCGTTTACGTAAGGTCGATGGTTTCTCTCCCTCTTTGTGAAGGGATTCGAATGAAAGCCTGGGGTCGGAAAGTTGGGGGATGAAACTAGCCGCAGATGCCTGAAATTGCTGAGAAATATCCGCGATAGTTCGATGCCATTCAGTGACGACGGAACCGCTATGCCTTTGCGAGCTAACGCTAACCGCTACCAGTAGTCGTGTATATTTTGACCGCAGGTTTCCGGTCCCTATTCCATTCAGGCCGTCCGATATTTCGGATATTTCATAGGCTTATGGAAAACCCGATGTTTTGCTTAGACTGGGGAAAAATTTTCGGTTATTTTAGGGTCAAGGGTAACAGAGATCCAGCTTTCAGTCCATTTTTATTATATGTATATGGTTCTGATATTTATAGAAAAAGAGAGAAAAAATATGCAGGATTGTATGAAAGGGGCCTTAAATTTCAACAGCGAGTATGCAGAACGTTAGTACATAGTTTAAAATTTTAATGAAAGCAAGACTCTTAAAAGCATGTGAGCGATAAACCCATTATATTCACTCGCGTACTAGCTAGTCCGTTGTAAAATATCGGCTAACAGCAAAAACGACAAAATAAAAGAAAAATTTTCTGAAATCTATTTCACCCACAGTTTTTACCATTTCAGAAAAAAAGTTCGGAGTTTTTAGACTGAATAAACTCTGCTTGTTTTATTTGGTTTTTTTTGTTTGTTTTTTTTTTTTTTTTATTTTTGCATATAGTGATTCTAAAAATTTTGCGGTAACAGAAACCCGTACGACGAACAAAACCATTGCCAAAAATTCTACCACCGTTATTCAAGAGTTATGGAGGTATATACCCCAAATATGCGTGTATATACTCACATAGGTACATGTATTTATATACATACATTGTACATATATATACGTGTATGTATAAATTCGTGTCAGCTCGAATATTCGAGGTTAAACGAAACATAACTTTTCCGTAAAAACTTGACCAAAAAACCGACGCTTTTTACCTCGCTATCTTTCAGTCTCTTCGACGTCCATGCTTTGTTTGACTAAAAAAATAATTGGAGGGACAATCGGTATCAGAAACATTAACTGAGGGTAATTTTTCAAGACGTCGTTCTCCGAGATTCATGGCAAAAAAAAAAAAAAAAATTGTACATAAGAAAAGCTCGAGATTCCTGATAGGGTTTGAACGAGTCAAGTACTTTTCTGATTTCTTTTATACCGAGGCTGAAGATGTGGTTGAATTTCGACAAAAGTCAAGCGGTTAATTCCTGCCTACCTCAATCGATTAACCTTGTGAACTTTTAATCATCGTCAACGATTTTATGGGTAAATTCAACTCCTTTTTGATCCTACGAAATGAAAAGTCGAGACTCTTTAGTCTTTCGCAATTTTCAGAAATCCATAAGCTGTTTGAACCTGCATATAGTTCGTCTTGGGTTTTGAACTCGTCAACCGCGAGCCTGAGATATCATCTGAAGAAACCAGGACACCGTGTAACTAACTACAAGAAGGATCATGACGTTTCTTCCATCTATTCGGAAATGTCGTCAGGTCTGAGTTTGTCGTTGGATTTCGGTGATCCTAGTCTCAGTAATCTCAAGGTTTCGAGTTCACAGTTTGATCGAGTAACTTTTTGAGTTACTGATCAAACAGCTGGAAATATCCGAGTCGATTAGATCACAGATAATCCGTAAAGATCCACGAAACGTTTCCATTTAGGAAATAGGTACTTTTTTCAATAAAATTTTATAACAAATTGTTTCTCGACCGAGTTTCAGCGTAATTAATAATTTTACTATCCATAAGAACGTGGCAAGCAAAGAGTGTGTCGTGTACAAACATCCTACCTAACATCGAGCCCAAGGCTGCCTCTGTACATATGTGTATAGGCAGGGGTTGACAAATATGCTTAACCACTCGTTTGTCGATATAAATTTCGGTTGAATATAAGGGCAGTAGAAATTTATTATTAAAGTATCTTTTTTTAACGGCATGTTATAGGTTTTTTTTTTCCAAAAGTAACCGAAAAAATTTTGGCTACTTGTTCCATGACACTGATTTATTTTCCTTCCAAGTATGATTTTGTGAGTAGGCCTTGTCTCGGAATTTACATCTAGACTGATAATTGTGAGAATCCATCATCAGTTTTATCTTCATTCTAAAAAGTTTCGGATAAGTTATATAGTTGGATTAAAATTAAAAGGTATTTTCTTCTTTTCGTATAATCTTGACGAAATTTCCGAGTCTGAGAAAGTAATGAGTTGGTCATTTTGGCGATAAGAAAGATCTTTTAAAGTAATTTCAAGATAATTTAACTTAGAGGTTTCCTTTTTCTCCTTGGCATTAACGACAATCCGGTAATCAGTACCCTCTTGAATACTCCTGTGAAAAATTCTTCGAGGATTTTATCCCTGCAGGCTTTCCATTTAACAAAGAGCCGATATTTCTGTTCCAGATATAGTACTCAAGCTAAAATGGTGGACACTGGAACGGGGACGCTCTATATCATCGGATCATTCAAGAGAATGACGACGGATCCAGATTTCAAGGTAAATTTATCACTCGGAAATACATGTCTACTAGTATATCCGTTCAATCTTCTCACTGACACGTGTAGGCATCGGAAACAGTCGTGTCCTGACTTTAGATAAACAGTGAAACACTGTTTAACCGATGATTGATCGACTGCTGTTTCCGAGGAATAGACCATTTTTAAAATGGTGTTAGTAGCGAGGGTTTGCCCTGAAATCTGTGAGAAAATTTCTTTGTTCTTGGGCCAGTTGTACCTGACGTCGAATGTATCATCGAGTGATTTCAACATGGGCTACAGTATGACGGGTACCTTGGAACGCGGCTGTAAGAAGACCAACTCCTTTCAGATGACACATTTTGCTGTTATACGTAGACGCGATTACGAAAAGGCCTACGAAGAACCTACACATCCTACCTAGTGTCCAGCTTCACCCACATCGTCGGAGTGTGGGGATTACGAACGATATACGTAAGGTGTGCCTACGACATGAATTATTGTCATTGCACTACCGTCCCGTATTTACAGTATATGAGTATTGAGTATAAATATAATATAATATAATATTAATATAATACAATATAATATACGTGCAGCCACACGATGTAGACGTGTGAATTATTTATCATATTATTATAAAGCACACGTCTCTGTCGAGGCAAAGTAGTTATGGTATCCGGTAAATTCCCAACGCGATAGAAGAGCTAAGAGAGTTTTGCTTATGAAAACTGAGAAGCAGAGTAATTAAATACCTGGGGTTAATTAATTAATTAAGTGGTTCTCATACACCGGAGGTTGATTGGTTTTTTTAAATATGATATATGCGGTTATATTGCACTCGAGTTATTGCAGGTACTTGTCTTGGTAGGAATGGGTAAAACTGTTTTAGCTATTGGTTGTGAGTTATGAAAAATTTGAGCAGCTTTGTCTAGGATAAAAAAAAAAGAAAAAAAAAAAACTTGAATCAAAAGTGAAATAAGATCAGGTATTTAATGTGTATAGAAAATCAAAAGGGGTAAAAGGGAATTTATCTACTTATATATGATCACTTGGATAACTATTTTTCAAAAATTCAATTTCCTTGAGAGGTAATAAACGTACAGCAAAGGAAGCAACGAAATATCTGAAATACGAATTATGCTGAAGATAAATTTGTAATTTCTGTTTTTTTTTTCTTCTTCTTCATACTATTCAACCTCGTAAAGTTTTTAATTAAGAGGATTCTCGATAACGTGTACCAAGTATTTACATCCAAATCGTGGGGCACCCCGACGAAACAGTAAACGTCCAGATATATATATATATTTTAAGCTATATAGGTTTAATCATAATTATCGCATGGTTAAACGATTATAGAGGATCGATTTTAACGTTATTACTTATAACGAGGCGATGAACCAAAGTGATCCGATCGATATAACTTTACCAAAGTATTAGAGAGTAAGTTTTTCTTTTCCGATCGTGGATGAGTGTGTTTAGTGTGGATGTGTATGTAGGTACGGGCGCGGGTTCCTTCGAGGACTTGAGTATATATAAAGTCAAGTCTTAGGATATTAGGAATTAAGTCAAGTCTTAGGAATTAATAAATATAATATATTAATACTCGTAAATGTAGAAACAACTAATAACGAATTTTTAACGATTTCGACTTTGACTATAATAATTCTTTTTCTTGTTTTTTCGGTTTTTTTAGTTGGCCTTAGTTTTTAGCGCTAAGAATCAAAAGACTCGCGCTTTATAGAAACGTACTATACACTTCAATATAAATATATTTATTAATATATCTACAGTTTTAATCATTTTTATTTTCTTTGTTTTATTTTCGTTTTCAATTTCTCAATATTTTCTAACCGGTTTTCGTATTATAAACCATGCAAATTTATAATGCGTAATAGTTATTTTTGCTAACAAACAAAGCTTTCATTTGTATATCCTATATATAGTCTTAATTTTATCCGAATCAAAATGAACTTATATGCTCAAGAGTCAGTAATCAATTACCAAAGAAACCTCGTCGATGATTAATGAATCGATAAATTTTATTGTCTCTTATCTTTATTAATTAGAATTAATCGAATCTCGATAAAACTTGATAATCTGTGACGTACGTGTAACAGTATATCGATAACAATTCATCCTTCGTTGCTCAATAAAACAGAACAAAAACCAAAGACAAAAATTAAAAAAAATAAATAAAATAAAACAAAATCAAAAAGAACCCTGAAGTAAAAAAAAAAAAAAAAATCTATGAGGCAAAATATCTGCGTTAATTAATAAAAGCTTTCAATTCAAGTTAGTTTTTTTTTTTAAAGTCAACAGCTATGTCCACAGACGGAAAACTATGTATGTATATATATATATATAAGTTTAGTCGTATACTATACGTATATATGTGTATCTACATCAACGCGTACGCGTACGTACTACGTACGTACGTTCCGTCATGCATTAGATACGTCTGTGGGATGAGAGCTCGTATTCTTCTCAACCGACGCGTGTAATTAAAGCTGCAGGGCATCTGGTGCAAGAGTGGAAACTTTTTCATTTCGTTATTGCAGAATTTTTTTTTTTTTTATTTTTTCATTTTATTTTTTTTTTTTTATTTGTTTCCATTTTTTCTCGAAAAACAAAAAAAATGCAAAACTTACACCGCAGATGCAAAGTTATACTACAGTTTATACCCAGTTTATACCTTCTTAGGTATATTTATACCGAGATGGAGAATAGACAGCGATAAAAATTTCAGTCAGAAGTTTGTAAACCAGTGAAAACTTAACTCATAGAAGAAAAAAAACGAGAATATATATACCCGCATTCTTAGCTACTTACTTACTTACTTAATTAAAAGTCACGTCAATTATTTACAACACTGTATACATATATAGTTGGGTAAAAACTTAACTTTGACATCTTTAAATCTCGTAATCGTTAACTGCCGTTTTGAATAATAAAATTATTTTTTATCCGACTAAATCATTTTTTATACCTACAGGGTCTTATCTTACGGATTGGTAAATTTGATTACACGATCATATATTCGCTAAGTTGTTGATTATTTTTAATCAAACAGGTAGTTAATTTACTTATAATGCGTGAGAATAATTAACGTCAGTATCAAATTATGTAAATATTATTATCTTTAGCAAAGTGAAAATAACTCTTTTCAATTCACCTATAGATGTTAGTGTTCAATTAGACTTACTCACTTATTTAATTAATTACTCACTTATTTCCATACCTAACCCAAACCCACTTTATACTTGAACTACTTATACTTTCGCTTACTTACTTACTTACTTACTTACTTACTCACTCGCTTACTTACTTATCTACTTATTACACTCACTTATTAGACTAAGTAAACTGTCCTAGTCAACTCGAGTCGTAAAATATAAACTTAGAACCGGGCAAATATCTGGTTGATTAGTTAGCCTATCTTGGTTTCAAAATAAAAAAAATAAAAAAGTGTTTAGAAAAAATTTTGTGGCTTCAAATAACCGGATTAAATAATATGTATACGTAGCTGCAATAAGTCAGTAATTTTTAAAAAATTTTTATTTTACTTTTTTCAATTGATATTTCGCATGTTAAAAAAGTCTCTTCCTCGTGATTTTATTATATACGTATATACTAATTATGACGATAGTGAGTACCTAAGTACTGGCACTAAAATTCCTAGTCGCTATTGCTACGATTAGATCGTTGTAATTATATTTAACTCGCGTTATTAATATCACTTCCTCTGTGCGTAGTTAATTAGACTCCTAGAATGATTCTAAGTGAAGTTCACGTCCGATATCACGGTCCCTCCTAACTATGTAGTAGTAGCTTAGACCCAAAAATGCACGCTTCATTTTTGTACGAGATATATATATATTTTTTTTTTCTTTTGTTTTCTACATACCAGAACTTCGGTCCAATATTTTGGTAATTAACAGCTGCATACGGGTCTGTTAGTTTTTCGTACGTCACGTCGTTTCTGTACTCATTGTCATAGAGAAAATATATAATTAAATTTAAAAAAAAAAGTAATTTTATAAACAAACAGATAAAAAACGAGAGATATAGAATCCTCAAGCACTCGAAAAGATCTTTAATCTCTCTTCAAAGTCTGTGCAGAGAACTATGCCGCTATCTGATATCAGACAGATGCTCCCTCTTAAGGAATGCTGATCAGAGAAAGTTGGCATAGTTGTTAGGTATCGTAAACTAGAATTTCGATTACGAGAACAAAAAGTATGTAATTAGAAATTTTTTCTATAATTTATTCGTTTTATATTCGATATATATATATATATATAGAAAAAAAATTTTTTTGATTATTCTTGTAAATTGGTTTTCTTGATAAATATATGAGAAAAAAATAGAAAAGAAAACTACAAGAATTTGTACAGAAGCGACGTTTATTTTCTCCTCGAAGTAAAGTCTGTAGAGTATATATATATATAGTATATAGATATATATATATATATATATATATATATATATATATATATATATATATATATATATATATATATATATATATATATATATATATATATATATATATATATATATATATATATATATATATATATATTGTTAGCTGGTAGAAATTAGACTAGAACCCAGTTGATGTTGTCTCTCTGGAGTTCGTTGAAACGTATAGTACAGATACTGCATAATAAACTATTTCAACTCCTATACTTGAGAATTTGAAAGTTGAATTTTTGTAGCTCTTATGGTATAATAACAAGAATTATTTTTTGTAGGCAACAAAAATTTTCAATTCTCAATTTTAAAATGACAAGGAATCGAAATGCAGTATTTGTCCGTCTTCAACGGTAACAGTTGGGTCATTAGAAATAGGCAGTCGTTCCACAATGACTGCGCAACTCTTTTGAATGAAATTTAATCAAAAAATAATAAAAACAAAAAATTAAAGTTGACTCTTGCCACTAATTTCTGTACCCAGGTATTTTTTTTTGTTCGTAATTAAAATTTGCGAGTATAAAGGAGTGAATTTTCGGATTAGAAAGATGGGACACAACCCTATAATTGATATTGAAAAATCGGAATTAAGTAGATTTTTAGCTACTGTATCAGAATAGAGCGACTGCCGATTTTATAAGCTCAACTGTAATTGATGTGTAGTTATTTAGTGGGTAGAGATTATCGAACTTATAATTACGCGAACATTACCTATTATTGTACTGGTCTTAAAATACGGAATGAAAATTCGTATTCAAAGCAATGGCTGTGATCCATATACTAATCATAAAAGGTTCAATTGTATTTGACATTGTACGTACGTAGGTTATCGCATTATATTATAATATCATATATATAAATATATAATTATATATTATAGTAATAAATAATATTTTGAAGATGGTTACGTTTATTTAGTTTTTTTCAAATTTACCATCGATATTTAATTGCATTAGCAACAGTGAAAATTTGGCGCTAATGAGACGCTCAAATAATAATTAAATTATTAATATATTTGTTAAAATCTATAATTCATGACTAAATCTATACTATATATATCACAGATATATAACAAGTATAAAATAATTTCGAACAGTATTGCATTCACGTTATAAATTCCTCTCAAAAACGAAATACAATGAAAAAAAAAAAAAGAAAGAAAGAAATACCAAAAATATGTACATATGCCAAGTATCAAAATCAGCCAAAATTACATATTGAGTTGAAAAAATAAAAACTAAAGAAAAAAAAAAAAAAACAAAAAGAGAGAAAAAGAATCAGTTAATTTAAAAACAAAAAAGTATAAGGTTATAAAATTTATTAAACTTTTTAATTAAAAAGTGTAAATATTTTACCTAATTCAATTATTCAACCGTAATTAACAAACAGTATACATAAATACATATATAGTATATATAAAATTGTTATAGGCATCAGAAATAATAATTAAATACTGCTGCAGAAGATTATATGCAGATAGATAAAACTACAGCAAGCCTATAAATAGACCTGATAATATTTATTCTCATTGTCAGTATGGCCCGTATAGGACTATTTTTGGTCGTGTTACCAACACGCTATACCTACCTAATTATTCTCGAAGTTTGAAATAAAATTGTCTTCAAAAAAGAAGCTTCCTGTTATAGTTAGTGGTAGCCGATCTTAACTGTAACGACAAACGAATAGTCAGCAACTGGTACCTACAACATGCATAGAACAATAAAAAAATGAAATGGTTGTTAACCAGTTGAAGCTGTATGCTAGTGAAGTATCAATTTTGCCAAAAAATAATTTAAAAATTAAAAAAAACTACCCTGCATGACCTTGTGAATTAACTGTAAGCTCTACCGGTACGTGATGAGAGATAATGAAGCTCTAAAATTGACATGATGGAATTATGGTCGATGACAAGCGATTGTTTTGTGCGTGAGAATGCGGGACCGTCAAACAGCCAGTTGTTTCTAAAAATGAAAAAACAAAAAAAAGGTGGACTTTTATTTTTTAATTTTTTTTATGTTATTTTTTCACTCATTGGCAAGTCACGGATCCGCATTCTGCGATTTCTGTACATGTAATTACTGAAATAAGTGTGAAATAAATGATTAATACGATTCTGATTGGCACGCTATAATATGCGTCGATGATGAAAGATGTTGATGTATTTTCACTACAGTCCTGTCTAAGTCAATTCATTTTGTATCTATACCTAATCAATGTATCTATTGTCATAATTTATGCCAAATAAATGTTAAATTTACGCAAATTTTTACACTCTGTCTTTACCCCGTCATCCTCAAATATTCATCTCACTTTTTTTAATTCTCTCTCTCTCTCTTTCTTTTTCTCTTCGGGAAAGACAAAGACAATACCAAAAGGTAGTCGCCTAACAATAAAGAAGTAAATAACACATTCAAAATAATCAGGTGGTAACACAGCTACATATACAACGATATCCAACCACTACCAAACGTTCGTTAACAAAGACACCGAAAATGCTCACAAAAGCGTGACCATTGTTCAACGTCAATGGTCGCCATGGAAATAATCAAGTCATTGTCCAAAATGAAGAACTTAGTACTACATCCGTATAACGGAAATGGTAAAATACGATTTTCACGCTCGTGTGTGTGTGTAATGTATACATATATAGGTATACAGTTCGAGGATGGGGTATATCTACATGTAAAGCTGAGGGTAGCTTGTCGGTCGTCGAAACGTTTGGAAAACCCAATTTCTCGGTCCACGAAGTCGGAGAACGAGGTGAATTCTCGACGGTAACTCCATCCCTGAAAAAAAACGTTCAAAGCCCTAAGTCGCTGATTCGTCTAAAGTTACTTTTCCTTCCGTCTCAAAGCAACCCGCAGAAAATTCGAATTCACAATTTTTCAGAGAAAAGCTAAGGTGAGAGCATACAACTTGTATATGTAGACAGAAGAAACGAAACGTACAGGTATAGTAGGTGTATGTATACGTTTTCAACTTTTTGGCATAGCGTCGGGACGCTCAAGCTCAACTACAGACGGGGTGCTACCGGCAGCAGCTGATTGTGAGATTCCAACTTCGTACGAAGAGCCGTGGCAGTGATTTAATGAAGGTGGTCACGTGACATGGCAGTCACCACCTGCTGCTCCCATTTGCATCTGGAAGTTATATAGGAGAAGGCCACCCTGTGGTTTGGTTCAGGGTTGTACAGGAAGCACTGACACCAGTAAACTAGCGCAAAGTTGTTTGACCCAGCAAACTTCACACCCCTGCACTAGCGAAATTGCATGTTTCGACTTTCGAGTGACTGCAATGCAGGTGTATACTTCCTCTACCTTCCTCCAATTTCAGTCTCGCAAACGGTATGCCATTCCACCTCAGCATCATTTCTCAACATGCCAGACGGTCTTTGGCACATTTCAAACTGTCTTGAAGTTATATTTGCTAGAAGTCGTTGTAACTCGTGTGTTAAATTTACTGGTTTTAGGAAATATGGACGGGTTTATGTAAATTATATCACTCCCGATTTTACCAACGACTCTTCAATTCGCAACGTCTCTTAAATATGGATCAGACCAAAGTCGCCTTTTGACCTGACTTAACTTTACACCTTATCATGAAATTTCAGTTTATGAGTATAACAACGATGCTGCACACCCGTTCTTATGTTACTTCGTGCAGTTTGGTCTTTCGCCAGCTTTATATGATCCTGTGGTATAAATATCAGGGATAAAGGTAGGTACTACAAAGAAGTAGGTACGTGGCCGTTCAATAAATAAAAAAAAAAAAAAAAAGAATAACGAAAACATCTCCAGGAAAACCGTGCTGAATTGAAAACAAATATTTTATGAACATTGACCAATGCTCTTTTATTCGCATTGCGAAACCGACATGATTTGCAAATGAGAACAAGAAACTTTATATGTTTAATTATTAGAATATTCCAAATAATCATTAAGCAATTACCTACGTCAAAGTAGAGAATGATATCCTCGTGATATAATATTCTGAACACTTTGAATTAGGCTGCTGGATTTCATTCCAGAATAGTCACCATTGCCTCTTGTTAACGAGCTTTTTCGAGTATTAGGTACTTATTGTAATCAACGAGAATACGCGTGAGTGGATTGACGTGAGATTAAAGTTACACTAAAGGAAACTTGAGTAGCTACATATGCTGAAGACACTTGATATTGTCAAAGCAGAGAAGTAACTTTGGTCTCGGTTGCTTGCTACCTACTCCTCGTGATTTTAAAGTACTCAAATAAAAGTGACTCTTGTTGAATATAGCGCCGCGGTCCTTAGCGCTACGTTACCGCAAGGGCGACGGGTGGAAAATACGCTAAATCAGTGATTCAATGTGCAATACCTGAAACATAAATCTGAAAGCATTTACATAACCGCCGCGCGGTAAATTCGGCCCAACCGCTTTGCATACAAAGGCCCTCTCGCCCCTTCTTCCCAATCCCTCCAACCTCCAACCCCAAACCTTTGCTCCTATTTCCCACCCGCATTCAACCACCAATCCAACTCCCTATTTTAACCACCCTCAGTTCACTTTGTCACGTGGAATGTGTATTGGCGGTTTTTCGCAGGTATTATAACTGCCAATCGTTGGTAAATGTCAAATGAATCAATATGTTCATACAAACCTGGATTTTGGTTAAATGAAAAATATGTAGCGGCGGATACGAAATAAAACAAACATTTTTAGAGTTATGAGGTTGCATTGGATATGAGAAGGGTAAATCCGGATGTTAGCGTCTCGGAAGATCCCTTGTGGTGATAAACTAGGTATACGTACTCGCGGATCCTTCGTTCGTCGTTCGTACCTTATTCTCCCTTTGTTTTTTTTGGGGGGGGGGAGGGGTAGATTTTCCGAAAGATATTAGCCATACTATACCAGGCACCGAAATTGCGGAGCCTGCCTTAACGTCTCCGTTCCTCGAAATTACAAGCACGGTTAACCACTTCCCCCTCGGGTCGTATTTTTCGCCGAGATTTTAATTCGGAAATTAGAGAGAAAAGGAAACAAGGTAAGGAGCAGACTACGTAATCATGAACGAACGAATGAACGAACGATATCGTTTACATGATCAGATATTTAAGAATTATTATTACGCAAAGTAGTAGCTACTGTAACCGGCTTCCTACGAAGGTAATTTATATTATGTAGCTTCGTACGAGGCGTGGTACTATACAATTGATGCACGAGTAAAGATTGGGCGTTAAATTTCCTGTGCAGAAGCAACCGTGTGCCCGATAATATCGTCGTTAGCTCCTTAATGGGATCTCAACGGAGTACCACGCTTGGTGTACGGTAGGCGTGAATTACACTCGTTGCTGAAAGGTAACCATCGTGCAGTAGATAACCTCTGCAAAAAGAGAGAGAGAGATAGATAGAGAGATAGATAGAGAGAGAGAGAGAGAGAGAGAGAGAGAGAGAGAAAGAGAGAGAGTAATACTCTTTAAAAATCTATTTGAAAAAACGATCTTTTACCCCCAGTAAAAATCTCTCATCATCTAACCCACGTACTCTACCGCTGACCGAGCAGTTCATTTTTAATTGAGCTTTCTGCAAACGAGCTTCTTGAGAACGGTATTCTCGTTCCAAGGTTCCTAACTAATTGCCGTGGCTACGTTAAGCTAATTAGTTATTATGTTCGCTAAAAAATCATCCACCCTCGGTTCCCTCTATTTCTGATGTTTTAATTGAAATCTTCGTAAACTAGGCATTAGTCTCGGTATCTTGCCGCGAAAATCGTTCAAAGGTAGGACAACACTGTTGCGATAAATGTCGCAGAATTACTATCGTGTTGTTGTGCCGTCTTCCTCATACTGCGATCATGATGTATGATCATGTTTCGTACTCTTTTTTTGGCTGACAATGAATCACAAGGTCGTCGTCGGTGATAGAGTCTGATAGGATAGTGGGTATGTGAATTTCGTAAATTGCATTCAAGCACGTTGGTCTATGACTATGACTTTGTCTTTACGGCTTTCGTGGAATTTCATTAGCGCCGTTTCGCCTAAGGTAATTGCCAATTATACGTTCAGCTAACTTGCAAAGATCAATTAGGTTTTCTCAATGGTAGTTTCGCTAACTTTCAATCAAGTACTTCATGGATGTAGGAAAAATACGAGATCGACTGTGGGTAGGTACATATATATGCATGCATGCGCGAGTAATCAATTTCAATAAAAATCCATTAAGTATTATAGATATACATATAAATTTATCGGAATAATACTGAGTGGTAAGTATGAGACGATATGGACAGTCCGAATTGGTGCAGCCTATTTCCTCAATAATAGATATAAAATAATGTTTATATTTTTATTTATCTTGATGAATTTTGATGAAATATTTTTTTCACGACCCACTATCCATCCTTCACCCCTTTACCGAGAAATGGAGGATCCTTATGAAAGAGAGAAAGAAAGGAAAACAGATGGGGAAAGATAGAGAGAACAAGCAAGTTCCGGAAAAGTGGAAAGCTGTGGAAATTGTACGTGTAAAATTGCGTATATTATATTACATAAAATATTTTTTACGTCCGAGAAAAACAACGAATTTGCCCTCGGTTTTTCACTGCATAAACTGAAAAATGTAAATCAAAGGATTTCCTTCCGTTCATGTTTTTGGTAGGTAGCTCGTTTTTCCTGTTCTCTGTTAACCATTCCACCAAAACGAAGGCTTAGAATCCACCTAATTGACAAAATTGGATTTTTTCCAATTATTATTTTAATAAGCGTTATTGCTACTATATCTACTCTAGTCTTACTTTAAAATCCACATGATTTTAATACTAAATGCAAATAATGTCAAATTAGATGTAGCCATAATAAATGTGTGAAGAAACGAGCGAGAGGATTAACCCAATAAACAACCAAGGATGCTAAATTTAATTAAAATTTTTTCCGTTTCCTTATAAACGAAAAAAAAACAAAAAATCTGATTATATAAAATCTTTGCTTGATCATGCGACTGGCTAATAGAACATTACGTGCCACTCAAGGATGTGATATTGATTCATAAGCTTGATTATTCATCAGCGAACGTGTAAGTAAGAAAGTTTTGGCAAATTCTGAACTGTTTAATATGCAACTCGATGTCTTATATATGCATAGAAATGTTATATACACAAACCGGATAAGAAACTTAACATGCAAGCTTCGTTGGCGCTGTATTGTGGTTCGAAATGATTCAATTTCAATAGCAGTTAATTTAATTGTCTCCAGATAACGCCGACGATTGTCTACATCTTCGGGATTCCAAGCACAACGTTGAGTTTCTACCACGTGTCTTTGTCCAGTCGCCTTGGTACCTCCTGCCAAGAATTTCAAAGTTAAAATGAGAATATTATCTGGTATGTGGTATACCCGTGTACCTAATTCTTATATATAACATGGCGCCAACTTTATTCGAGAATACAATATGTCGCTGTAATTTTCTACACCGAATTACCTATACAAAAGCACAGCGTGTGATGAAGACCGATTCACGTAGCCTAAAGTCTCTCCATTATGGAGTCGTGTTTATTTACAGGAAAGTGGCGAACTCCTGGAGCGAGATACAGAGAGGGTTTCAAAAGCTTGAAGCGCTTTTTTTTTTCTTTTTGCAGTGGATATACTGCGGCTCAAGGGCTCGGTCGGTTGTCCGAATTGTCACCTATATACATACATATTATACTTATGTGGGTATGGTACATATATATTTTATCGAGAAAGCTACTTTGACAGATTTTCCAACTGTAGACTAGCCGCGAAGATCCAAGAGGGTTGCTTAGTTGACTCTAGAACGTAAACCACAGAAATAACATCAAAGCCCGCCCGTTGGTAACGCAATGAAATAAAATTAGAATAATTCAGACCGTCGTGCAAATTGATTCCCTTTGTGACGTAGACGCGCCGGCGCTTCGTCACGTTACCCAGAATAATAAGTCCGGAAGGTATGTATAGGGGAGGTTTTTCCTTTCATTTAAACCCAACGCTCCTTCCACCATGCAGCAGCAGCAGCAGCAGCAGCTAATTAAAACTTCTATATTTTCAACAATTTTTTATTTTTTTTAAATTTTTTTCTCATCTCTCATCGATCTCAAATCTTCTTTTACATAAAAATATTCTATTTATTTTTCTTTTTTACTCCATACCTACTTCCTCATTTACATTTACTTCATATTCGGATAACTAAAAACCTTCACAGACTGGTTCCAAAGTTCCGTTGATCTCCGTTTCGAATTCGGAGGATTAATCGAACGAAAACTTCAGTTTTAAACAATTTTTATTTTACCATTTTCCAAAATGAATTAGCTGCAGGTTGGAAATGAGCTTTTTAAAAATCACTGCAGGGGTCGAAGAGTAGATATATGTCTTAGTTGTTCGCGAATGGGGTGGGTATAACTCCCGTTGACTTTATCGTCAGCCCCAAGCGAGAGAGCCATTCAAGATTTAATCGGTCTCGTACCTTTCTGGAATCAAGAATTATTAAAATCCATTAAGATTGGCCAATTCTAAAGCAGACTTCTTGGCTCATATCTAAAAGACGTGCCCACGGTCCTCTTTGCTAAGCTAATTCTAAGAAATCTGCCGTGAATCTCAAGAGGTAAGAAACTTTACTGTATGGAGTTAATAACCACACAATTTCAAATTTTCATCTCACTGATAAGAAATTCTTGTTAGTTACGGTTCTGAATACCTAAAACCTACACTACTTCTATAATGTTACATAACAGGTAGGTCAGCTAATCGCCGCGCACTACTGTGTTATAGTAACACCGAACTCTCAAACTGTCGGCAAACTGCAGTTACCATTGTTGCTTCCAAGACGTAGCACATTGTTCTAGTAACTTGGCTAACGATCCCGGCTAACTGGCTTGTTTTTGTTAGTTACCATATAACTTTGAGATAAGCCGCAAGGACCAACGTCACGAATTAAGCATATTCGAGCGTCTTGGTTATTGTACTATGAACCAGCCGTATAACGACGCCGATATACATACTCCGAACTTTTTTCTTCTGCACTTTGAACAAACTGTAGTGCCGTACGTCAAATGGAATTTTCGAGTCACTATTACTTGCCAGGAAAACAGGAACCAGACTATACGACGACTTGAAAGTCACAAGTCTTAAAACACGGGGTGTCTCTTTTACGGAAAACATGCAACCCGGCAGGTCGACTATCGGATCTGACAGCTGTATCGTTCTCACACGGGCACATGTCACCCCTTCAATAAATTATTCAGATGATTCAAAACTCAGTCCGACTGCAGTATAAGGTATAAGGTACATTAAAGGTTGTATAGATACCGAACCGCCTACTTGCATAGGCGTAAAGCACGACATGTCTTCATTCATTCATATTATCGCTTTGAAAGTACAGAAACATTATTTATATTAAAAAAAAAAAATAATAATAATAATAATTTTCCTCGTATAAAAAAAGTTTCAAAGTTCATGAGACATGCCTGTTCGAGTCTTGACGACAAGTCCTGAGGGAATATACCGAGTTTTTCTCGAAATTTTTCACGACTCTCAGAGACAGTTTTGGCGTATAAAATTCAATTACTTTGTTATTATATACGTAACCGAGATGACAGCCACATCCTTCTCTGATGCGTGTACAATTAATCTACAATACATCTTGCTTGATGCAAGTTTCTATACCCTTGCTTCGTTCAGCCTTGATGACCATCACGGTGTAACACCTTGGTAGGTATTAGACCAAATGCAGACTAGGCACAGGTGCTCCAACGTTCTAGAGGGTCACAGACGGCTCCCTATATATGCACCAATATACATACATACATATATTTGGGTGGTATATACTATATATAGGACCATTGTATAGTCCACATAGAAATAGGTACAGCTGACCTGAGTGCTTTGGTCGACTTGGTCTACTCTGAATAGTATATCGATACCTAATGGACACGGTCTGAGACGAAATTCTGTTTATTCAAATTACTTTTCATGCAAAACTTGTTCAATAGAACTCTTACTTGCCTTCTCGAGTCGCGTCATCCTCACCCTCTACAACATTACCCAGGCGAACTTTTCAATGCTTATATTCTGAGTTAGATTCTCGGGGTATACTTCCGTCAGGAAGCATGAAATTGTTGAGTATCTATGTTGTGTGTGTGTATGACAATATATCACGCACATATATACATATATATATATTTACATATATGTAGGTTGTACACGTCGCTAGTGTATTGTAGTATGTTATATTGTCGCCGTTTCAAACGAGACAGCGAAAGTGCGGAAAAAGTTATTTTCCCTTCGAGCAGCTACTGCGACGTCACTCGGCGAGCATTCTGAACACGAATCTTTCGGTAATGGAGGCCCTGAGAGTGAATCGAATGTGACACGTGCAAGAGCTCGTTTTTTTTTTTTTTTTATTATCTTGTTCGCAGAATATTGTGTGACAGCTAAATCGAGCAAGGTCGTTCGTGAGATCATTTTATAGGTCAACGATATTCGAACGATTTGTAATCTTATAAAAAATGGGATCAGAAGTATTCCCTTTCAATCCCAACCACGAGTATATATGCAATTTTCGAATCATCATTACCCAACGGGATCCGTTACTCCGATTATCTCGTATATGTCTGTAAAAATGATACCAGACACGTTAATTATCAACCATAATAAAATTATCTACCGTTATCCGATTATATATGAAATTATTGATATTTCGGTTGTATTTGTTGAAGGTATATCGGTATAGGTTGAAAAAAAAAAAATTTTTCCACCCTCTCTAAACCGAATTCCCAATATTTAACAATCTCTCGATGTTATAATCAATTGAATAACGAAAATAAACCGAAATTTATCACAGATAACTCGTTTGTTTGTTATTATTGCAATTAAGATTCGATCATGATTTCTGCTAATACGTTTAGAGCTTGATAAATTATCTGCGAGAACAAACAACCGGAGAATTGAATGATAGTATTAGTAGTCACCTGGCGATAAATGAACAGACATTCATGCTCACAACCGGACATATCGCGGACTTGCTTGAAACCGGAAATTGATACGACACCCATTGGTTCAAGTCCGCCATATAATCTGATTTCATGTTCACGCTATAGAGATTAGCCTCTCTGAACGTTGGGCGTTGTATCGAGGTGACCATGTGATGGATGGACTCTAGAGCTCGTGGCCTGTGGCCTGCGGCCCACATAGCTGTCCCTAGCACATACCAACGCTTCCGAACTTTACTAGTGGAAGAATGATCGATAGGGATATCGGTATCCATCCTTCAAATGGGTTCGTGAAAATCAATTTGACGTTCACATTGCGGAATATTATTTTCACTTATTGTACGACAGTGGGTCTTTATTCGGTTTGAATTTTAACAATGATACCCAATTTTTTAGTATTATATCATTATTAATATACATATATATATATTTTTTTATTCTCGTTTCTTTGTGGGTTTTTTTCGTCTGAACGAGGCAAATACTCTGGGACAAAGTTAGGATGTTTGAAGATCGAGGTCTGGAGCAGTAAAGTAAAAGGCAGAGCGGTGCACTCATTCGTGGGTAATTAATCGCAGACGGCCGTTTCATTTACTGAATTTCAGCGAAGCGTTATGATTCAATGGGGGTAGAAGAGGGTAAAGAGTAGGCAACCAGCCTTGATAAAAGTTTCGTTGTTTGTTCGATGGATATTGCAGCTAGAATGGTGATATTATATTTTTATACAATTTTCTCGACAAAGTAAACTTTGGCGTATGCCATACCATGACGCGATGAGTGGTCCCGGCAGGGTTCAGCATATAAGAACCTTGTCATCTTGAGGGTGAAAAAAAAAAATAAAAAAATACAAAAAACTATATGAAAAACTATCGCAGTGATGTAAGACTTGAGACGGTACCTACATCGCCGAAAATTCCGTAAAGTATATAATGTATAGTCTACGCGATTACTAGTAAAGTGAATTCTCCGATGATTCGGCTAATTTTCCCTCCGCAATGATCAATGTTCGTTATAGTTAGAAAAACAAACGAGACAAGGCCTTGGGAGTGCTCGTTTGCAAATGGAACCCTTTTGGAAAAGCACTGTGATAAAATGGGTAAGGGTTCGTTGGATATGGGGTCGTTGTTGAGTTCACCCTAATCCCCCAGGATGCTTTGTATTTTATTTAGTCTCCTATCGACGGCTTTATAACGGGGTGAATTCTTGAAAAAAAAAAATACTAAAAAAAAAAAAAAAAAACCTTTGCAGTGTTCTGAAAACTTCACGTTCCTTGATTATTGTCTGGTTTTAATTAACTCCGATTAGTTATTAAAGAAATTGAATTAGCTGCTCCGAACAATTATCTTAATATACCCCGTGACAGGGTGATTACTAATTTTCTATTAATATTTGATTGGATTGATTTAAGAAATTGAGAAAACGAACAGATACAACTTCAGATAACAGAGAACTTCCGTCTTGATGAAAGTTTGAACTTTCCTCGGCTGCTGTACTGCAATATCGAAGATAAAAATTGAACGGATTTTGTTAGACTGATAAAAAGGTTCAAGTCCGACCCGCAGTTATTCTCCGTGTATATTGCAGCCTTCTCTTTCAACTATCGTCACATTTTCTAGTGTAGTAATACCATAGCTGTTGAGAAGAGTAATTCAAAGGTGAACTTCTCTAGATACGATAGGTACATACATAATGGTCCTTATTTTACCAACACGCCAATTTAAGCGATGATGTGACCCACACGTAGGTACTTAGAGCTTACATAAAGATCAAGAGCTTTGGAAATTGTGGAAGGATATTTGGCAACGGAGAAATCTTGGCGTGAACTGTAAGCTGCAGAACTAGGTGGTTGCAATCATGCAGTGCAAAAGCCTGTCTAAATCACGATGAGAAAATTGAATTTACAATCAAACACACTTGAGCTAATGTTCCTACCTTACTTCCAGAGTCGTGGAAAGTGGCTAATGATTTACTAACGATGTGAAAACTCATTTCGTATTCTACACCGAAACAAGGTCGCTGTATATAGTATATAGGTATATATGGCAACGGATGTAAATGCCGCACCACGCAGAGCAATCCGCTCAAGTGTAACCGCAATTAAAATCTGTTTAAATATAACTCGTCAATGAATTTTGCGTGTTATATCTAAATTTATTAAATTTTCAACGACTCTTGAGTCCCACAGATTCACAAATCATCTTCAGTATATATCATCTTTGATAAAACCTAAGAAATTATAGTGCAGACATTGTACACGTCGCAAGATCATAAAAATTTCCGCTTTTCTGTATTTCTTGGAATAAATTATGCCGCTAAATCAATACCTACCAGTCCGGAAGTTCGCAATGACTTCCCCTACGCTGTTTATATTTCAAAAGTAGTAGTAGGTATATTTCCGAATTCGTTTTGTTACAATACAAAGTTAGAT
This sequence comes from Macrophya annulata, assembly GCA_963924015.1. NCBI lineage: Eukaryota > Metazoa > Arthropoda > Insecta > Hymenoptera > Tenthredinidae > Macrophya > Macrophya annulata. The sequence goes on along the minus strand of OZ001257.1, from coordinate 36,937,940 downwards.
CCGGCAAGTGTTAGCTTAATTCCTTCTCTAGTTCAAGTATATGTTCGAAATGCAGGAAGATATTTCCCGACACAATCCAACACCAGCTAGAATTCTCTAGCTAGCTTAGTCAGACAGGATCAGTATGAATATACGACATGGAGAAAAGTGTGTCTATAAATATATAAAGGCGTATGATACGTGCAGGAAAATGTTAAGCGAGGTAAAAATAAGTGTGCATCAATTTTTGATCCTAAAACGGCGAGGATCATCCTGCTGAGAATTTTGCACAACGTGACCAGAAGTTTCAGGAAGGATCGTTGGGGTCCGAGGATTCATCGGACTATAAGAACGTGGGTTTTGGTCCAGGATCAGGATATCCAAGAAAGGCTTAGAGCGAGACTCTGAAAATGTAGAGGGGAAAAATATTCCAGTTACATAAAAGCTCGATGTGTAACCTGTAGACCAAGAGACATCCCCATTCTTAATTCTCTTTGAAAATTTTAAATAAAGAAACGTCAGAGACGTTAATAAAAAAATGTCTGCGGCATTGGACGACTCGGTGAGGGTCCTTTGTTAATCAGGATTAATTGAAGGGGAAGATAAAGAGCTACGAAGTATAAATAACTAACCGAATATAAAAGTCTGACTCTACGGTATATAATTCATTTAATTAAGCTATATCTATCTCAAATTTACACTGTTACGGATTTAATGTGTTGATCCTTGTAGATACATGAAAACGTAGTATGGATGGTATTCTTTAATATCGTAAGGTAGACAAATGAGCTGGACTAATTGGCTACTGAACAATAAATGATGAAAGTGGATGCCTTGTTAGTTTACAATTGTGATAAGAAAGTTTCTATTCGATGTTTGATTGTATACCGTGGATCTGAATTTCAAGTATGCTGTTGTCTACGAGACTGTGTGTTTGATAATGAGCAAGGACTTTGCAGATTGTGTATAGAGCTCTGCGTGGGATGTTTTGGAGTAATGGAATGGCAAACGTTTGACAATTATTACAAGTGAAGTGTAGAGTGGCTTGAGATTGAAACTACGGCAAAGTTAATCGACAGTTTCAAGAGGGCCGCTTCGAGATGTGAACTTTCGAAGGATCGGGTAGGTGTTGCCAGCTTAGAGCCTATCGGGGCTGACGCTGCGACAGGACTTTCAGTTTACAACTTATTTGCCCGCTTCGCTAAAGACATAAACCATAGTTATGCCCCAATTTAAAGTTTCAACGAGGTACCATAAACAAGATTACGGTTAAGGAATCAAGTTTTCTACCACCGCATCGGTTGTTGCCACTTTTTAGCATACCAACGTTTAGGAAAAAACCACTTTTTTCTTATTACTATTCAGTTTCGTACCACTAAAAAAAAAATCAAGAAAAAAAAAAACTGTAGGTACTTTTAACATTATCTCGGATAACAAGTATTTTCATGTCACTGCCACGGATGAAATCTTTTTATTTTCAACTCAAATTTTATAACGCGAAAATATTTTTCAGGTCACGCGTGGGATGGTTTTCTTCTCCGTTGTATAGTACGCTAATAATAAAATAACCCTTCCCTCAGTAACGAAAAAGAAAAGGGCGGATCCGGTCTGGTAAAAAGTTCTCAGAATTTTTACTGAACATCCCGGCCAGAGAACCAGAAAAGTTTTAGAAACTTTACGAAGCGCACCAGTTCTGTGGCCGCGTGTGCTTTTTTTTTTTTTTGGCCGTTTACTATACCTCACAAATAAAAACGACGTTTTGAACACCATATGGCCCCTCCCTTGCCGTATGTAAACGTAGCGTATACGCATATGACGCGCGCCTTAGAAAATTAAAGTTTCGTTAATTTATTGTTTTTTCTCTTTTTTACGTTTTTTTTTTTTAATTTAATTTCAGTTTTTGTTTTATCACGATGAGTTTAACAGAATATCTGCTTCTGTCTTTATATTTGCTCTCGCAGCTTTTATTCAGGCTCCGTTATTTCACGTGATTCATAAATATGCTCTTCTCGTTAGGAGGTTCGCAGTTCCCCTGACCTCCAGCGCTCCATAAAGTCCTCGTTATCTGGTAATTCCCGGCGGATACTGAGAGAAGAGAACTGTCACTATTCTCTTGCGGGTCTAAGAACGAGAGGAAAAGCTGTAAAAGCGGACAAAAGCCGAAGGAACGTGCGGTCCTTGAAAGTGGAGAAATTCTAAGACGCAAGAGTCTCTTTTCACAAGAATCGGAATCGCAGCGCGGAGGTCTGCCAATTTCATTTTTCCGTAAGCTTGTAACCGATCGCGCCTTGGCCTTTGAAGAAAATTTTGTTGTTTTATTTTTCTTTTAGTTTTTTTTTAAATTTTTTTTTCAGTTTTTGTTTCATTCTTTTTCTCTTATATCTTGCGGCGATGTGGTTACTGCATCCCCCAGTCAAACAGGAGTACCCGCGAGCTCGGAATTCCGGGCAGTCTGCCGAAACTGGCAAGCCACGTAAAAGGCTGAGGCTTCAATCAAATTCTCTTTACCCATCGCAATCCCTTTTGCACCCAATCGTCTCCACCGAAGGGGACGCGGTCGAAGAAACGTAGGCGGCACACGACACGATCTGGTCGATTCTTTTCGAGTCGGATGAAGTTTCTCTCAAGAATTTCAATTTCACGCCTGTTTCTCATCCTAACTCGTACTTCCCTACTTCCTGTAGTAACTAGTTGCAGTTGTTTGCTGAAATACTCTGAGTCAGTTCATCTCAATTTACTGATCAGTCATTGATTTTGTCCAAGCTTCATGTTTAGTCACGTTTTAAGGTAATTATCAACCCTTGATATCAAGGCAAGTACCGATTTTGAAAAAAATGTCACCTAAATAAAGATAAAAATCAATTTTCAACTATTTTTGCAGATGAAAATGAAGGACGAGCTACTTTCGTTACCAAAAACTGAACCCATATTCTTCGGAAGGTAACGCCGACTGGAATTAAGTATGATGGTTTACCTTTTAGTATAAATTATGGCATTGACCTCTTTGGCACTGAATTCTTTATACTTGAATGCAGTTGCATACCAATTGGGTAAAATCGTTGGATGAAAAACCTCTAACAAATCGTACCCTTCGCCAAGATCGTAGAGCTAGGCAAAAGCCACGCCGTTATCGGTGACCTCGTCTCTCTTTACATAGCAATTATCGTAACTCTCTTTATCTGACCCCGGCGGACGCCCCCGGGGTAAGTCTTAAACCCGAGGACAACTCTTCGCCGTTCACGATGCACCGTTCCCTTGGGGGACGCGTTCGCACTACCCCAAACTACCCTGAGGCTACGACTCTGTGCGACACGCCCCCGCCTTAATGCCTCTAAAAAGGAAAGGATCACCCCCTGCGTTGCTCAAAGTTCTCCTTAAATTTATTTCACCACTGTCGTGTGTCCTCACTATTTCATCCGCCTTGTCGTATTTTTCTATCGTATTACCGATTTACGCTTTGTCGTGGGGTTTCGGACTTTCGACTATTGTAAATGATGCGTTAAGTTACGTTTTCTGTTGGAAGAAATCGATTTTTAGATAGGTTTAGATTGGTTTTTGTTATTAGAAAAACAAATTTCTGAACAAAAAATAACGTGAGAACGTGAATTGTGAATCAATACCATAAGTAAATTCATAGAAATCGGATCTCCTGACAACTGTTTGTTATTGTAGATCTTAGAACTTCATAAAGTCATTGGAGCTAATGTGAATTGTAATTGAAGCTAAGAAAATTGGAGCATGATATTACAAGAGCGGAAGGTAAGACCGGTAAGTAATTTAAATTATCAGATATCTATTTTTGTAAAAACTTACATCTCTAACTTCGAAGACAGTTTTCTAGAAATAACCATTTTCAATCTCGCTATTAAAACAACCTCTAAACCGCTGCAGGCCAGATTGACCTGCCCCGTAACCCAGCGAAAGAAAAATAATTCTATCAACTGACAACTATATACTTTAGTAAAGATATACGTTGTATTATAATTAGGTTAAATAACCACCGTTTCTTCAACGTGTATATGGGGCATTCTATGCCAAATTGGAAATCCGTGAGCCTTTACATTTTTGATTCGGATCTGAATTTTTATAATTCTGTGAAAAATTGACGTTATATAAAAAAAAAACAAGGGAGTTAGAATTTTCTTTTCAAATTTACTTATGTTTAAAAATATGTAAAAAATTCTGAAAACAGTATTTCGAATAGTTTTTTTTTTTTTTTTTTTTTCAATTTTAAGAATAAATTACTTTTTGGACAATGTTTGTATCCTTTTATTATGTTTTTTCTTCCAAAACTTTTGTGGAAAACTGTTATCCATTAAACAAATTCTAAGAGGAAGTCCGGCAATTGATTCACTCTAGTTTTTATTTTATTTTGATTTTGAAATAAAACAAAATTTTTTTTTTAATCACTGACATTTGAAAATCAGTTTACATCACTCTCAAAAATATATGTTTGAAGTCAGAGTAGAAGTAAACAATTATTTAATCTAATTTAAGTGATTTTCAAATGGCAGGCGGGCTAACATTTTTGGGATTTTCAAATTCCTGAGGGTTGCGGTCGAGTAAGGATTTTTTTCAAAATGGTACAAATATGTAGGGAGCTAGTACAATCCGGTACAAAAATTTCAGCCAAATTAAAAATGCTAAGGCTTACTGATTACCGATTCAGCATAAAATGCCCCATATATTTCCAAAAATGGTGATGAAAAAATAAAGCAATTACTAGCTTTTAATAGGCTGATTGAATTCAGGAAAACATACTCCACTAAAACGCAATGAATGTGTATAACATCGATCGTGAAGGTCTCATAATCCAATCCGTTAACTCAGTCTGGGAGTAAACTGGCATTTATTCGTATGGTCATGATGACCAGCATGATTGGACAGGCGAATTTCTCAATGGTTAAATAATTAATGATTTAAATCGGGACTAGGCGGTTATCTTGTTTGTTTTTTTTTTTTCTTTTTCATTTTTTCTTTCGGTCAGCATGTCTGGGGGCGACGATACCAATCGAGATCTCAAATATGGCCGCTGGGGCACATTGTTGCCATAAGAAAACTCCTCCTTTGCCAATACGAAAGAAGATACCCGACGTGATGGAGCGCGTAGCGTCGCCTGGAATTGGCCTTGAATAATGCATGACGTCATCGACCGGGTTACTCGGACCAACTTGAGATGCTCTCCGTGGCCCACTCCTTGGCCCGAAACGGCCCCCTTCTTCCCTTCTGCCTTTTTCACCCCTCTCAAGAAACGGAACAGAACGGAACGGAACGGAACGGTTCTTCGAAACGGCAAGATCAGTGTCGGAAGAAAGTTTGTTGACGCAGCTAAACGAGATTCGAGAAACCATTTTGCACTTTAAATCTGTGCACTCTATTTTCAAGTCACGAAAACTTTTCGAAAATAGACGAACAAGATCATGATTATCAAATTTGAATTCTCCATTCCAGTTTTTTGTACATTTGCAGTTCATGAAATTTTATTCTTGTACGAGACTACCATCAAGTTATTTTCGCAAATTAGATCCCAGTCTTTTTACGACTAACACATCGCGTCGTACGTACATACGTACGTTTCGAACAGTTTGCTCTGACCTAACTTTAACTAAAGATTTTAGCCTCGACTGACTCTCGTGGGACAATTGAACCTTAGGGATGCCGTTTGGCACAGAGTTGGATATGCTGAGAATAGAAGCAGACAGAGGGACAGCAGGTAGATAGGCAGGCAGCCGTCACTTTGGATAAAAAGTAAAATAAAAAGAAAAAGAAAAAAGAAAACGAAAAAATAGAAGGTGCAAAAAAATAAAAAGCTTTTTTTTGAAGGCGTTGAAGGTAGTAAACGGGTCGCGGTGGGAATTGAAAAGGTGATACATGGCGTCAAGTGTTGTCGTGCTTCCTCTGAAATGTCGGCATTACCGAAGAGCCGGAGAGAAAATATTGATGCCGACGTATTCCGCGGGGTATAAATCCGTTTAGGGTTCGCTTTACCCGCAACGTTTCATCCCGTCCGCGTCGTTGAGATAATAAAGATGGAAGATCCCGAAGACGTGAGGGTATAACCATGAACTATAATAATGAGATTTAAATCGAGTCCTAATTATACGTTTACCAAATATTCGCAGACTTTGCAGGCTGATTACAAACTCGTGTATAAAATCCAAATTCATTGTCCAACGATTGGCGATACGTATAAGTCAGCGAATACTTCATGGATTCTGTTTAGGGTACTATATTGTTATTGGATACGTCTAAGAAAACGGGTATACATTGTTTTTGCGTGAAATTCACACGGTGGTATTTGTCAGACGAAGCGTTTCCTATCGTGCTGATAGTTTTTGGCTCATTTAGCGCCGCTGGTAAATGCCAGGCAGTGGATCGTTCATCACGGCAATCCTCCCTTCGGGGCTACGCCGAGCACCACAAGACAAATGACACTCTCGCCTCAAGATTACCTTGTTTGTATCACTTTCCCTAAAAGCGCTTACAAAGATTGGTCCGTACACTGTCTCTGTATAATGTTCGTTTTCGAGTTTCTTTCCGTCGTTCCCATGTCTAGGTGCTTGACGGCCCGTTAATGTTTCGCTTTCTCGGGCGCTGGCTTTAACAAGAAAGAAAAAGCGAACCGAAACCGAAGGTAAAAGAGAAAAAAAAAAAGAAAAAGAAAAAATAAACAAATAAAAATATATAGGAGAGAAAAATAAAGCGAAAAAATCAATCGGGTCAGAAGTCACGCGGGGGATTCGCGCCGCGTGATCCTCCGCGGGATTGGTATCGCAATACACTGCAGAGTGAATTTCGACCCCATGTTGAATCAAAAACGTTGTACCTATCCCGCCTATACCTTTCACATCCGAAATATTTAGATTTCAAACGCCATTGGTGGTAGGTACGGAAAATATTGGGGTAAACTCGCTTCTCCCTTGCTCGGGGGAACGTTTTTGCTTGTCAAGAAGTTGGATGCTGCCCGCAGGTGTCTGTTGTAACCCACTTATAGAGCTCATCCTCACCCTCGCGATGCCTGCCGTCGGTGGGCCAAACTTTTTATTTATTTTCCCCAAACAAGATATCTTTTCCCTCGTACCCGTACCCGTTCACGTTCCCTTTACCGCCCTTGTACCCTACCGCCGCGTCTGTTTCCTTCCTCCGCATCCGCAGTGCCCCGAGGTGTTCTTTGTCGAACCAAGCGAAGCATCCGACCGGCAAATCTGCGCAGCCAATTTCTCGAATGATTTTTCAAAGAAGCCGTGGATCGATGAATGGGCGGATGGATGGGTCGTCAGTTTTGTTGTCTGGCGTTGTCTATATCTTCTACACCCTGAGGCCGTATTCGCTTAATACGGAAAACCCTCCGCGAGACAAGCGTTAAAAGTCTACAGGACCTGAAACGAATCAAAGGAAAGCACGAGGTGCGCCACACCGCATTATACCAACCGATATTTCATATTGGTGGATCAGAACGAGAGACGGTCGTCTTTTCTTGGGCACAATGCCTTTCCGATAGGGTACAGCTACCTTATACCCACTCGAGTCTCTCTTCTTTTTTCACTCTACAGATCCTCGTTCATTCCTTTCACTACGATCTTTCCAATGAAAATTGATGGGAAGGAATATGATGGACTGGGATTAACGTGTCAAAATAGCCTCCCTTACGAGCATTATAACCGAATAACGTTGGGAATTCAATCACTCTTGAAATCCGCTGTGTAATCCTATGGAATTTGTGGGATTTTATCTAATTCTATGTAATGTTTGTGTCAAACACCATTAAAGTTCATAAAATCTGGATAAAATCATAGGACATCGCTGAATTTCGGGATATTCGATGCACGCAATATTTAAGAGCCAGTATGATGTGTAAAAAAAGAAGAAAATCTGCAAAATTATCGCACAAATTCAATTGCATGTTAGTATAGATACCATTCATAAGTTGACAAATTTCAATTAATCATTAAAATTAATTTGAGACACCAGTAAAATAATTATGATTCATGGTTTGATGTTTTCCACTTAACATTGTCACGTCGAAATTTGTAGGAGTCGGATGAGGTTAAGCTCGGATTCAACACATTGGAATAAATGATAGAGATATTGAGATCTGGTGTTGGAGTTCGATGGACTTTCGGTCACGAAGAACTGATCAAAATGGAAAATGTATCATCGTGGAAGTTGAAGCTTTGATGCTGTCGTTTTCATTGACGTGGTTGTCGTTGTCCTTGTCGATGTCACATACATCCGTATCCGTATCAACGTTCTCGTACATCTCCTCCTCCTTTTAATATCCATCATCTTACTCAGACGTAGCAGTGTATCCTGGCAAAAGCATCAATATTCCTCTTCGTCATCCCCGCGACGAAGCAAACCCGGCATCCAACGTACGCGACTATAACGTCGCGATAGCAAAGTTTTCAACTTTTATCATTTCTGCTTTCCACCCACTGAGGCATCCAGAAGGGAGGGTTGCACCCGCCGATCTGTTTGCCTAAAGTGTATTGTGTCGTAAAAAATGGTGGGCGAACAAAGCAAGCCAGCTTATACGGTACGGTATTGAAAAGTCGTCGAGCTAGACATTGATCAAAGAATAGGGGAAAGTTTGCGGGGAATGTTTCGAGAAATTATCAATTTTCTCATTTATAAGAAAATTTGGTCGAAAGAAGAACAAAAAATAACAGAAAAATAAAATAAAAAAAATATAAAAAACGAAAACAAATTTACGGTATAACCGTGAAAGTAGGACTACTATGAGGGCGAATTTCTGGCAGGCTTTCCACCGAGACAATTCCATTCGGGGCAATTCAACCCCTACTGGTTCTTCTACTATACGAGACAGGCTCTGTTTCACGTGCCAATAATACCTAACTTGACCTAAATTGAACGCGGGGTGAATATGGCGTACCTCTACCTACCAACCCACCATATATATACCTACTCGAGTACTTTTCGACGATTCTCAAATTTCATTTAACTTTTATAGGAAAAGAACGATTCTATTTTCTTACGACAAAATTGGGGGATTCGAACTTTACTTACGAAAATTGATCACTTTACTTTTCATATACATATATACCTATATATTCTAACCATAGATTGTGTACATCTATTACAAAATGAGAATTGAAAATGCGAACCCAATTACGCGATGAAAGAGAGAGAAAAAAAAAAAACGAAATGAAATAAAATCAACAAGACAGAGGAACCATTTTTTAACGAAGAGCGTTCTTTGCCATTCGACTATTCTAAGAGTTGTTTCCGGATAAACAATAGTTTTCATTTCTAATTAATTAACATCCCGCAGTAGAGAGTATAATATGTTATTTTGACTACAGGCCCTGCCTTGTAAACAGCGGCAGGTCGACTACAGTGACATTCGTCAATTACGTAGCAACTTCCACTATGAAATTAGCCTCCCTTTAATTAATTATTTACCTACCACCGGGTCTACCTCAACCCAAGCCTCTCATTACGCCATTATACCAACAATTACCGGTTAAGGTACATGGAGGAGGACGCTGTCGGAGGTTGGAAAATAATCTACAAGAATACACCAAATAAATTCATTACCTGGGGTAATTGACAAATTGGTAATTCTGCGGCCCGTTACTTCCGCAATGCTAACAAATGGCGCAGTAACGCGCGCGTGGGGTGCTGTGCTTTATCCACCGAGTATATAAGCGCTTTGCTCGCATCGTAGAGGGTGCGTTTATAAACAGACTTGACTGATTTTAATCGTCGATGTCCTACACGATATGGTATCCTAAATACGATAATAAAACGTAGAAATTTTTCATACATTCAATTTACGTATATCCTTAAATATTTTATGATCTACGTATACACTATAGCCTTTTATCCTTACGAAGGTAGGATTTCGAAGGGTGGTTGGAAAACGCCTCGAGGCTTCAGCAGGGTGCAAACGAAGCGTTGCAATCCGTAGCTTAATTTGCAGGCACGGGTCGGAACAGTAAATAGGGTTATCTTTGTATCATTAGCTTTTAGTGCACAGGTAGGGGTTGCGCGGGGGCGAATTTGCATACGTTGACAAACCTCGCTCCGCGTGAAATGCATACATAGATAGATATGTAGGTATAGAGATGTACATAACGCCCGACGTTACGGTATATCTCTATGTACAGATACCGTATACATGCTTCACTTGCCAAAGTTCGTCTTGACGCTGATTAGAACTAGGATTGCTAAAATAGGAAGAAAATTGGCTGATTTAGAATTTTGTATCTCAAACCCCCACCGCTTCGGATTTTGAAATAATAAATTTAATCAAAAAGAATTGGTAAAAATTATTCTACCAAATTAACAGACGCATATTATGTCATATAATGTCTGTAGCGATTCCTGCAGGCATACGGAATTATGGGATTCAGTGAAATTCTGATATCCTGAAATTTTTTCAACGTTTTAATAAACGAGAGGTAAAATTATGCAGAGTAACAGACGTGAAACTCTTTCACTGCTGTTATTCCCTGCCAACCTCTACCAACAATCCTTTCATTAGTACTCCAGTTCTCATTGGTTTGCAAACAATGTCCCAACGTCGTCATTCCGCAAACAGACGCGGGTCGAAGCCAGGTGGAAACGTCAATTTCCCGGGCAATTATCTATTTCCCCGTGGGAGAAAGGATATAGGTATGACGTCAAAATGAGAAGAGAAATAAAATTGGAATTTTTATTTATTTTATTATTTATACTTTATTACTCCGTATTCTCTCTGGAATGAATAACATATTATTATACCTTCCTCACATAATTACCCCTTTTACGAAGGCACATAGGTATACATATCGGTACGAATTTTCTTGTTTACGGTTAACTGTAAGTATTAATTGGAGTCAAACCGCTAATTACTTCTTCTTGGTAAGTACTAAATCACAATTCTGCTGACGGAAATAACTGTTTCAGATTGCTTACCGTGGTTAAAGGCTAATTCGGATTTGGCAACAAATTCAAGCTTTAATTGGAAGAACGTTTTATCTCTTCTTTAACAGACACGTGCCCTCCCTCTCTCTCTCTCTCTCTCTCTCTCTCTCTTTCTGTCCTCTGAGTAAGTTTCACTGAGAAAGTGCTTAGTAAAACAACGTAAGAGAAAACATCCTTGTCTAAAAGGCTCCACGTAGTAACTATACAGACAACTATCTTTCTCGGAACAATCGTCTCTCCTAAAAGGAAATCTTAACTAAGTTTGACTATGGTTTAACCAAGTTAAACCAACACCCTTCAACGTCTAGAGGGATTCAACGACCACACCATTCTACCCATGAGTCAAAGAAACGCTGCTCATATTACCAGAAATCAAGATAGCATCTAACTATGTGTAAAGAAATTTGGGATAATTCTCAGATAATTTTCAAACGTTCTTATCCTTTTTCGAGGATGAATTACTCGCAGTAAATCCAGTCCATGGTATTCAGCTTCGTGTTAGCTTAGTGTTGACTGCGGATAAACTGTATATCGTAAAGTGCCTGTTAGTAGACCGTTCGATAATAAGTTTAGCCAGTGATAAAGACAAGTGGAAGTACTTCAAAGATAAGAAATAGTAAAAAAGATAAACAGTATTAAATAGATTTTTTTTTAAATAAATTAATTGCTGAAAGAGTTTTTATGATAGTTTGGAACTAGTTTCCTCGTTTCAAGTAAACGCAAAGCTGTATAAAACTTTTTTTTTTTTTTATATCTCGTAATTAAGTTTCAGAGGTAAAGTTACTGAGGTAGAATGTATTAGAGATTTCGCGACGCGGACGTTTTGATCTACTCTCATCGTGACTTCAAAAAGTATAAGAAAAAGTTTTCAAAATAAGCGGTATTCCGAGTTGAGTCCGAGGCTTATAACTTGAACTATAAATCAAGAAGTACTCGCCATTTAAGGCTCAGCAAAAACCCCGCTTCACTTTTAACCTTTGTTATATATCAGAGTAGGTACACGAATTTACGAAAACCCGAAGATATATGAACAGTCGTTGAGACTAGTCTAATTTTATGCAATATTAAATCGGCACTAAGAAAACTGTCTACCGGAATTTCATTTCTTGTAAAATGTTTAAATTTTAAATCACCCTATAGGTAGATATAAGTAAGCAAGGTTATTCTTAACCAAACAACACGAAACGAAATAGATTCTTCGTATTAATTATTATAATAAGAAATGCTCTCCATTGGAGATTAACTGAACGCTATATAAACGAACAAGTGTAATTAAAAGTAGCCATATAACTATGCAACGTAGAACACATGCATATATCCATGTAAATGAAGAGCGACAGATGGTGACGTCACCGGGTTGCATTCGTTATCTTGCTTTCAGCCCTTGCGTATTACTACTAGCTACCATAATCCTCGCAATTCGCCATTGGTTCTCTTCGCCCTAACCCCTAGGTTCGACAAAGTTTGGGTTTGATATTCGCCGGGTCGTTTGCACCGTCTTCGAAGTCACCGGGTGGACACCGGGTGTCATGGTACAAAATTGATTGATGGAGTTGTGGACAGGGTTGATATTGGACCTACAGGGTTTCCGTTACATGTTATTAAGTGACTCCTGTAACTTCTTGGCAATTAAATCTCAATGTGTACAGATATTATGGGTAGAAAGGTAAACTGATCCGAGGTGCTTTCACTATATCCACTAAATTAATACTTGCGGTAAGTACATTCGGTTAGTTCTTAGAACCAGACCCTCTTCGTTCAATAACGTTGGAGTCTATTTATCAACTGTAAACAAGCTATACGAATTAATTCCATCTCAGCTTTATATTGCGACTCTTAATTGTCCTGGATCGTGAAGATTCTTCAAAGTCTGATTAAACGAGAGAGACGTGCTGTATTTTATCCTGATTATCGTAACTGTATACTGCTTTATTTGACACATTGAAATCGTAGCCAGATTTTCAACTGACACAATTAGGAACAAGTTGGAACTAATTTTAAATAAGTAGAATGTTGTAGATCGAACGGTGAAAATTTGTTCAGAGCTGATAGCATGTTCGAGTTATAGAAAATTATCAATAATTTGGTGTCTTTGAATCAGCAATTACTATATTTATGGTTATATGGATATATATAGGTATAATATGAGACATCGAGGTGGAGCTCGTCGTTTCAACTTTTAATTGCTTGTTGCTTTCAATAGCTCGTAATTCGGAGGATAATAACGACGCCCGTGATTAAATATTGATCGCAATATCTATATAGGGTCGTGAAATTAGAGAAAATATTAATATACAGTCGTTGCTGAATCGGCATAGCATGATGGTTACAATGATAACGAGAACATTGTCCAAGTTTGTCAGAGAAGTTTGAGATATTTGTAAACGCTACGGAATTTGTACGAGAAAAATGAATAGAAAATATTTCGCTTATATTTAAAAAAAAAATAATACTGTAAAGTAGCGTCTACAGCGCTACAGACACATTTATAAATAAAACTCACAGTTTCTCTTCAGAAAATTTTGAACCATCTAGGTCCCAGACCGACAGCATAACGCGCTTCGAACGATCGGTACTGAGGCATGGACTTTACAGTCTACAAGAGACGTCAGATATAACAAAAATTTCTCATTCCGCGTAATGCAGCGTGGGTAATCCTGTTTGCTTGAATGTATAGGAAGAGGAAGCATCAGAAGAAGTTTGAATAGAGCCCGCATTCCACATCGAATACCCTGGAAAACTCATTAGGGAGTTGGTTTGACTAGGGGCCGGGGGCTTGGAAGCACTCAGCTGGTTACTAGCAACTGCCTGCTGCATTCACAGCAGCAGACCCAGTATAAGCAGTAACCAGTTCAATCCTGGATACAAGGCGTTCGAAGCGAACCTTTAACCCTCTATCAGCGATACAACGTGACGCAAGAGCGAGAGAGAGAGAGTGACGCGCAGATCGGGAAACTTAATTATAATTGAAAATCCTTTACGTGCAATTTTTTTTATAGAAAACGCGACCAGATTTTCGAGGACGAGTATACAAAGATCACATTTGCTGCACTGAGTATTCTAAAACGTGAAAATGTTGATAAGTTAATGGTCTAGAATCCGAACAGGTAATTGCTTACTCGTTATCGTCTCATCCGCCGCGTTCTAATCGCTAACATGTTGAGAATGTTTGCCTGATTGTACAGAGAGTTAATGTCAACAGTAAACTTGAAACTGGCGTTGCTAAATCCAACATTTGATCTCTGCAGTGTTCGAACCAACTGGGCAAAGCAGGTCAAACTGATCACGTCCAGACTGCAGTGGAACCAAATCTTTGGGAAAGTAATTTTCAACACGAATTGTTCATAGTCTCACAGTCACTGCAATTTAAACTTGCTTCTAACTTATAATAATTCATATTTGGTACGTTGAGTTTGAATCGATTTGACCGGAACGAGGGACGAGACGTTGAAATGCTCTTCAATTTTGAAAGAAACTCACCGGTAAGTACACCATGAATATAACAGAAGTCGTTGAGATAAAACTTTAGTCTTCTTTGCCTTGGAGCTGGTCTTGAAATTTGACGAATAATTTATCTCGTCCGATGATTTAATTATCAATTAAGTTCTCGATGGGATGTTTACGTTTTTGTATTTGCATTATTTAACATACAGCGAGTTTATAGGTATACAACAAATATGTTACTATGAATGGATTAAAAAATTTGTCTTAATTTGTATCCAAGGCATGAAAGACGTTATCCTTGAAAATACTTCAGGATATCCTTCAGCACATGTACCCCAGCTAAACGAATCTATTCCAATCTGAGTTCTGTGCCCATCGGCATCGACCATAGTCAGTGCCCCACCGCTGTCACCCTGTGAATATAAAACAAAAGAATTGTCTGTCGTTTTTCACAAATTGAATCTACCCCACCATTCCAGCAGAATAAATAACAGAGAGATTTTTTTTTTTCTCTTTCAGGAGAAATAAAAAATAAAAAATAAAAAGAAAAAACTTTTAATTCCACTCTGCGCGATAAAAATGCGTGCGAAACATTTGACGTAACGCCCTATATAAGATGTTTTTACTAAGGGAATTTACGTAATGTGCTTGTATTACTGTCCCGGGATTCGACCCTAAATAAAACGCTCGACGTATATTTATTTTGGACTTTTAACTAAACCTTTGAACCTCACCCTACACGGTGACTGATCCATCGTTGTGTTTGTGCACAGATGAATCTTTCCGATTGCGTTAGGTGGAAACAAAGTCGCACAATATTCATTTGAAATCACTTTGAGATCTATTTTCTGAAGAATTGTAGATAGGTCCGGAGCGTCTATATAATGACAACGGTGTAATCAGCTTGTTAATTTATTTCTCGTTAAGGCAAAGAGAGATGATGCAAGTAATTTCTTACCGTCCTTTTCTAAGCCCCATCCAGTAAGGGTTGCTGTTTGAAGAAGCTCGAACGTATTGTTCTTTTGATGAAGGGTTGGAAGACGAACTGTTCTTACCCATGCTGTAATCAAAATTCAATCAAAATTGTGAACACAGTAACGTACAAACTACTGAAACGCAGAATATTACGATAACCCATTCATCAACGTGGTAAAGTAACTGAAATATTTAATTGTAAAAGTATAAAGCAGAGTAGGTGTAAAGTGCAGTGCGATAACGAGTTTCCAAGTGCCATATGAAATAAGCATAGTAAGAAAAAAAGGAAAAGAAAATACCTAAACTAAACACGATAAAGAGAAATAAACTAAAAAGCACTCGGTCCAGAGATTACTTTGGCTAACAATGTATTTCTCTCCTGCAGTGCAAAGCTTTGGCCTTTTGTATAGAAAAGTGACGCTACATATATAACGGTAGTGGTAAAAGTAATGGTTTTTCCACCGAGTACCGCGTACGTGTCAGAACGAAGGGAAAAGTCAGACGAAGAAGAGCGATGTCATTTTTTAAACTTGTCGAGTTGTAGTCCTCGTGGATGATCGCGTTCGTCGCGTTCCTAGTTTGTCTTGTTGGTTCGGTTCTGGCGTACAAATTGTGGGCACCCATGACAACATGAAAATTTTTGTACCTGGCAAGAAAAATACACCCATGTCACAGTCTGTACGTAAATTTCATGTGGATATCCTGCAAAGGTACATATTCAGAAACGTTTTCGAATATTTCTACATCACATACGTTATCAAAGTAGAGAAACGTCTGAGCGAGCATTTGACATAATTTGACAGAGAATACTGGATTTGTCTTCCTTTATCCTATGGGAATTTTCCCCATTACCGTTTGATTATGAGTGACACTTCCACTGTCAATTTATCGAAAGTGTATTCGCAATCTCAAAATCAGTTCACGAATGTGTCGAATATTAATAGTATCTCAGACTCTTTACCCCTACATTCAGTCGCGGTTTTATTCCTTAGGGATTTTAAAACTTACAAGTACGTGAGCTGCTTTTCAGTTGGACTATCCCTGCAGGTATTTCTAATTGGTATAATCAAGTTTGTCTATCGATTTCAATAATCCAATTAACTCACCCATGAACACAGTGGGCAGCGGTCAAGATGTGGTAAGGTGACACCAAGGAACCACCACAAAAGTAAATCCCTTCCGTCCAAATGGCTGCGACCCAAGGAAACTCCCCTGGCTTTGCATCTTTACCCCCTAGTATCCGCTGGCGTCCCAACACATCGAACTTTAAGATGAACAATAAAAATTTAACGATAGCTCACATTACGATGACAATCTCATAAATCTTTTAACTGAACCTCGATCTAACTGACATTTCTATTGAATTAATTGAAAACTAGTTTACACTTGATGTAGAGATGGACAGACAAACAATGTGGCGAATGGTACGCCAATGATAAAAATGACAATAGGATGAGGGTGTTGACAAACGGTAAAAGATACAAGCGTATAATAGCAATGCACAAAACAGGTGGTATCATTGTTTCATATTCTAAAGCTGTGATTTTAAAAACTGAAATTTTCTTTTTCAACCTGCAGAATATACAGGACACATTACTCGCCAGACCGTATTTTATTACCGAGAACAAGAGAACAGGTAACACAGCAAACAACCAGTGCATGATTAGTACTAAAATCTATTTTTACCCAGGAGCTATTGATGTTATATATATATATACCCATGATTATCTGAAATGTTAATTTCTGTTGGTTTACATTTTTAATGTTTGCAAAAATACGCGCCAGTACAACTACCGACGAGAATGTGTGAAATATAGGACAATTAAGATTGCAACCGGTTATGATTTTGAAAAAAGAAAAGAAAACATAATAATAACAACAAAAACTAAAAAAAAAAAAAAAAACTGGATAAGTCGGAAATGGCACGTTTTAATGACATATACAAGGCAGCTATCTACGAGCAAGGTAGTATTTATTTTCGTTATCCATAGTATGTTGTAGCGAGGATTGTATAATGGCGTGTAGTGGACGGCACAGTGGGTAAAGCCACATGGATAATGGGACTCGTCTTACAAAGAGAATTTTTCCCCTCTTCTATATCCCCTAACAAACCAGAGGAGAAAAAAATGCAATTGTGAAAAGTGGTATGAGAAGGTGTTCGAAAACTTCCCCTTTGTCGAGAATAAATTGTTATCTACATCTCCTATATATGTATACATACCACACATGGATCGCTCTGGTATTTCTCTTTGAAAGGATTGTAATGCATTTGTAAAAAGTTCTAGATGCTGAGGGCTCGAGTGAGTAATTGCATAATGATACAGCAGGAGCGTATAGCAGGTAAAAAATTTGAAATGAAACTACATACAATTGCTTAAGTATACCTCGTTCTTTGAACATATATTGCATCTTCGTAATTGATTTTTGATTGCACTACACCTCTGTGTCATACAGCTGCATTATGAAATGATATTTAGTATTTGAATAGATGCATGCTGTGTTAGTTACGAAAAATATCAACAGTAGAATTTTCTAGTACAGTAATATCTGAATTTATGGGTATCGTTTTATTGTTATAAAAATGACGATAATTGTAGCGATAAATTCATCTATCCTATTCTCGTTCTAGTTGTATCTGGACATACGCTGCTTGAATGTTTCAGATAGTCTCGGTAAATGGTGTCGTTGTGAATTTTTATCGTAAATACATGCTGTTCGTACGTTTATGTTTATTGTTGGACTCGCACAAGTCAAACGATTCATTTTCCTTCTGTATATGAAAAAAAAAAAAAATAAAATAAAATAAAAAGTACCAATCGTTTCTAGCAGTTTATTAAGCTCAATATTTCTTAATTGCAGTGATTACGAGATGAGGACAAATTTATTCAATGCAAAGTAATCTTTACTGCTGTCTTGCAAATTGGATGTTAATACAATTAAAAGAAATAATGTTGAAACATTGAATGTGGTTAGACTTTAATTTGAAAAGTTTTCAAAGTAAAGAAAAATTTTATTTCATCCTTCAATATACTTTTATATGGAAAAAACCTTACTTTTATATTTTATGTATCTATGTGGGATATATTCTCATTGTATAAGACTCTCCAATTATGGAAAACTACAAAGAACTGAATAATAATAAAACATACCGTGTGTGCAAAAAGATTATAAGTAACAACCTCTGCTGTATACAATTCAGTGACCAATTATCTACATTGCTTCAGTATTATGCACCTGATTAAAATATGAAAACAGGTTCTTCAGCATTACTTTAGAAAACGAAAAAAAAAAACGGGTCAATGGTCATGGTACAATACGAACGAATCCAATCAACATAGAAAAACTGAAGTGCATCTAATAAATCAACAAAATTTAGATTCGTTTTTTTAACAACGAGCTTTTTCTCGAACAGGATCGATGTTGACGTTCTTTCTTATCAGAGTTTGTTTCCTGCACGCATAACATGCACTTTTTGCAGTGGTGATCTGTACTATTGCAATCAGGATACTATTCGCGTGACCTTCACCATCCACAAATACATGGGAAATGAGTGAGCTGTATTAGCAAAATGTATGTTTTGCTTAACATCAGCATTAATTGTCAATTGTTGTAGCTTATAGCTTCAGTAGATTAAAAATCCATCTAATTTCACAAGGGTATAATTTACACAAGAGAATCTTGATAAGCCTGTCACGACTAAAAAACGGCTAGTCATTATTTTACGCGATTGTATAAAACGTTGAACAACTAGGTTGATGCGAATACATAACATATACTACAATATAGCTACGAAATATTTTAATTAAGGGGATGGTCTGGTCAATTTTTACCGACATAATTCCTTTCTCATATTTCTAAAAAAAAAAAAAAAAATCGATTTCCTAGATTTTAATATGCTAGCTCGAACTGATTCCTCGTCAGTCATCGACTACCAGAAAGACAATCCGATTGATACCTCAGTTTCGAATAAAATCAAGAAAGTAATTTTTTGTCTATAAAAATCGACTAGACCATCATCTTAACAGGCATCAAATAAACTGCTAACAAAAATTACACGAATGATATTTAGTGAATAGAAATCTACACTTCCTTAACCATAATAGTGTTGACGCCCATGAACTATTAATTGTTAATCATTTGCAGACACGCACGGTCAGCAGAATAGTCAGTGAGTAACTGTATGCTCGCGATGTTGTCTAGTATTAATCAGAATGTTGTACGGAAGCGTGTGGATTTTACAACTTTGTTATGAATTAAAAGTGCAGTACATTTTTTCTGAACATAAATTGGAACGAAATTAACATCCTCAACGTTGTATCTCATACTAACTGTTACAGTCAGTTATCTCGTGCCACTTCGTCGAACAAGAGGTACGTTATAAATTACTGAGATTTTAGTTGAGTTGAAAATCTTCTAAAATCGTGAAAGGTTAGATTAAACGAGAAATAAAATAACATTTAATTTCAAATAACATCAAAGGTATGATTCTTCGGTCCAACTAAGGACGTTAATCAGTTGAGCTCCTAATCTGAATGGTTATTAGATATTAGCTCATATTTATGCTCGATTTTCATAGATGTATACTTTTTTTTTTTTTACATATAGCAATAGATGGCGCATTAAGTATGTATATATGCCTTAGGTACATATAATGGATAGCATATGTATACACAATTATTACGACCGCCGCGAAATCGCGTGCGTCAAAAAAGCAGAGTTCACTATCGACGTTACAATTACGCAACCAATACAGTTGAACAGTACGTTTAAATTGTCCATGATGTATGGAACTGCTTACTTAGTTTTTCATTTGTCGTAGAGAACTGTAAGAAGTTAACGGATTCAATAATCATTGCGGTACGAAAATCGGCAAGAATTGAAATGGCCCTGATTTCGGACAAGACCCGTTACCACGTTGTCGCAACAGCTGACCGAGGTGAGTAACATAATGACTATGAAAATTTGTTAAACGAAATTGTCAATTAAGATTTGTTTTTTAACTGGTTGAATCGGTGTTAAATTATTGGAGAATAATTAAATCATTTATCACACGCGTTGTTACACGAAAGAGAATTATCCATACATGTAAATTATTGACGATATCTCTGATATCAATCGCTGATTAACTGTTATGAAACCGGTCTAACAATAAGTATAAGTTTCATGACGTATTCGGAGATCCGAATGGTACTGTTCGCCAATAACGCGAATTACGTTAACCCATTTTACACGCAAAGCATAACCACACATAGGTGTAATTTTTTAATACAGAACTTTCACCAGCTTTCTCGATACACCGAAATTTCTTTTTAAACCAAATTGACTTTGGATAGCTAAAACAATTAATTAAATATCCACGATTGCAGCTGAACTATGCATATTCGTACCACAGAGATTTGTTTAGAACATTTGTGGAATGTTTGATACTACATAAGGTTTATACTACATAATATTCATGGTTGCAAACACGTGCGGCGATAAAATACAGTTATGTGTAGTTAATTGGTCAAATATATGAGCGTAGTGGTTCTCGGTCAAGTTTCCTTAGTCTACGATATCTTTGAACGAACTGGACTCAGACCTTGTATGACGCGAAACCGCAACGACTTAGTTTAGCGACTGTGTTCCACTGCTATTCAATTAGCATAAAGATCCTGGATCAATTTATCCCGTCTACGGATCACGGACGAGATATTTTTCCTCGTCAGAAAAGTTGGGTCATGTAATATAGAGCTTAGAAACAATCATACTTGTTTATAGATGTATCTGCATATTTACGTATACTGTTACGTACGTTACGTCACATCACGTGAACACAAATCAACGATTTTACCTCCAAGTTCTACTTACACATGAGTACAAGCCCATCCTCAACCATATGTCTTTCGAAACGGTGCAGTGACTACTGCGAAACGAGTAGGTACTTAGTAAGTCAAATACGGTCTAGCTCACATGTCATTGCCTGCAGGGTATGCATGTTTGCTATACAAGACCACATCATACGGGATTTTGTCTCCTATTAATTTCAGTTCATGACAACTGATGCCTTCACCCAGATTGTATTTCAGCACAGTTTCATGGAATATATTCTCCAAGTACCTGGAAACTATGCGTACTCATAATACTTTTTGCAAATTAAGGTGTAACTGTAAGTGATGTAAAATTCTAAAAATTAGTAGTAAAACCTCTTTAAAGGCCGCTAATTAAAAGTCTGAAGAGAAAAAAGCCAAAACCGTTGAACTTGAGTCTAATGAGTTGATTTGAATTTGCTAAATTCGCAAAAGAAATATGGGAATCATGAATAAGATCCGTTGAGGAAAAATTTCACGTATTATAAACTGTGCGATATATCGAATTGCATACTGTATAGTATAGTACCGGAAAACTAGCCTGAAGTGAAAAAATACATTTCCAGTAAGCGATAAAAAATCCAAAAATCAGAAATCCACAGCCAGCGGTAATGGAGTCTCAATACATGTCCCGAGTTCATCAGACGAGAGGAGTGACTAGAAACTTGCGATTGTGGGAAATTAATGGGACTTTGTTGAAACTACTATAGAACCCAAGGTCCAGAACCATTCATCTAATAGACCATCCGCAAAAGTGTAAACCGCCGATGAATAGAGCATTGGGTTACGGCCATCGAGTCAGTTCAGGTCGGGTTAAGATCGAGAGTAGACTCATGTAGTTGAAAATTGATTCTGAAAATATATACGTCCGTTCGTTTCTAATGACTGTAACTGTTTCATTTGTTGATTAGACTTTCCGATATTAGGGAGTCGATAATGGAACAAAATTCGTTCTATATAGCGTCTCCATTTAAGAAAATTTATACAATCGATGAACATGTCTGAACGAGTTCTCAGTATTGATTCCAAAAAAAAAAAATAAAAAACTGCATTTGCATATATATATATGCTGTATATAATAGATATGTATATTGTGCGCAGTGACGTACCGCGTATTTAACAATCTCTTGATTTTTTAATTAACGCAGCCTGCTGCAACGATGCCGAATACGAACGAGGTTGTGTCCCGCCAAATGCACTCGCTGATGCGGTCAACCGACGGGATATCTGCCCGGTGTTTCACAAATCGATATCAGCAGACAGCGTTATTGGACGTTTGATTTAGTTCCTCTGACGAGTATTAAACAGACGATACTCAACAGGCTCTTTAATTAACCTTATTATAACCAGACGAAGTCATATAAGACTTGCGGTCTATCGGTTAGCTCGTTGCTGACTGTCATGTCAGCATCACATAGCTTTAGTTTAATTTTTCGATAAACGATACTAATTCCTGATATAACATTAACTGGTATACCATAGTGATAAATCCTTAGAAAAATAATGTCAGAAAAGTATTGTTATAGGTATGGAAAATATTTGAAATAACTGTATAATCAAACAGGGTCTAAAGACGTCTTATATAATTGTGATAAAATAAAGCAAAAACAATATATGTAGTGTCTACGTGTATCTACGGATTTATTATTTGAAACGGTTTTATTGATAACAAAAGACAAAACGTTTTGCAAGACGTTATATAGGCAGTAAAATTTTTCCATGTAAATATTTGTAAACGCGGTGTCTTTTCGTCGTGTTGAAAGTAGATAGGAAACAAATATTTGAAATATTAATAACCGCGCGAGTGCTGTTCTATATAGTTTCAAGCATTGTTTTAATTCTTATTTAGTATACGTTAGGAAGGGTACCTGCAAGCTTAGATACATTACGAAAAGCTCCTAAGGTCAACCGGGTTGTTGTTTGCCAAGTCTTCTCAGACAATTTTCTATTCTCAAACAGACTCTGCAATCTGCTGTGGATCCACAGAACTATTTAGTCGCAGATATAAAATGAAGTGCGGAGACAGCAAAAAATAAAAGCAGTTTATTTTTGTATCACGTGTGTGTGTGTGTGTGTCTGGGAAAATAATACAGATCACTATGTTTCAGAAAATCTTAGCGTTAGTGTAAAATTGAAAGAATACTACATGCTGAAAGAAATCTTTTGAAAATAATTATAACGCAGTGATAACTGAGGGTACTGATAAATTTTAATTCTTGGACAATAAAACGGTTGTGTATACATTGCATCAGTGGAATTATTTTTTCGGAGCTTGTGTATCTATACGTGTTGGCAAAAATTCTAATTTCTTACCTGCACTTTGAGTTTTTTAATACTCAATATGATAATAATTATCAAAGAAAAATAATTAGAATTTTTTTTATAGTTTTCGACATGATTACTCATTACATAACACGATATTAAACTTAAATTTTATCTTAATATATCTCACGACAAATATATAACAAGTATTGCATTAAATACTTAAAAGCTTAATTCAAATACCAACAAACGTTAATGCGTGAAACAGACGAAGATCACATGTGACCGATTATTTATATTGTCTGAGTATTTGCGACCAAAAAATTTATATTATTACTACTTGCCCCCATAAATTAGTCTCATATAATCAGTCACGAGTACTGATGAAGAAGTCACCAGCTAAACTGTCACGTGAGAAATAAGATTGTCACATACAATCAGTTCAGTGAGAAGTCTGGACATCTGAAAGATGGATGCAGTGACATCTTGGCGCCAGAAAAGTGTCATTTTTAAAACAAGACGTGAGTGACTTATCGTCAGCGATAATCGAGTCGAGTACGTAGAAAAGTGAAAAAAAAAAGAAAAAAGAAAAATGAGGACCTAGGATAAGGAAAATGAATTATCTGATTTAAGTGACACATTTTTGAGATCTAATTCGTACATTTCGTTTATTGTGATCGTATTGTTAAAGTATTTGAATGTGATGATACTTAAGTGAGCATAGCTGCAAACTCAGGAGAAATATGTCTCGTGAATATCTCCAGTTCGATGATTGATATATCTATGAAATATTGATATTCTACAAACTGAAGACTAATTATTGTGGCGAATGTAAATATTAGTGATTAAAAGCGTCTGGATGCATTAATTAATTACTAATTGCATTCGTTAACCGAAAGTGTAGTGACCTACAGAATGGATGAAACAGTGTCTTAGCACGAGAAAACTATTCTACTTAAGGTGGCTCCGTCATAAAAACATTTCGAATCGAGGGGCTGCTCACTCGCAAATTCGGTGGCACAACGATTTCCAAAAGGAATCGATCTCTTGGGATTTCGACTTACGTGAATCACTTGATTCACTTATAATTCCCCATGATTTCCTATACATTTTGAGAAATCATGAGGAAATCAAGAATCATGCGATGCGAGCGATTTCCAGCGATTTTTAGCGATTGCCTGTCTGATTTCGGATGAAATGGTTCAGTGATTTCTTCAGTGGAGCAGCCTCTCGTTTCAAATACAAAAAAATAATTTTTCAGACCAGGTCAACGACTAAATAACAGATAGAAAAAAAATTTTATTTGATAAAAATTTAGAAGGTTCTTTCCAGTTTTTTTTCGTCTTCTGTTGATTACGCTGCTCAAATGGAGTAGGAATCTTACAAAAAAAGACTTTAGTATTAAAATTTGGGCTCGTCTTGTCTGATAAATTTAATTGATTAATATGAAGATAAAAAAATAGTTCAAATTCGAATTTTTAACACAGGGCTTATAGAAGAATCACCCTCAAAAAATGCAGGAGTGACCGTGGCTACAAATTGTTTGGATCTATTTCGATCAATTTAAACATCATTTTACAAAAATTTCAACAAAGTTTTTTTTTTTCTCTGCGTCACGACGTGCTGATTGATTTATTAACAAAAATAACATTTTCCAAAAAACGGTAGAAGTATAAAATTGAACAGTAAAAAAATTGAGTGCGCAAGAAAAATATGAAAAAAAATTTCGAACATGTATTTTTCGAAACAAAAATAAGTTTGAGTCCAATCGGAAACCATGGGACTGCAGTGAAGTGTTTCGGGAATTGGTGGAAAGCCTCACATTCTTAAATTTCAGAATCTGTAATTATGTATCAATATTTGTTACAAAATTTGTTTTTTGTTTTTTCATCAATTTTTTTGGGGACCGAGCCGTCGTACCCCAAGGGGGCCGGTGTACCTCAGTCTCCCCTATATCAAGTAATATCTCTACATTCACGCAACAGATATTGAAAAAAAAAACTATGGTAATATTGAATAGGTCATGAGGATTCCAAATACAACTGAAAAATATGAAGTTTATATAAAAAGATATTTAAAGTTAGAGTATCAATGAAATTGTAGTTGCGAGATGTTTCGTGACGGTACAAAGATTCGGCAGCGTCGTAGAAACCAGGTGGTCTTTACAAAACAGAAGCGCATGCGTGAGAATAGAATCTTTGGCTACGTAGCCTTTTAAATTCGTTTATGGTTGACGACAGTCTTGTTAATTGTATTAAAAAGACAAATTTAATCGAAAATTAAACTATAATTATTCAAGAATTATAAGATACTAATATCATGTGTACAATAACAACCCCAAATCACGTGGTGACCATGGCTAATGGTGTTATGAGGACACGAGTACACAAAAAAATCAGAGGAGAGAGTGAGACAGACATTTGCCACGTTGCCGTGTTACTCCATCCAGTACCGTAACATGAAATTGTACCAATTTTGTGGTTTTTATTTATCAGTATAAAATGAATAATAATTATATAAAATTATCAATAATGCATTAAGGATAACTGTGTTATGACAAGCGTGCATATTCCTGAAAAAAAATAGGGGCCCTTCTCAAGCGCCCACGCAATTCGTCCCTTAGTGACGGAGCCACCTTAAACCAAGACGTGGCTGACAATTGCTGTTATTCGAAATTGTTGAGTTAAGATAGAAGAAAGTGAGAATTGAAACTCTTTTAAAATAATGAGAGAAGAGAGGCTCGAAGGTGAGAAAAAATGATCTATTTGATTCTGTGACGTATTTCTTAGACCTGAATGAATTTCGTTCAATAGTCTCGTTTTGTGCAATGTCTAATTTATAAATGTGACATCAAAAGCATAGCATTGGTGGTATCACCATAAATAAATCCCTCGCGAATCCCTCCAGTGGGATAATAATTAATATGTATGAAATCATCTCCTGTAACCCAGGACCAAAGATCGTGGAACATATAATGAATATATATCAGTGGTACAGACGTTTACTTAGTTACCTACGTTAGTTAGTTACCGAAATGACTTGATCAAGTCTAAATTTTGAATTATATATCGCGTAGATCGTAGATATTTGAATAGAGATTTTACTTCCACGATGTTGATGGTCTTAAACGAAAATTAACTCTCAAATAGCTGTTCACATTGATTAGATGAAAATATTACTTTAAACAAAGAATTACTGATGCGGTTGACACTTTTTGACTGAAACTCAATTATCTGGGTCATTTGATACTGCTGACCTATTTTAGATAATTTTTGCTCGTTTCAATTTATTTGCTATCAATACCATCGTCGTTAGCTAAAAGTATAACCGAAATTCTAAATTCAATACCTAAATGATTAATATACTACGAATAGTCTGTGATTTACTTCATAATTAACTTTATCGCCGAGCGTGTGATTTCAGGTTTTTATGAATGCGAAAAGATACTGATCTACATAGATACAGACTGTCTGAACTAACGAGAATAAGTGTGTGACCTCATAACTAATCGCTGGTTGATAATGACGTTTAAACTAAGTTTCTGCAATTCTGAGCTTTTCAAATTACTGTTTTCAGGAAGTAATACATTTTCTGATAATATTCTTCGAATCGCTGACAATTGATAAAATGGAAATCGTCAGTTCTGAAATATCTGCAATTCCACCTAGAATCCAATCATTTCAGTCGTGAAAGTAAACGGCGATAACGAATCTGTGTCTCCGCTATATCTAGTGAGAAGTAATGCTTAAACAACTACCAGAATTAGTCATATCTTTCCTAATCGAAAATGCAATTTAAATTATTCACAGAAAATGAGAGTGCGGAAAGGCCGTGTGACTTTGAGACCGCAGTGTCAGCTACTGGTATGTATTTTATTGAATTTTGAGGCCTTTTTCAGACCTTCATTCTTCGTTAAAAGTATCGTGGGTTAAAATTAAAAAAAAAAAAAAAAAAAAAAAACAACACTGGAATATTTAGGATACGGAATTTTCAACGTGCTTCTCCTGATGGCCGCTATTCCAGCTGGCTGGACAACGGTCTTCGACACTTCCACCGTCGCGTTTGTCATGCCATCGGCAGAATGTGACCTTGACCTCACCCTTTTTCGCAAGGGTTCGCTAGCTGCTATCAGTTACGCAGGTTCGTAAAATTCACCAACAAAAATATCACACCATTGTATAAAATTGTTCTTGATTATTTTATGTGGTTTCAACCCATCAATTATAATACCAAACCATTCGCGATTGAATACCGTTCATGATCTGTCAAGCAGCACTTTGTGCTCGCTGATTTTACTCGTTACATTCATCATGTATTGTTCTGTTGGTTCAGATTGTTTACCATAGACATACAAATATACTGATGAAAAACAAATCAAATCAAATCAAATGTCAAGATAATTTTTACTTTTCAGGAATGATATGCACTGCTTTGTTCTGGGGCTACGTAGCGGACCGTGTGGGAAGAAAGTACCTATTGCTCTTCGGCCTCTTGTTGGACGCTGTCTGTAACCTTTTTGCTAGTGCCTCTCCCAACTTCTACGTTTTTTTAACATTCAAATTTATCAGCGGAATTCTGTGAGTAAACATTATTGAAGTATGAAACTAAACGTTATCAAATATCGTTAAAAAGCTCTGCAGGCGAGGACAGACACTGATATGTGAATGTGTTTAAATGTATGTATACACTATAGACAAAGCCCTCATTAAATACTTACGAGACAAAGTAATTGGTGACAAAGTACGGAACGTGACCTCTCCAGAGGTTCAGTTGCCCAGGCAACGGACCGTCGAATGTACGAAATTCAGAGACTCAGAGAAATCCTGAATAGCTAACAATATCCTATCCTTTGACGGCCAACGAACTCGGTTTACTTTCAGTATGGGTGGTCCGTTCGCAATCCTGATGACTTACATCGCCGAATTCCACGACGAAAGTCACCGCACCAGAGTCCTGATGTGGACAGGATCGTTATTTGCTCTTGGAAACATCGTAGTACCAGGTATTATCTTATAGTTTTTTTATAGCGTGATGAACAGTACTTTAACCTCCTCAAATGTAAAGAAATTTTGCTATCCGAGTCGTTAAAGTGTCTCGGTGTAGTTAGTTAATAGGTTCCAAGCTACATACAACCACCATTAGACTAATGACGTTGAATCCATGAGATTATTTTACTTACAGCACTGGCAAGGACTCTATTACCTCTACCATGGTCCTTCACACTGTTCAACAATTCGTTCGTCTTCAGTTCATGGCGAATATTTTTAATATTCTGTTCACTTCCACCGCTTCTTGGCTTGTTGACGATAGGTACCTTTCCGGAAAGCCCGAAATTTCTGATGACCAAAGGAAAGTCCAAAGATGCACTTAAAGTATTCAGAAGAATGTATTCAATGAACACGGGCAAGTCGGGAGACACTTATCCGGTAATGTAAACGAAATAAGTGAAAGATTTATATACCTCTTTTGAACCCTGGCTTGAATTCGTTTTCGAAACAAGTTTACAAGTGCATGTGCATTATTTGTTGAAATGCCAATGTACATATTTACATTTAATGGAATGCACACCTCATTGAACTTGCTCGCGTGTCAACAACTACAGATGATATAACACCGTCTTGCGGTTTAGTTTTTGCAAGTTGAACTGATATTGCAGAATCTTTTTTGCTTGAACCCTGTCAACTTGTTCGATCGACACAGGTAACAACAAGTCAGATAATCAGCAATTATTAATATCAGGGATTTTTTGGGTAGATTTGAGTATTGTTACTACCCATCTATTTACCATGTGTCCGTCATTTGAATACATCATTTTTGTTGTACAGATTAAAGTTTTGTCAAATGAAGACGTGGCGAAACCTCGAGTTCCATTAAATTCCTCGTCTCGATCAACAAGGTCTCTATTTGCAGCCCCGTATCTACTTCCAGTATTTATAGTCAACGTAATCCTTTTTGCCAGCATGACGGGGTGAGTGAATGATAAATTCTCGAATGATAAAGGACATCAGCCTAATTTAAAACAACTCAACAACAACACGAATAAATATACATGTAATTATAGATCGTAGAATGTACGAGGTAGCAAAAAATTCCCCTCTCGCATGCCTGTGCATTATACGTGCATGCAGTATTTTCGGGTCCACGAAGATACCGACCTGCAACCTTTCCATTAATTTTATATCATTGCGAACAAGTGGTTACACCATCGACGATGTAGTAAAACTTTTTAAGTTGATGATTATCACCCAAGTGGTACTTTTAATCTCTCAACTTCCTGGCGCATGAAGAGATGCTAATTCGATATCCACATCTGCTTGGAAATATTCAATATCTTATATATTTCTTGGGCATCAAGAGTTCGAAAATTTCACGAAAGGTTTAAATCGTGAATATTATATAGCAGAAAGAGATTACTTTGACTGTGATTGAAATTTCAGATACTTTTATTCTAATCAGTAATCAGACCAGTGTAAGGGATCCTCAATTAGTATTCATCGATTCAGAAATATTAGTTAAATTTGAAAAATAAAAATTTTCTACTTGGGAATGGAATTTCCTTACATAAATTCACCACTGGCACCTTTACCCTAATTGTGATTCTTCTCGGAAAATATGATCAAATTTCTGTACGTAGGATGAACGTGATGAAAGCGTGGCTACCTCAGTTGATCGTTATTCTGAACAACTTCGACCCGAAAGAATGGAACGAGTCGATAAGCGCACCGACAATTTGTGAAAAACTTAATTTCGAAGAAATCGAAGCTTTCCGGACTGAGACAGCAATAGCTATCGCCAATACTACTGAAACTTGCATTCCGGTAAGTTTGCTTATTGCTAGCCCTGCGTATACGATTCGACGACCCTTGACAGCAGCTATTTAATATTTTTTGCTGATCGTTAATCGTTTCTAGATGATCGTTTCAACAGCAGTCTACACAAACGCTACAATTATTGCTGCGTCTGCAGTACTGGGCTCTTTCCTGGCTGGTATCATCGTCAACAAATTTGGAAAGAAAAACATTTTGTGTAAGATATTTCTACGGCTATTCAATGATCACTATCTTTAGCTATAATCCAGCATCGTATAAAACTGTGGAAAATTTTTTTACAGTAATATCCCTAGCTTTCGCTGGATTGTCCAATTTTGCCATAGACTGGTCACCAACGACAAAAATCTTCCTAATCCTAGCGTCGTTTTGTATCGCATTAACGGGAATATCTACGAATACAATTACTGCTATGATAATTGAAGTTGTTCCTACGACTCACAGGTAAGGTATGACAAAACGGTTCATTTCTTTGATTAAAATGTGATCAATTTTTGGCATAACAATTGTCTTATATTCTTTCACGATTTCAGGGCCACCGCCGTAAGCTTGACTATGATGACAGGCAGACTTGGGGCACTGACTGGCAATTTATTGTTTTCAATCCTTCTAAATTTATCCTGTAATGCTCCGTTCTACTATATGGGTGGATTTCTGACTCGTGAGTAACTCAGCCACATATGTAGCCACAGTAAAGCTGCTATACGTAAGCACGTGAAGTAGAGTAAAGTTTATTGCATTCGAGCGGAATGGGACACTCTAAGCTTTTGAGTTTACAGTGTTTGTTTGGAAGCAAGTGGGTCAGCGAGAGGTAGTTTCTAACGTAGCGTTTAAAAGTCGGATGAATTTTTAGTCCTTTTTTTTTTGTTTTTCTTCTATTTTTTGGATTTTTTTTTTTTTTTAATCCAGGTTATATTTGTCCACGGATAGCGGCTATAATGCGATTATATTTTATGATATTGATCGATTAAATTTGATATTGAAACTTCTTTTTCAGTGGGTTTCGTGCTGGCAATATTCCTCTCAAAACATTCGGGAAAACTACAATAGCTTTAATGTCAATAATATACATATCGACACGTACATTCGATTAATATAGGATAATGAATTGTAAATAGAGACAGTATTAGTGAATTTTTTCCATTTTGAATATTGGAAAATGTGAATAAAACGCTTTGTACATATACGATAGCCACAACGATTTTTTCATATTGTAATAACGAAAACGTGAGACCAAATATCAAAACGATTACGAACTTCCATTGATACCCATTACCGTGTTGACCCATGAATTTTAGTGACGTGAACGGAACAGGTCTTCGCATTGTCCGATAATATGGTCGAGAATAAACTGGTTTTTGTGTT
This sequence comes from Macrophya annulata, assembly GCA_963924015.1. NCBI lineage: Eukaryota > Metazoa > Arthropoda > Insecta > Hymenoptera > Tenthredinidae > Macrophya > Macrophya annulata. The sequence goes on along the minus strand of OZ001257.1, from coordinate 36,906,310 downwards.
TTTTTTTTTTTTTTATTCTGGCTACCACCAACACGGACTGAATGAAGGGAAATAAAGCAACAAATATGCAAATCAGAACAGAAGAAAAAAACAACATGGAAATTGAATCGATTTTCAATACGTGTATATACTGACGCCTATACACTCGACTACATGCTGTATATATACTGTACTTTCTAGTTCTCTATATTTCTCTCTTTTTCCATCTGTACAATATGGAGAAAAAATTTTATGCGGTACTGTTTCCCCACAAGGATATATGATTTTTTTGTCGATAAAAGTATACTAGGTTAGAGACAGACGGCAAATATTCAATAAGGTTTATATCAACAGTGAGTATATAAGAGATTCTGTACTTATACTAAAATCTAACTTCACACAGAGTTCACGTGTATTTCTACCTATACCCATACCTACTACGCGATGTATGCTCTTATACAGTATCATAGGTACAACACAACTGTATTGGAACTTCAAATATACTTAGAACTTACTAAATTGTGTATCGAACTTACCAGGTCAATTAACAAGCTTTACATAACGATATTATAGGTGAAATAATGGACTTATAGAGGCTACAAAAATTTTCCAGAAATAAATTTTGCTTTCTTCTTCCCAGACATAATAGAATTATACTTAATTTCATCAAATTTCATGTCAGGATTTGTCATATGGCAGACCCTAAGAAATCAAATTTTCTATGTAATGTAGGTGATTCTACTGGCGAGACAAAAGGTTTTGTAGCAGTCAGTTTTACGATAAAAAGTAGTCGTTTCGCAGATGTCAGCGAGTCTTCTTCTTTGGCTATAGAAATATATAAAACTGCTTGTACTACAGCAAGTATTAATTTTTCTTTATATTACACATCTGTGCTGAAGAAGACCAGTTCCAGTTTTTTCAAATATTCTAGTTATACGAAAAAAAGAGAATCTGACTTGTCTGCGTTTGCCATTAAAATTTGTTGTTGTATTACAATCAACAAAATCATGGACAGATAAAATTGTGTCACAAAGTTTCTTGACCCTTCGTGGTCACTGCGGGTTAAAATGTTCCGAGCTTGTACTTTGAATACTTTCCCAGTATTTTTTCGGTTTCGATCGGACTGATAGTTTTCACAGAGCAACCGTTTAAAAATGAGCTTGGGTCAATTTGACCCGGTTGCGGCCAGCTTGATTGAAATCGGAGGTATGACCACGAAGGGTTAAGCTATGAACTTAAATCTTCATTCTATTGATGTTCCAGCGCTTTAACTCACAATCAATTTATAAATATTACAGATTCAGAGCTAGATGTCCCATAATCGCAACGGCTAATATCGTAACTATGGTTTCTATTAATACATATATGTGCAAATTTGATTATCGAATATAATAGGAAACCAGTAATTCAAAAATCGATAGATGAGACGTACATATATATATATATATAGTCTGTAAAGAATTATCTCCTCTATATCACAAGCTCGGTTGGAAACTATCGTGGCTAATGGCTGGCGAAGAAATGCTAGATTGATGCACATTTTTACGTGTTTGCTGTTCAGATTTTCCAATATTTACAGCATTACTCTTCACACGAAAGGTATAAGCGTAATCAATTTTACCATTAATATCTTCCAACGTGTTTTTATATTACCAAGCATTTTTTACTATACCTATCGATATTGCGCAGCTGTATGACTTTACTAAAAGGTTTTAGAGAGCTTAGGAACTCGAGCAGTAGGTATTTTTTTTCTAATCAAAAATGTCTTTGATCCAGTGGGTCCAAAATGTAAATATTCAATACGATTTTCGGTCCACTGATAACACGTACTTTAACTTTTTACGCTTCCTAATAATACTTTTCATCTTTGAATTTCACAAGTAGTTCAGGGTCTTCTTCTCGAAGGTTAATCACGTTTTGTAAATACATACGTGTGTAAATTTTGTGTAATTGTTCATGCCCTACTGCAGCGACGTATGGTAATATCTCGTTCCCCTAAGTGTTGCTAAATACATATCCCAGTCACCAGTTTGTTCTGCTGTAATACAGCGTCTTAAAATAGCAATCGTATCAATTTACTTAAACCATATGCATATTGTGCCACCATTTTGCAGTATGCAAATTGCTGAATCAACAATAGGTATACTGTGGGCTCGGATACAGCGTGAAATTGCTTTACCATTGAAGATGTACTTAATACTGTCCGGGACATGTACATACATACATACATATTTATTCGTGACGTACCCGATGTACCTATATCCTAGAAAATTTATTCCTCTATGAAACAAGATGTGTCCTTTTTTTATCAAACTTTCTAGCACTTTTATAATGTTGGATTTATTCACATCAGTATCCGGCTTATCTCGATTAGTGATGATAGTACTCGGTGACCCTTCTTGTTAGTAAAAAAGGTCTAGTTAAACTAATAACATGTGAATATTGTGGTAAAAAGTTATGGTTAGAACGTTTAGCGATATTACTACTGGAATTTCCTGTGTTTGCCTACATCTCACGTCGGCCACACTTCAACCTTTGCTCCAATGTAGACGTGTAGGACACAGGCTTAAATAATATATGTGTAAATGGAACATTTCATATAAAATATCTGTCAAACCAATTTTTATTAAAATTTGGAAGTGAATTTGAAAACATTCAGAAAAGTAAACGTCATAACTAATATCTGTCCTCGTGAAGCTGGTATCTAGATCATTGCGCTCTAAAGAAAAACATTTAAAGAAAACTGTACGTTCCTTCTGAGTAAAATCTAAAAAAAAATTTGAAAAATAAAAAACATTTTTCTTTAGGACTCCCATGTGTCAGGAAGAAGGCCTGAAAATGGCATATTGGAATGGCGAATTGGCCCAGAGGTATAAATTTTTATGTAATATACTCCGCGTAAAACCTCAATTTACTGAACGTTTTATTCAACATTTGAACAGGGTAACTTGTTTATTGCCGATTTAGATACAGTTTCATATGCACAAGGTATTCTCTGTTGAGTTTCAATTTCTGTTGGGTTCATCCCCTGAAATCAAACGTGACCGTTTTTATTGATAATAAGAGGTTCAAGGCAAATTCAATTAATTGTGTATACCGTTAGATTATCGCACACACTGACAGAGTCGAAAGTTCGCTCTTTATTTTCTTTTAAGAAGCATCTAGAGACCGAAATTACCATAAGGGGGTGGTTAATACCTAATCTAAATGATAATAAATACTAAATAGTCGCTGAAAGATATGGTTGCCAACTCAAGTCGGAGACCGATGGATGTGAGCGCATTTACCCAACGCAGAAAACGTGATCATTTATTTGCAAATTTGGGAGTCTGAAATTTTACGATCAATATTTGCCATGGACATTAGTCTCACATCGTCAATCCCATACTGTGACGATGAAGTCACGGGAGGAATTGTCATCTCAGAATCAGTAGTATCAGTATATCACATGTATTTGTCAGCTAGAGGTGTGGTGATCTGCAGAATAGATGCAGAAACGTCTCGACGTGAGAAAACTATTCCACTTAAACAAAATAGTGGCTGAGAATTGTTGTTGTTCGAGACGATTGAGTTAAATTAAAATAAAGTGAGAAATAAAACTCGTTTAACATAATGGGAGGAAAGAGAACTAGAGGTAAGTAAAAATGAATTACTTGATTTCGTGACGTATTTCTTAAGCTTGATTGAATTCTGTTGTTGTTTTTTCATTGTGTGCACATTTACCGCAATACTCAATTATTTATGAATCTGGCATAGAAATAGAGGATTGATGATGTCAGCGTAAATAAATCTCTCATGAATCTCTTCACAGTCCGATAATTAATGAAATCGTTTTCTACAACCTGCAGGACCTAAGTTTATGGATGATATAAATATCAACGTTATATCTACCTTTACGTTTACCTGCCTACTTATATTAAATAGTTACCGAAATTGCTTGGGCTGGTTTAAATTTTGAATTATATTCCACTCGTAGATCGTAGATATTTGAACAGAGGTCTTACACTTCAACGTAAATTATTTCTCTGAAAGAAAATCCATTCTCAAATATAAGTTCACCTCGATTACATAAGAACAATTACTTTAACCAGAAATGAGAATGAAATAGTGATCATATCAATTGTTGACTGAAGCTTATCTTCATCAACCTCTGATTTTCAGTACACTTTTCTTTTACTATTTCATGCCACTGTCTAATTCTATTCTATTTTAATCTAAGAGAATTTGACACAGACTGACTGAATTGGCATGAATTGGCATGTTTTCTCATCAAGTATAAGAATGTTCTTTTTAGCTTCTCATACTTTAAATTAATAATACTTGTTATTGCTGTTTGCATTATTGTTTTCACACAGAAACGTCTTTTTAATGCCTCTGTCAATGTTATTGAAATAGTTAAAAATTGTCATAACAAAAAGATTAGGAATTGCCTAATATATTCAGTCAATATATCGTCAGTCATACAGTATTCAGCAATTACGTCATTCTTCCACTTTAAAGCATATGTTACTTAGGACAATATCATCATATCATATCTAGAATTATTATTCAGTCATATCAATCAAATCGTGGAAATGGTTTCATTTGTCCCGATTGTGAACATAATTTTAATCATCCACAGAAACTGAGAGCGTAGAACAGCCAGCCGACTTTGAGACGGCGGTATCAGCTACCGGTAGGTATAATTTCATTAAATGTCAAGTGTTATTATCACACCTTTGTTCTCCTTCCAGATTATCATATTGTCTGTAAAAATTAACGTGTTTAGGATTCGGTGTTTTCAACGTACTTCTATTGTTGGCAACTATTCCAGCAGGATGGACAATGGCCATCGACACTTCAACCGTTACGTTCATTATGCCATCGGCAGAGTGTGACCTTGACCTGACCCTTTTTCGGAAGGGGGTACTAGCTGCCATCACTTACGCAGGTCTGTAAAATTCACCCTTAAAAATAGAAAATATAGGTATGAAATTATTTTCGCTCGGTTCATTTTTTCAGTTAATCAATTTTCATACCACACTAAAATTCGCAATTCTAGTCGTTTGTGGTTTTTGATCTAACAAGTGGCTTCTTAATTGTGTGCTAATTTTCTGCGCTCGAGTATATTTACATACTTACCAAAATGGAACTCATTTACAATCAAATTCGGCTATGCAAATTGCTTACCCGGAATGTATAAGATCAACAAATTAAAAAAAAAAACGAACGAGCAAGTATTCGAGAAATTCATAATATCGAAAAGAAAATAGCAAAATATAATTTTCTCGTTTCAGGAATGGTATGCACTGCTCTCGTCTCTTGCTTTATAGCCGACTACGTGGGGAGAAAGAACCTTTTACTTTGGAGCCTTGTGCTGGATGCTCTTTGCAATATATTCCGTAGTGCCTCACCGAACTACTATGTTTTTTTAGGATTTAAATTCATCAGTGGAATTATGTGAGTATAAGTTCGGTCGAAGTTGAACACTGACATTATCGTTAGATTAAACCTTATCGGAAATAGCATTGGAAAGGTACAGATGCCGTAAAAAACAAACAAACCCATACACATATGGTGTGTTTAAATGTACTATATGTGCAGAAGCGCACATTAAACCCTTCCGAGACAAAGTACTTGGTGACAAATGACAGAACGTGACCTCTCCAGAGGTTTGGTTGCCCAGGCAACGGTCCTTCGAAGGTACCAAACCCGGGCATTCGGGGAAACCCCAAACAACAAACAATCGTATCCTTCGACGGTGAAACCAACTCGTTTTACTTTCAGTGTAGGAGGTTCGTTCGCAATTTTGATGACGTACATTGCAGAATTTCATAGCGAACGTCATCGCACAGAAGTCTTGATGTATACAGGATCGTTGTTTGCATTGGGAAGCATCGCGGTACCAGGTATGTTTTTTTTTTTTTAATAAGTCATTTGAAGGCGAAAAAATTCTGTCATCTAATTATGTGATAGAAATTTTTCGGAAAATTATGGGATCAATCTCCATTTTATTAGTTACTCTAGATTTATGAGAATCTCGTTTTACAGCACTGGCAACAGTTATACTACCACTACCATGGTCCTTTTCACTTTTTAACAATTCATTCATATTCCGTTCATGGCGAATATTTTTACTACTCTGTTCACTCCCGGCTATACTGGGCATCCTGACAATGAGCATCCTTCCAAAGAGCCCGAAATATTTGATGACTAAAGGAAAATATGAGGAAGCTCTTAGAATATTCAGAAAAATGTATTCGATGAACACTGGCAAGCCGGAAGACACTTATCCGGTAATGTATAAACAAAATTGAAAAATTTTATGCTTTTTGCCGTGACTAAAATTTATTTTTGAAATAATTTAAAAATTTACAAATATATCGCAAGATTTTCAACTTCTATACCAAATGACTTGGTAATCTTTATCATCTGTCTCATTTCGATTGTACAGATCAAAGATTTGTTACACGAAGATTCAGGGATACCTGAAGTTCCCTTCAATCCCAGATCTCGACCATCAATATCTTCGATTTCAGCATCGCGGCCGTATCTATTCCCAGTGTTTGTAGTCAACGCGATCCTTTTTACCACAATGATGGGGTGAGTAAGTGATTAATTATCGGGTCACTAAAGTAAGCCGCAGTACATTATAATAACGTTAGTGAAATTCAGAATAAGGCTAGAAAAAGATCCAGCAGGTGATTTAACTGCGCAAACAAATCTACGTATTGTAGAATGTTGAGATAATAAAAATTCCCCTTTTGAATGCCTATAGAATATACGTGCAGTATCTTCAAGTCCTCACAGGTACCGATCTTTAACCTTATTCCATTAACCGCATATCATTGCGGGTGCGTACTTGAACCACGAACGATGTAGCGAAAACCCTTAAGTTAATGGTTATCACCGGGGTGGTAGTTCTCGATGCCTTTAACCTCACGACTTTCCGGCGCATAAAGAAATGCTAATCCGATACCCGCGTCTACTTGAGAATATTCAATATCTCGGCTTGGCTTGGCTTGGCTTGACTTGGTTCGGCCAGTAAGAGCTCAGAAATTTCATGAAAAGATTCAGATCGCGAATATATCCGCGCTGGAGGAAATGGTTCTAGAGTAAGAAGGATTTACTTTGAATCTGACTGAAATTCTAGAAACTTTTTATTACTCTTCGCCGAAGGTACATACAGACTTTAAAATGCATAATTATCTATCTCATTTGAGGAAATAACCCCGTTTTTATAATCAGGATGCACATGCTGAGATCGTGGCGGACACAACTGATGGTCATTCTCAACAACCTCAACCCCAAGACATGGGACGACTCGATGACCGCTCCAACAATTTGTGAAAAATTAGATTTCAAAATCATCGAAAATTTTAGAACCGCTACAGTCATAGCTAACGTCAATACTACTGATACTTGTATTCCGGTAAGTTTCGTTATTATACCCGCACACATCAGTGTTGTACAGTGTCTGTATAATTCTGTCTTATATAATCACGTTGATAGAACCATCCCGATCTTTTATCTTATACAAATCATGTTAAGTTTATCTATTACCTTCATCCGGATACAAATATTTTTATTATCGTTGTCTGTTGGTGATTTATTACTTTTGGATTTATTCCATACATATGTGAACTCGATTGGTTTGATTTTCTCATGATTGATTTGGGCAAATTTCAAATAAAATTGAAAATCTAACGTCAATTTAAGATCTGTTTAATTTGTATCGGACAGAATCAACCTCGCTGAGTGTAAGTACTTCGTAGGTAGCATTAAAATCGATCTTTAGTTGAATCTTGCGCACCGCTGCAGGACTGTATTACATTACCGTTAATCTTTATCTCTCATAAATTAATAGAAGTTCATATTTTATCTTACTTAGATAAATTCTTGCCAGAATTATCCGATATTCATTCAGATAATAACATCCGTTATCTTATAAAACACTGTCGTATGTGCACTCCGACTATCCACAATCATCAATCTCATTTATCTATTCCAATTCTGATCGTTACTTTTTTATAGATGACCATTGCACCCTCAATTTACACAAACGCCATCATTACCACCACATCGGCAGTAATAGGCTGTTTTCTAGTTGGAATTATTGTCAACAAGATCGGGAAGAAAAACATCCTGTGTAAGATTTTAACGCTGATTATTTCATTTCAAAACTAATCTAACAATTTTATGCATTCATGAAACCCTAAATTAAATAATCAAAGTATACATCATTTGACGAGACTTCCGGAACTTTTTTTTTTTTTTTACAGTATTATCTCTAGTAGCTGCTGGATCTTGCAATTTTGCTATAAACTGGTCCCCATCAGCAAAAGTTTTCTTAATCTTAGCATCAGCCAGTGTCGCAATGACGGGAATAGCAACGAATACGATTACCGCGATGATAATTGAAGTTGTCCCAACTGCTCACAGGTAAGTCATGACAGGATAGCTTATCTCATTTAATGTCAATTGATGCGGTTCATAAACGAAACTTTTCTCATTCTTTTCCTTGACTTTAGAGTCACAGCCGTGAGTTTGACCATGGTAACAGGCAGACTTGGAGCTGTTACTGGCAATTTATTGTTTCCAGTCCTTCTACATGAGTCCTGTAATGCTCCGTTCTACTGCATTGGCGGATTTATCATTCGTGAGTAACTGAGCCACATATGTACCCGTTGCAAAGCCTGTATAAGCACGTGCAGCAGAGTGAAGTTTAGCGCATTCGGGCGAAACGGGACACTTTAAGCTTTTGAGTTTACAGTGTTTGTTTTGGAAGCAAGTGACCCAGCGAGAGATAGTTTTCAAAATAGCGCTTAAAAGCCAGTTGAATTTTTCACGTTTTTCAAAAAAAGAAAAAAATTTAAACTGTATACCTACTGTGTGATTACATATTCTGTGATCGATCGATTGAGTCTGATATTAAAATGTCTGTTTCAGTGGGATTTCTCTTAGCAATCTTTCTGTCGAAAACTTCGGGAAGACTGCAATAGAAAAACTGACGACAAGAATATCGATGCATATATGTATATACAATTCAATTAAAAAAATAATTTATGAATAGATACAGTATTAGCAATTTTTGCATTGTGCATTAATAAATTTTGCTCAGAAAAACGCAAGTGCACATTTCTATATTAATTCATGAATTTATTTTGACGTTAACGTAGCAGATCTTTGAATTGTTCAATCTTTCGCAATATAATCTATTTTTCGCAAGTATACCACCAACACTGCGAATATAGTAAAACAAAGGAACAAATACACAGGTGAGAAGAAGAAAAAAAAAGGTAGGTAACATACAATCGATTTTCAATACGTGTATACTAACGCCACTCTATGGGTATAGGTATAGGTATACTGTACTCCTCGGCTGTCTCAATTTTCCCTGGATCTCCTCCTCCTCTCTCTCTTTCTGTTTATTACTATCATTATTTGTATTGTTTCTCTGTTTTTCCTGTATTTTCCTTGTTTGTATTTCAATCTTTCGTAAAGTGTCATATACATGTGTATATTATAACATACATAGGTACCGCAATCGCTGGCAAAAGGGGACTTGTCCCATCGCTTTAATAAACTCTATACTCTACCCCCTTTATATAAAAGAAAATAGACATGAAAATTTGAAGAAAAAAAAAGAAAAGAAATTTGTGGTTGTATGTAACATTCGTTATGAGCGTGTCGCTGCACGTTTCACATACGAACGTGGGTTTAAGTGTATAGAAAAATTGGACACACATTCAATTTCAGTTTATTATGGATTTTAAATTTCGAACGTGTCCAAACGCTGTTGTTTCAGTTTACGTCTTGAATTACGACTCGTTGAAAATAGCGGGTTTAGGTAATCTTATCGCAAAAGAAAACACCATTTCTCATAATCAAAAAGTCTATTAAACGGTTTTTTGTAACCAATCAGACTGCACATATAAAGTTATATGTTGTTCAGCGTAAAAAAACGGGTAGTCTGCAGCGAATTTCGAAAACATAAAATTATTGCTATTTCTTTGAAATGAAAAACGTCACAGACAACGGCCATATTGCAAAAAAATTACAACACTGAAAGCTTACCTAATATTTATCACCTCCACATCGCCACATTCACATACATTCGCGGTTTGAACTTACGGGTAAAAAAAAAAAAGAATCATGACTACTTGTGTACTTTGTCTTGCAAAGATATCGACTTTATATATATACCAATCGATATACATTATTCATAATTCATATTACCTTGTCAATAATTTACCCCCACAATTTCCACCGCATGCACCTGCAGCTAAAATAGTGGCAATTTATTTTTAAATTTGCATCAGAAAATTCGATAAGCTCGTAAAATGTTGTCCCTCAATTCATTTGGACGTTGTATGGTAAACATAGGTAGGTATGTATGTATGTACCTCTATATACCTGTACCTACTCGTACTTTGCAACAGCATTCTACACTTGCAAAACCAACGAGTCGTAGCATAGACAGTGTAGCACGTCGAGTGGCAAGTGAATGTTAGGCTATAAGCCAGGCATTATACTTGGTTGTTTACGGTTCTTGTTAATTACGCTGCCACATAGCCCGCAAGTTCTCCGGCCGGAAGCTACGATGGAGAGACATCAAGTGTATGTATGTATGTTACGTAGATGTATGAATATATGGATGAAAACGCTTGTCTATTGTATACGTTCGGTATAACTGCATGGCTTAGGCAGCCGGAAGCTCTATCCCGAAATATTAAGGCCACAAGTTTTCCCAAGCTGGTTCACCCGGCACCCTGGACCAGTGGTATTGTCAATTAAATTGCCAGATGGTATATATGTATGTATATATATATACAACGTAGACGAAGTAATATTGCTGAGAGAGTCAATGGGGTCCGGAGGGCACGTTGTGATTTAAATGAGAAATGCTTTGGTGTGAAAACCATGAATTCCAATTCCTTCTTGAATATAAATCCGAGGTCAACGTAGGTGGTGTTGAATTCTTGATTTTACAATCGACGTGCACCATGGTCTACGATATAAAGAATCTGCAAAGAACTACCAAAATCATCTTAACTAACGGTTTCTCTACAATTTTTTAATCCTAACAAATTCTATAAAATCCGGACCGGATCCGGACATTTATTATCCAGATTCGTTGCTGGTCACAGAGAAAATTTGTCAAAGTTATCTCGCCTCTTCTGAAGCCCATCAACTCCAATTGTTGATATTGCGAATTTTTTGGAAAGCAAAACTGTGCAGGGGATGAATTTTTGAAAAGATTAGATGGACAACCTTTTCAGGTAAATCGATATCGGCCAAGATATGTACGGAGTTATAGCTATATACCTATCCACAAGAAAATGTAATTTCGATATTAAAGATTTTTCGTTTACTCAATGGCATTTGCTTATAAAATTCCCAACGTTTGAAATAAAACAGACGTAAAGTGGAAAACACGAGATGATATTAAATTGCGGAGCAAATGTCCCATCTGTAACGGGCGCCTTCGTGCCGACAGAAATCCGCCTGCTTTATCGGAAGAACGTGACGTCCGCACACTCTTCCATGCTCGTTATGTTACCATCCCCCTCAACCCTTATAAAATATTACCACATGACATTCCAGTTTCACCGTTATTACCAAATTGTCCTAGTTTACCAACTGACCCCAATAATCGAAACCTTTTTCTCCTAATATTAGAACGTGCGTTGTGAAAAAATCGAAATCCGGCATTATATCCACGAAATTATATTTTATCGCAAATATGACGTCATGCATGCATTTATTAACGTCACTAATTCCAATGTTGTTCAAATTTTTGCGTAGTAAACGCTTCATTTAAAATTGCTCTAGAATTTTTGCATAAAATTTTTAAAAAAGGGGTGGATGATGGATCAATATGAGAATAACAATTGTAGGTAATTTCTCGAAAGCTTACCAACACTTGCTAAAATTAACATTGATGGTCCCCGAAAGTACCAGAATTACCGTTTGATGGTTTTAACATCGGTAGGAATATCAAGAAAGTAGAAATCCTTCGATACCGACTTTGGTTACAACGTATGATGCTGCCATCACCGCGAAACCTTAATCTTAACATAAGGGTTGCTATACTGGAGTAAAAAATCTAGTGTTGGTAAGGATACGATTTTTTTTATCTAATTGAATATCTTTACTAACGATAAGTATATACCTATGTCTTAAATAATTAATACATATTCCGTATTCTTTGTTCTCAAATTTTTTTTAGCAAAAAATAATAATCTGATTTTATTTGCGAGGTGATTAAACCGGTAGACAGGCTTCTTTTGACTAAACAGAGAATACATAGATAGTTAATTTCAGGAAATTTTAATGGGAGACTCAACACGCGAGAAGAGAATTAATATAACTATAATATATCTATATTTTCAAAGAGTCCTTTTCCTACGTGTCTGATGCCTGGCACGAACATTTTTCATGCGAATTAATAGCGCAGGTTTCTTCCACGGTCCTTTCTGGTACCGGGTAGATATTTAAGTAAGTATGTACTTCTTTTTTAAAGCTGTAAATTATATATCTGTAGATATATATATGGACAAAGTGAAACCCTATTTCTACAAATGTATAATTAATCTCGTTTATTTTGCAACGTTGCGAAATTAGGCCAAAGTTAAAAGATACATAGAACGGTACTTAATTAAACGCGAATAGGTGGGTCCAAGTGGAACTAATTGTAATTAACCTGGACACATATTGCTTTTTATACATACGTCGTAGTTGGGCACACCTCAAGCGGCCTATATACGCTCACGCATTCAAAGATATTATTTTTCCATAGAAATAATAAGCGATGAAATTAATGGAAATTTTTATCCCACAAATGGTCATACTTATTATTATCTGATATTTTAATAAATATATAAACAAGAATTAATTCTAATACATGCGATTTATTAAAATGGCTTAAAAATTTCAACAACCTCATATTCGGCCCATTAAATAAAATTATTTTACCCAAATCGCATGATACCTATACATTGTTTAATTTTACGTATAAAAGGTGCGGTCCTGATATATCAGCCATATCAAATTCACTGTAAGCCTAATTAGTTTAAAATATAACCAACGAACTCATACCTTACCAACATACATTAAACACATTCATAAATTTTCACTTATTCTGTTACGACGTCGAAATCTACGTAATGTTTAAAAAAAAATTTCTTTTCGTTTCTATCAATTCTTCCTGTAATGATCAATATCGCGGAATGCGACTGTCGTACGTACGGTATCTTATCGATACTCTATTATAGAGTAACTTCGATATTCATATCGGTATATATACGAATGCGTATATCTACATACTTTTTCGCTTTATGAATACGTGAAACTATGGCCTTGACTGATTTTACCTACCATGTACACTTCCCACAGAGAACTTTTGAACGAATTCGAATAGAAGAGGTATTGTTATAGAGAGCTGACTCACAGCTCTGACGATAGCCTTTTATGAATTGACATTATACCATATTAGACGAATTTTGTTTTCGTTTTTTATTATTCTTATTATGCCCACGGTGATGCAGGCGAGAATAGTTTATTGTTTATTAATAAACTTGAACTTCAACAAGTACCTAATTAGTATTACTAATGAATTAGATAATCGCCACGATAATTGAAACGTAAGAAAAAAAAAATTATGCGATCCTACGAGAAGCTGTAAAAGAGATAAATTTATAGAATTATGATTTGAAACCAGACGTGTAGATACCTGCACATCTCCTGCAGTATGAACCAAAATCAAATTCTGTGTATAAGCCTCACAGTCACCCCGCGAAGAATATGATATTTAAATTTTTTTTTTTTTTAGTTTTTATACCGAAAACCGTTCAGGTTTAAAAGATTTTAATTCATCCACCGCAACTCCGCATACTCAGACGCTTCTAATTGGCGGATAGTATTCCGCTATGAATATATATATAAAAAAAGTGCATGCCAAGCATTGGCAATGCCAGACCGGAAGTCAAACTCAGTCGTATGTATGTATACGGTGAAGTAGGAGCAAGACATTCCTTAGTTATGAAATCGTAGCCCTTACCCGGGATTATATTGTGCATTATGGACGAAACGACGGAGACATTTTAATTTGTTCTAAAACATTCTCCTCAGTGATGGTTATGCAGATAAGGTAAAGTCATTATTTGACATTTGCTTCCGTTGAAGAGGATATGAAAACTGAAATACTCGGTGATCTGATAACGTAGAGTAGGTATATATGTATTACATCGATACCGAATTAAGATGCTTGCTTTCCGGTACGGATAAAACAGAAGGCAAACAATCTGCGAACGACAAAAATTATGGTACATACATACAGAATTCGAAAAATTGCGGAAATTTGATGTCATTGATTTCCTATAAATATCCTCACATCAAATAAAGTTTTTAATAATAAATCTGGACAGTATATACAACGTAATGTGTAATAGTTGATGATTAATAACGCTTCATGTTTCTTCCTTCAGCTGCTGATCTCGTAAGATGAAACGAGCCAATGGCCTATAAGAATACTTAGTGTCGTTATATATAATATAGTCAAAACTTAATGAATTATTCATAGACGTCTCATCCTTTATAATAATGGGTGTGAATCGGCTGACGCGTTAGACGGACGTTATATTTGCCAAATTTACATATTTATTTGGTAGCTACCACTTTAAGGTTCCTTACCACACACTAACACACGTAGAGACACATGAGTGTGTACACCACGCTAGGAAATCCCCCCACGAACGTCAAGGGTATTCTCTTAGAGCGTGCTTATCAGTTGAAATTTGAATCGTAAATTATTCAAATCAGATAAAAAAAAAAGTCTTCATTCATCTTGCTGTTGGTTCCTTAAAGGTATTAGGGAGAAATTTCTATCAGCTATAGTTTGATATCATGTTAACTGTAAAATTTGCAAAATTTGCTGACAAAGTTTAATCTCCGATAATGCAGAAGCGAGGTAAAAATAATTTTTTTTTTTTTCCTTTATTTCTCAATCCGATGATAAGTCGTTGATCAATCAATGCTTGATCTCATACAAACAATTTTCATTGTCTCAGCTAGATTATTCCTACTCGATTACATACTCGATTAAAGTTAATACGTCAGTAGTTAGTTTACTATGATACGTATATATAATTCAAGAATTTCACGTCGATGCAATCACGAAAGGCAGTTATACTAAGCTTGATGAGTTTGAGCTTGACGTAGTTTGGCAATTATTGTTTCGTGGTTCAGAAATTTTAGAATTAATCAATATCAGCAATCAGGATAAGATGTCCGGGGTATATGACGTGAAAAACATGTGCTTTTAACATACCTAATCGTATTATTATGCTACGATCGAGTATCATGAGGGATTAAAATAATGAAAGCTTATGTACACAATAAAAAAAAAAAAAAAAAAACTGATTTTACACTACCCAGATACGATTTCACCTTGGAAAATTCACCAAACATTGTCCATTGTAAATAAATCCATACCTTATACATGTTTAGTGCAGTATGAGTGACGGTTGTCAACGCGTTAATGAACTCGATTCTTAACTGTGGCTAAAAGTAAAAAGCATGGCTTTAAAACCCAACAAAATCTGGTAACATAATTTTTGTTTAAAACAGGAAATGTTTTAGTATACTATAAATTTCATTTTATAATTTCGTCTGCAGAGCTACAGGTAGAACAGTGCGAAACTAAAATCCCCCATCCACCATATCTGTATATTTACTGTGTATTATCATCACCGCGAAAATCAAGCAAAACGTAGATTGTACATAATCAGGGTGTCTAAAAACTGCGTAGATCTAGGTAATCCTTTGAGCCCGCATATTCATCACGCGTCAATTTCGGAGGTTCAGCCGTTGTCTGGTTGTAAGCTTGACGCCAACTCAGCTTATCGTTAAATCGATCGAATTCAAATAGGTACATACGGACATACGTACGTACACTTGACTGCTTGAACTCACAAATTCGCAATGGACTCATAAGTCTGTGTCGTAATGGAAAATGGCAAAGAATAGGTAAACGATCTATTCAAATATACTTATACCTCCGTTTGTATCATCAGATTAGTAATTATTATCATAAAGAAGACAAGAACACAGATGGTGTCGGAATTGCATTAACTCAATGCAAACGTATGTCAAGATTCCACTTGCGCTAATCATACATAAAGCCTTCATCGGTGGTAATTTATACTACATTATAGTTCGTACTTTGAGAAAATGAAAATCTCTACTCTACTGTCAAGTTGAATTTTTATTATCATGTCAAATTGTCGCATGTGCGTAATCTATTACGTGTACATACATATTTAATTGTTTTTATGACTTTTGAGCTCCGTAGTTCTCTTACTTAAAAACATTATACGTATCTTAAGGTATACGTGTATTAAGTTGTGCTTGTATACTCGGATAGTGGGTAAAGGTCAACTGGTTACAAAACAGCTACGCTTATACTCGATATTTGCTCCAGTATTACACAAATTGAAATGAAAAATAAGGAAATTAGAGTATAAAAAAAAAACATGGATGATCTTATCGATATTTGTACATAGATCTCGACTTTCATATAAAATACACCAACAAAATACATACGATCACGAAATAAATGGTATAAATTTGTTCTCTAGTTGACAAATAGTCGAAATATACTTCTGGAACGGTTCTAGCTTTGCTTCTTTTTGAGGGGGCTCGTTGTGCCCCTATATTTATATACGAAACATATTTTCGTACTTTTCGTGTATGTATATGTATGTCTACATTGTGCGTCCTCTTCTAGACGTACATATAGTACGGCACACTTTCAAAAGACTCATTATTAATGCCACAGTTTCAGAGACAGTGCCGACACCTAATCCCACACAATGGTCCGACCCGCCGGCAGAATTTTCAAGCAGCTGCCAACCTCCGTTGGTGAATCTGCCAAGCCGACGTAGAATCTCCCGTGAAATGAAATTGGGATAATTTCGCACTGGAAATCAATAATGCAAAAATGTATAACGAAAAATGTTTCCAGATTGTATATTCAAAATTGAAAAAAAATAAAAAATTTTTAAATTTCAAAATGGGAGTAAATTTAACTAAAATATATTACCCATCTATTACTATTATTTATGATTCACGCCTTAGTCTAGTAAACAATAGCTAACCAAGAATCAAATAATTAATCATTTCGTCCAGTTATATAGCAAAGTGGTCCAAACCTCCCCTAGATAAACTTTTTTTCAATACCACCCGAAGAAGCAAGAAGTTCGTTCATTTACGGATGACTTGGGAGTCGAGCAGCAGCTGTACCAGTGGTAGGAGATCTCTGAGTCACCGGCATTCCCCGGGCGAGACAATTCGGCCGCCTAGACGGATTTTTCGACTACTGAACTTTACCATTATACAAGAACGCGAACAGTGTAGGTATATATACCCTATACATACATACCAAAATATAGGAAGTAGGCAATCGTTAAGGCGTGTACCAACCACGGCGGACCACATCTAGATCTGGGTTACTTGAAAGTTGGAAGGCGGTTTCAAGGCACATTTTTCAGTTAACGAATCTGGTGTCTTGTGTATCGTATGGCTTGTGTCTTGTGTCATGTTTTACGTCCCGGAGACACAAGAAACAGGAAAATTTCTCATTGAGTATAATTATTCGAAATTTCGATTATTCTCTCTGTAAAAGAAGGTAATTTTTTATTTTTTTTTTGTATATTCGTTAATTTATCAGCTGCGAAACGGAACTGTGGAAAAAAGAATTTGACACACTTTCAACTTTGGGGTGGGTTCTACTGCGTAGAAAAAACAGAGCTTTAATCGTTACGAGTGCACCCTTACCCTCAAACTCTCCATCTATGACTCATACCCTGGGATTTATCCCAGCTTACGTGTCACATCTTTGTAAAAAAAAAAGGATGTCACTAAGACTTCGTGAACGGGGTTGAATTTAACCAAATCTCATGTAGCCGGAAGAAGGAAGAAGATGGTATAACCGTGTGCTAAAAAAAAAATAATAATAATCTTGAAGACTAAATATTAAAAAATAATTCAAAAATAGATCTTGCGTAAATTGATTAGTTCACCGACTGAATAACTGAAGTATATAATAATTTGCTTAACGAAAAACGTGACAATTAATTATGTTTCATATTTGAATTGCGGATCGTTGGGTAAAATATATATTCGCACGAAATCGCACGATCACTCTCGTGATTGCTGTAGGTACCTATAACCTGACGAGGCCTAAAAATAGATTTTTTTTTACTACTTCTTGGCTCGTTACTTCCGACTTTCTTTTTTAGGGCAACGAGTAATCAGTGGGTGCCTTAACGTATCTTTTAGATGAGAAATCGATCGCGTAATTAAAGAAGAGTTTGTTCCAACTTTTAGATAGGAAGTCAGTAACATTAACCGGTAAAAGTTCACAATACCTAAATCGTTTCATCAATGAAAAGAAAAATTGTAAAATAAATATAATAATACGTATAATTCTGCCATAAGAATCGTTTCAAAAAATAAGAAATGTGTATGTGGTGATTCGATATTTGAATCGAATTTTTCAAAGCAACTCAATTAGTCAACGGAGAAGAAGGACCCTCTGCTAATGACCGGTCATCGTGATACACCCTCGATAAAAGCATTACTGTAATCTTTTGTTTCCATTATATTGAAGAGATAATATTTATCGCTATAAGAAACTAAGCTGACAGATACTATATTGTTATAAGTGCTGCAAGTAAGGAATTATTTCGTACCTTCGTACGTCACCCTCATTTTTAGGACAATAGCCTCCGTTACCCTTAATCTCCGATTTGATATTAACCCAGACCTTTGTTCGTAGACGGATTCTCTGAAATATCAAGAAAAATTGGACTAGGTGAACAGCTGACAGTGAGAAGCAAAGCTTCGGAAATTGATGCCTAATATCAAATTTTGATATATAGTATATAGGATGTTCATTTCCTGTCTCTCAAAGACTACTAGAAGCTCATGTCAAAATCGGCTTTGTGGATAATGCTAATTATCGTTCGATTGGAGACATAATTGTCGATAACATGATACGGCGAGTGTATATCGATGACTATTCAACCCTTCTATAGATTATTGTCAATCCTTGCGAGATTCGAAACACAGGATTTTTTTATTTTTTAATAATTTTTATCATACCTCGAAAATTTCTCACGATTCAGACTCGACAATCATTCCCGATTTTTCACCTTTAATCTATACTCTAATTAAGGAAGTTTTATTTGAACTGACCACTACCTACCCATGAAAGTCTCTTCAGTATCTATCGTCGATCTACCGTTTAATTTCGAAACCTGACAACGAAGCACTATTGATGAATAAATTACCAAATGCTTGTGCAGCAGAACAGATAATTACAATACCAGAAAGTTTTATATATAGTTAGGTAGGTACTACATAATTATTCTACTAAATTGATCATTTATTATGTAAAAATGGAATTGATTTTTTACATATAATATACGCCCGTTTTCGAGCTAGAAGAAAGTTTCCCTCTTCAAGAAGATGAGTCGAAAAAACCTTTTCTCATATATAATTGAGACAGAATCCAATTCCAAACTTCACTGTACCTACGACGACCCTCCCTCGTTGGAATGTATTTCTTTCATACTGACCAACGGGCATGGTCAGGGTGCTTCGTGTTTCGTTTCCATTCGTTTCAGTCGTTATCGAATCGGACGTCTGTAGTAATAATTATACCTATGCTGCACACACCAACCAATCGATTTCCCCTATTTTTGCAGACCCTCTTCTAGCAGCTAGCTATCCCGTATACTTACCTACCTTACAAAACCTCTTGCAGATTATCAGATTGTACATCTAGAAATAATATGCTGTATAAAAAAGTTGATGAAATTTTTTTTTGCATTAAAAGAAAATTGTATGACTACTTTGGTAATATTTTACGTGATTTTCATTAATAGGTCAAAAATCTGCGTCGATCTTTTTATAGTGTAAAAATAGTCCTCTATACCGACTGGGCTATTACATAGTCTGGCGATCGGAATTGAGGTGGTAACATTAATTCGAGTCTGCAACGGAAGTCGTCGCGTGCCGGCGGCCATTACGGTACAGGTAGGTATCGTAAAATTGCGAATTCTAATATCCTACAGCATTTTATACCTGATATAACTGCAGCACAAAAATTCACACAGTTAGGGTAGATTAGAAATTGTCACATATTACTACACGGGGAAGTAAAGTGCTTAAGATTATACCGTGGAATATAGTATCGACAATAACGGCTCCCTTATGCACCCTAAAACCTTGCTCCTCACTGTCATATTGATCACCCTAAATCCACATACGTTCGTGTGAAATTAATGTGCATGATAGGTTCAGTCGTCATTTTAACCGCCGTACGTATTATCCTCTCGATTATTTTATAACGTAAATATAAATCGGGATCTTTTAGTATAATATCAGTTTAAAAAGAGCTAAATCAGTACATACAAAGCATACATAAGTATGAGATGTATTAAGTAAGTGTTGAAAATGGGATTGGATATAGTCGGAAACGAAGAACCAGGAAGTTGCAGGAAATAAGAAAGAGAATAATGCCATGCCTATTAGAAAGTGGACACAGGAAACGAACTGAGGGGATATATGTATAAGAAAAATCGTTGGCAATGAGATAAGCGGATTATACCAATTACTAAGGATTACCTGACACGTGATGCATGGGGGGATAATGATACGATATATTTATTTATTATTTTGCCACCTGTTTATTATTGGCCAAAGAATAACTAGCCAGGAGCCTTAATTAGCGGAAAAATCTTTTGTAATTAACTCAGTATCGTGTATCTAACACATTGTTGAACTCTCGAAATGGCATAGCTATAGGTAAACCTACCTTTTAGTAACTACGACTAATTTAGATATATGGTCTGAAATTAGAGTCTCCTTAAACACAAAACAAAAAAACTTTAAAAGATTAATCGTGGTTCTAATTATTTATCACCAAAGTTACACGTTGTAACATATATACCTATTCCCACATATATGTATATGTATAGTGGAAGCTCGAACCTCTGTTGACGAAAAGAAATTTACGATTTAAAGAACGAAATATCCAGCCATACGCGTACGTACGTATGTTTGTCATAAAATCTTACATGCGGCGTCTTTTCTCACAGCCTGTCATCTTTCCACGTATGTATATACTTTAATCGACTTCCACTTTATGTGATAAGAAATAATCTTTGGCAGTTTTAATACAGATTTAATTTCCAGGCTGTAGGCCTTTTAACTAGACGCATGCAACGTCAAAAAATTATAAATCATACCAAAAGAATAAAAAAATGTAATTTTTCAATTGCATTGACACTTGACGCAAGCTATTTTAGTTACGGATAAAATCACGTGGAATCAAGTTGGAAATGAACGCTGGGGATCCATATAGTTTTTCCAAAAATAATCTCATTTTAACGAGTGATTCGTGATAGTGAATTCAAATTACAAAAGAAGATTAAAAATTTTAATGAGCCACTTTTAACAAGGTATTATTCAAATCCGAAATGAAAAGAAGGCTAATGGATAATCTCTATTGTTACGAAGCTGGTAGATATTATTTGATCTTAGAAGTAAAAAGACTGTGATTTTTTACATAATTCAGCAACGGGATTTGCGGATATCTCGTATGCTGGTTGAACCATTGAACTGATTTATGCAATTAACTGCAAAAACAAAAAAAAAAAAAAACTGTATATAAGCAATCCCATCGCAAAATACGAATTTAAATACAGCCTGTAGATGGAGGTATGTATCGTGTCTATACATACCTACCTGCTCCACGACGCAGTCTAATAAATTCAGTTGTCAGACGCACCTTTGCAAACAAAGTGTAAAAAAGGCGTTATATTATCATCCAAGTGCGCACGCAGTGAAGTGAGGTACATATACGATGCCTACAGCTAGCACGTATGTATACGTTTGTACTGTATGCATACTTATATGCGAGTGCACTGCATAGTTCTGCAATTTGTAAATTAAGAGCAATGACACCACGCGCATTGCGTTATACTCGAACATACTTATGCAAATTTATTAATATAAAATTACAAGAAACTTCGTCACGGATTCTGTTAACGTCATAATGTTGATTCAGAGATTCTAAACGCGTTCAATTTCTTGCTTCGATTTGAATTTAAGATTTATTTTTCTAACTAAATCCAGAATACAACAAAACGTTGAAGGGTTATTTATTCCATAATTTATGAAATAAAACGCTCTACGTATAGCCAAGTCTTTAGAATTTCAGTCTGACGATATTCCACCCTTTTATTTTTTGACATCAAACTCTCAAAATATTATCTCTACAATGAACGGGGTGGCCTTTCATGAAAAAAAAGGTTCCAGAGCCAAATTATATTTCATACCCAAATACGTATATGTATACCTTCGAATTTTCATATACCATGTGTACATATTTTACACAATATTACCTACATTGTAAATATACATTCCTATAATTTACATGAATTTTTATTATACATACATGTAGGTATATACTTATATGTATATTTCGGTGTATAGATATTAAAATACCAATAATGCATATGATACAAGACTTAATAATGTCACGGGCGATGCCACCTTTACAGTTTTTCGTTACTGAACCGTGCAAGCAACGCGTGTGTTCATGAGGGTAACATAGAGGGGTGGTTGAACGCGTGACGTACGTACCTAATGCACGTAAAAATAACGTGAGTGCGTGAACTACGGGGGCGGTGCATAAATCATATAGGTATAGACTAAGGCATGCGAGTCCTTCGGGGGTTAAGCTGGAGTTTTCAGTTTGACGATGAGAACTTCTCCTCCCTTATAGCAATAGCATCAGCCAAAGATCCTGCAGGTAATAAATAAGTAACAACGATTTTTGTTTTTTTTTTTCTTCAATTACAGGGTGAAAAAAAGTATTAACTATTATTTATCACCTCATATTGTGATATCGAAAAATAAAAAAATTATTTCTTTTTGGTTAGGTAAAATGATTGCGGGGTAAACTTATCTAGTAAATCAACAATTCCCAAAACGAGGTATAGGCTCAACTAATATTTCCTGTTAAAATTTTACAAATAAATTTTTGCGATGTCATGACACTAGTAACTAATGGTACATTATATATTTCAATAATAACGGGCGACCTCTAGCAATGTAAAAGAAATTCCATTTACTCGGTTATAATGTGTGAAAAATTTGGCAAGTCAGGGATTATTACCAATCTTATATTGTAGATTGATTCAACTTAATATCAATAGCATATGAATGGTATATACCTATGCCTATATGTATAAGTAAAGCAAGAATGTATTCCAGGAAGTATAGTAGTAAAATAAATCAGCATCAAACGATCTATAAGTAGTAACAAATTACGTATAATATTAACGATAAACCTAATTGCAAGATATCAATCGAAGTAATTAGCTAATTCAGATATGAATTAGATTTACACGGATATTTCTGATGACTGATAATAACCACTGTTCCAAAACCTGCAGTCGAAGATCTGGACCATTCATAACAAAGAATCTACGATGTTCTTAAACCTCTGAAAGGTTCTTTAAAGTATATATCAGTTTAACACTCAGCTACCGCGTTTAAAAATGGTCACCGAAGTGAGATTTAAAATAAAATTTTAGTTTTTCTCGTATAAAACCACTTCCTGTAACGATCATTCAGGCCAATCGGATCTGGAAAGACCGTCAAAACCAACTTGCAACATCGATGTCACTTTGGAATAGTTCTTAAGTAGACTTCGAGGCCCGCGACCTATGCAAGTAAATCATAAGTGACGGCGCGGCTCGTGCCGGCTCTTAGATCAGAGTGTAGGAAGGGTGTCATAGTGTAGTTCAGCCTTAGGACAAGCTTTAGAGTCTTAAATCATACGTGCTTGTGGGTAAGCCAACCCTTCCGCACTGCTAAGAAAAATGAAGAAAAAAAAAATATATATATATATATCACTATGTAGGTACGAGATCTAAATGCGTCGAGGAGAAGTCTACACTCCTGCGTAACTTTAACCCCTTATTTTATCTTTGTATTACCTAGATAGCTGATCGTCCGTTGTGTTGGTTTTGGCCAGCCCATATAACGAGTGCAAGTTCCGGTCGATATTTTAATTCAATTAGAATAAAGGGTGCCGGACTGTCCCCGGCCAGCTTGTATTGACTGAAAACCAATACCTCGTTGCAGAGTTGGGAGGACTAATACTCGACAGAAGAACCCCGACGATATGACACCTTTGGATACTATCACTAGCCTTCAGGAGACAGTTATAAGGGGAGAAGTTAGAATCCTACAAACAGTTTTTCTCAGGAGTTCGATCCTAACACTCGGTAACAAGTCGAAAGAGTAGAGACAGCAGGGTGTACACATACATTTAACACATAGATGTGTACTCTAATTGTACGAAAGGGGATACGGCACGGAAACCTATTCGTTGAGAGAATTTATAAATTTCTAAATTTTTTTTTACTGGATATGATAATTTTTCGATATTTTGAATAATCATCTGACATCTAATGTAACCATAATTTTCATAATTGTTAACAAATTGTGTATAAAATTAATAATTAAATGCAGTGCGTGAGAAGGTTGGCAGGTCTTAGTTTCCACCTAAGATTGGGCTTGTATAATTACAGAGTAAGAATTAGTAGTGTAGATATTAGAGAATCATGAGAAAATTGGAGAAAGAAAAAAAGTAATGATAAAATTGTAAGATAATTGTTTCAGAATCAATTTGTATGTATGTATACGTTGTCTTTGAAAACGTAATTGTCAACACGCGAAACGTCAACCCCCGACTAAATGTTTTTTCTTTTATTTTTCTTTTTTTTTGGGGGGGGCGCATGCGCAGACGATGAAAAACTTTCTGATAACGCGAGGCCTCCCGAAGTTGGTTTAGTATCGGCCGTCACGCCGCTGCGCCACGACGCACACGGAGCCAACCCTCGCGTGACTTTTGGGGTCTTTTTTTCTCACCACTATTTGACAGCCCACGCGCTTCGTTATTTGAAGTGAAATACGCAGCGTAGCTGACGTACCATTTGCAAGGGGTTGCAAAACCCCTCGGAGTAACAAATTAGGTTTTAAATACGATTAAAAATAATTATATATATATATATAGGTATATCGATAAACTTTGATCGTTGTACTGAATTTTGTAATCTAACTGTCGTAGTTATAGGTGCTGCGATTTTTGCCTGACGCAAGTGATTTTTTTTTTTTTGTTTTTTTCTCGTAGTTTAGTGAAAGTGTTGAAAAAAAAAACAACTTTATCAATCCTTTGAATAGATTAGTAAAAAAAAAAATCATTGTAAAAAAAGAAACAAAAAAAAAAAAAACGATACATGTATAAATATTACACGATTCTATTATAAGTGGTCAGTTTTCACTGTCATGGTCGCGATACTGCAACGTGTGAGTTGTGTCACGTCGACGTTTAGACTAGAGGTTGAAAATTTAAACGATTAGATTATAAAGAGATGAGAGAACAACAAATTGACATCTATACGCGATGAAAATTTATTGAAGAACTTCGTTGGAACTGGTGGAAAGAAGTAAAGAAGGAAGCTAGAAGATAAACGAATATTGACAGCATGGCGATGGATACAAGAACTGTCAGATTGTTGCTGCTTCTAACGACCTGCGCCGCAGGTAAGACCTTTCTGTTTCTTTTTTATTGAGAAGAAAGAAAGAAAAATTATAGGAACGAAATTATTTCTGGGATTTAATTTGTATTTTTTGTTTTTTCGTTTTTTTTTTTTTCTTTACTATTATATTTGAAATTTGATTACATAGAGATTGTATACTTGACGATGTATGTATATTACCCTAACTTAAACGTGTGGCAGCTAGTCGTCAAATATTTCAGCCTGACGTAAATGCTACGGCACCTTTGAAAATAGAACAACTGCGTATAAATACGTTGTTCTACTTGTGGCCCCTCGTTACCTTACAATCGAGCATTTTGACTGGGCGATAATCTACTCGCTGCGACGCAGTGCGCCCCCGCGTAAAACAATAAATTTATTTTTTTGGTTTTTTTTTTTTTTTTTGTATAAATTTTTGTTGATTTCTAATAGTAAGTGGACTCTCTTCAAAGTATGATTAATCCAACTCTCGGTACCTACTTGTTTTCAAAATTTTGTACTGTTTATAAATTTCTGTCAATTTTCCCACGCATCAAGCTTGAATTATTATTCAATCATATGTACTGGCTCGGGTATCTCGTTCAAAACAGATCATCGATATATATTGAAACTACAATTGTATTTCTTAGATTAAACACAGGTGGAAATCAACAATTCTCGTATTCGATAGTTAAATGCAACATGGCTTAGTTATAATATGTATCGGGCGATTAATGTTAATTCTGTTTTCCTTCTATATGGGCTAGAAAACAAACACAGTTGTTCAGAAATTAACCATCTGAAACTTACAGAAGTTACAGTACCAACCTACCTACCTTTACACTATAGTTACAATATATACTGTAATAAATTTTCTAAGTCGGCTTAACTTTACCCAGATAGAAATGAAAACATTCTCTATGTAGCAGTTTCATCCTAATCCCACAACGGCACGAATAATGCAGCTTTAGTGCTTAACGAATCTCTGAATACTTCATTTGTTTAACGTGTTCGGTGTATTTTTAATTTTTCACTATCCCCCCCCCCCCCCCCCCCCCCCCCCCCCCACCCTCAAAATGGATAATAGGTAAAGAACTGTAGGTTCAATTTTTTTTGGTATCTTGTATAGGCTCCGAAACTTGGAAAAAATGAATTGAGCTTACGCCACGGGCTGCGCCAAATACATAATTAGCATTTGATCAACCGACGATCAAGGTGCATTGTATGCAAAATCGAACTACAATTTACACTCGCTATCAACGTTGTTGACATTTTCGAGGGAATTAACATGTGGTTTTTTTTTTCTTAAACTTGGACCGAAAGCACAGAAAATTATTTAATTTATTTTTAAAAAATGGCAGAACCTTTGGTGTTTGATTATTTTAATAAAGAAATCGTTATGTCAAAGTGACAAATCCACTCTGTCAATATATTTAGATTTTTTATTGTTTTTTTTTTCTTTCTTTGAAATATCCAAAATTAAGGACAGGAAAGAGAAGAACGCAGGTAGTGCGGCCGGTCTCTGGCCATTAGTTTGAACATTATCCTAATCCTCAGGGGTTTTTTCAGTGTTTAACAAGAAAAGACTAGACTTTTCTTCGGCTGAAACGGTTTTTCAGACTTTATTTTTATGTGCAGACAGTTTTTGACTCTCTTTATTCATTTATTATTACATTTTCTATAAGTTTTTAATTTCACTAGACAAAGAGAGAGACTAAAAAAAGAGAGAGAGAGAGAGAAAACAAAAAAAAGGTTAACATTTTTTTTTATAACTTTATATAATTAAAGAAGGAAAGAAAAAGTTTTTCATTAATATAGTGACCGTGCAGTGCTGTCAACGAATATATAGCTTGTACCCATGCCTAATGGGCAGTGCTTATCGTAAAATAAAAAGTCATTCCAGACCAGAGTTAGGAAAATAAAATTAGTCTTCGGTCGACTTTTTTCGTTTTAACGATTGCAGTAATTACATTTTATCGTTAATACGGTACGTAACACTTGACTGTTCGTTAACACAATTCCGAATTAACAACGACCACCAATCACCACCTGGATTTGATCCTACCACCCCGTTTTACATTTGCTAACGAATCGTAATAACACATAAGCTCGGGATTTTACGTATTATAACGGGATCGGCAACGAAATTAATTTGTAAAAAAATTAATTAGTGGTGGTTTGTATAATATGTTAGGTAGATGGAAAACGTCTATTTTATACAATCTAGAATACAACGTGTGTTCCAAAATTCCAATTCCCATGGTATACGATAAATAAGTTTTGTATTCAAGGGTCTTACCTACACTCCTCATATATGTAACAGGTAACATAAATAAGCTCGCAGCTTTTGTATTCTTGTATCGGCCTCTGTGAAGTTAACCCGAATTTTTCAACTTTTTTTTATTGGAAACGTTTGGTGGCCATTTAGTGGTGTTTGGTAAACCACTTTCAAGGTTTATGTGATCTACCTCATACATTAAACTATTTTATACAATTTCAAGAGATTTCGAAAAAACTGTTTGCTACAAAACATTGAAACTGGACTACGTAACACCACCAAACATTCCCAATAAAAAAAAGTTCAAAAACTCGAGATGGAGTTCTTGTATCGTCATGTTTCGAAATAATGAAAATTTTCGAGAAACAGTTCAAAGATAACGACATTTCAAGTTCACTGTGTTAATCTAAATTTGAAATTTCATTTCGATCGTACAAAGAACGTGCTATAAGGATAAAATTTGTAATAATATTTTGCGAAAATAGATTCCAAACTCCATTCGTTGCCAAGTATTAATCATAAACTCAGATGTACACAGAATCGCATTAATCATTGGCAAGTATAAACTCTCAAGAGTTGAATCACTACACAACCAATTTTTCACCCAGAATCCAGCAAGACAATATTCCGAACTACAACTGGATTACATATATGAGAAAACATTTCTAAACTCCAGCAATTTTTAACCACTGGTCTACACATGGATTTTAATTGGCACGTGGATCAGTCGGCATACAATTGAATGAAGCAAGCAGGGTCTGATTTTTTTCAGCAACCCTTAAAATGATGAATGACATCGTAAATGATGATTTCTTTGCACAGTTGCTGATACGAATGAATCTTGAGCCAATTAACGGTATAAGATAAAATATTATTACCGTAATTGGGTCTATAACCATAGCCGATAATTATTTGAAGGCTATATATATATTATTGATTTTCTGTCGATCTGCTCGAGAAGCCTGTACCTCCCGAATTAGCCAATGATATTAGCCAATGTAAGTGCAAACCCGTGCCATACGGCTTATGTCATGAAAGTTATACAATGGTTTAATGCCCATACAATGCCCATGACCATACATCGACAATATAAGTAAAGGCCATAGCCGCTAGGGATATGAATGGCACAAGAAACGTGACAGGGTTGAAGTACCGCTGTATTAGTGGATTGCAACGCTAACGCTGGACCGTGGGTACTTAGAACTATTCGATTCATGAATTGCGATTGACTATTCGATCCCAAAAAAAATCAAAAACGGATATTTAGTTCCGATTTCTTAAATAAATGGTTGTAAAAACAGTAAGAAAACGGCCTTCGTTATTTCGTAAAAATATATAGGATTTTATTATAGCAGAGTCGTTTGACATTTTGGTTTAATAGCTTTGTCTAAAGTTGGCCATTTATTTCATGTTTTACTTAATTTGAGTTACTAAAAGTCGTTATATATATATTCTCTTATCTTACGGCATAAAACCTCCGTCATTTGTATAACAGCCATAGTTTGTATTTCTAGTCACGATTTCTCATTCGGTGTTATATTTAAATTTTACTTTAAAATGAGTAAACTACACTATGTATACCGTATACGTAGTACATATCATACATGCGCTAAAAGCTATTTCTCAGAGTATCGATTCCTGTTGTCCGTATTAAAAGAGCATGTACTTACATCGTAAATGTTACGTGTTTAATGTATAATATGCGATCATCTAAATCTTCGAAAAATGTATATTTATCGAAAAACCGTTATTTTACCCCGTTTAACATAATGTATAATTTTATTAATGAAAATTTTCGTTCTATAATTTTTTTTTATACCCACATTGTATCACGATCAGGCAGCACACTTCAATTAGCGAGAAGGGTATAAACGTTGTTCAAAGTTAGAAATTCGCGCACAGGTGAACGCATATTAACTCTCAGTTGTAAAACCGATTCTTTTTTTTTGTTACAAAAATTTAGACTTATTTCAGTAATAACTTTGTTTTAGAATTTGAAGTTAATTTCCCTAAACGATTCTGATGGGAACGATCGTTACCAAATATAATATCTTGTACAAAGGTCCTATCAACTGCTAATTTTACGATCCTATACAACTTGTCTTGAACTTCTATTAATTTGGGTTTAACCGACCCAAACTAGAATCAAATTGGGAGTTCAATAATTATCATGCGATTCAACTAAATTGGGTTTGTTCGTGATAATGAGAACAGGCAATTGCTATTATCGAAGGTATTTGAAATGATCTATTTGAAATAGAGAATGTTAATATCGCGGTGACCAGATACTCAATCTTAACCAGTCGTCTTACGCGAAGCAATATGATGAATGTAATTATTCAGTGTTCGCGTTCTTCACTTAATGAAATAATACATGAATAATGTAAAATGCAAATAATGTTGAAATATTAAAAATCAACAAGATATACTGTAAATAATCGCAAAGGAAAATATAATTTATCTTATTTTCATATACAGTGCTATCGTTTCCTTTTTGCCTGAAAAAAAAAATGAAAATGATGAACATTATGAAGTTTTAAAACTTTTATTAATCAAACCATCAATAATGGATTTCGCCTATCACAAATTAAGTATAAATTGAGACTAAATCCACCTTGTAAAACTAGTCAAGGAATTCCTTATAGCGACGATCCCAGTTCTGAAATGACAAACGGAACTCCTAAAATAATCCAACTATCTTATAGATAAATATTGTAGATCTCATTCGGGGGTTCATTTTATTTAGTACGACAGTGACTTGATACGTATAGCATATACACATGTGAGAAATGTTATACACGACTTAGTCACTTCTTTTTGAATAGTCTATTAATCATCCGTAGAAACATTTATTTCCTATTTAACAGCATATAGTCGATTTGGTATCAGATGCATTTGAGTAATTTTTTAAGACATGCGATTTCGATTGAACGTTCTCGCGTGTTCTACATGAGTTTTAATCGAGATTCTTCCACGCTGGAAAATTGGACTGGTGAGTTGGTCAGGAGATAACAAACGTCGGACGTGTTTACAGCAAAGTTGTAACCATCGCAAGCGAAAGGTTTGCGTGACACTGGCGTGTAGGTAACTATTACGTATTAATGATTCTGGGGTTGGTCGGTCGTGTGATCTGGTCATAGATGACTACAAAGATACTAATTTCAAGTAGGTGTCAATTTGCAAGAAAAAAAAAGAAATACAGAAAAGAAAAAAAAAAAAGATTGGTGAGAGAAATATCGCGAAGTTCTTGTTCAGTCATTTCGTTCTTCAAATTCACGTTGTCTCGATAAGAATAGAATCTGTGGGCGTTGATCAGTTTTACTGGTGATAATCTATCTTGTAGCCACCGTTTATTCGACAAAGGCGTGTCGTCTAGCTCGCGTCGTTACACAATGTAACGTTTTCGTATTTCCGTTACTACTGAATGCAAATACGGTTTAAAAAATGAGGATTTGGCGAATTACGATTCCTTGTCAACGAAGCAAAATCTTGCCAAGCGATTCATATCCTCTACAAATCAATGTGAGAGAAATGAAAAGACGGACATTAACCCCTAGGAAATACAAAGGTAGTACAACCTACACGTTTTTTTTTGTCTCGACTTACTGCTTTTCGGCTTTCAATGGTCTCTTTGATATTAATTCGTACAAACTGAGAGGTCTTTTTGAGTATGTTTTGCTTTTCGGACTATACTTACAAGACATTATGTAAGTGCCATGTAGTTTCTCGAGGACGACTAAGGAATGGTCCAATCATAGAAAATTTGACGTGCTTCGAAGAGAAAGAATTTTTCTGTAGTTTTGGTGGGTCATGGAAAGGGGAGAATTCTTGGTGAAGCCCAGAGCGACTAAACCGTAAATCTGTGCATGATATACCTAATCACAAATATGATAACGAGAGCGAGCTGGTGATTTCGACGAATCGGGAAATGAAATTAATTTCAGTTTTTGGAAAGTTATCTATACTTATAACTACAGTAAATATTTCAAAGATAGTGCAGGTTGAAAAATAATATTACTTTATGAAAATGGTATCTCGAACTTTAATAACGATATTTTGAAAATTGATCGACGGATCTTCACGGTATACTTTTTTATCCGTTACAATTACCCAGTCGACATATGAATTATAACTTTTCTAAAGCTGTATCATGAGTTAGATAAAGTTATTATATATATATATATTTGCACTTGAAGTACTTACAAGAAATCAATTCCTCGTGCAAAGGGTATCCTTATACTTTTACTTCACTAACTCAGAATAATATCCCCTAACTATAAGGGTCTCGAAATCTATTCCTAGCAATTTTACAAAAATTAACGCTTCTATTTTTTTATTTTTTTGTTTCTCACTTATTTTTACATCATACTAAGGATCTACTTTATGCAGACCCGACAGAAGACAGAAGAGAATTATTTTCCTAAAAAAGTAAAATGACCAAATTGAATTCTAAAATTTTTTTTACATTTACACGTACATACATGACTTCATTCCATACCAGATTACATACAACTGTTGATAAATTAATTCTATGCTGAACTATAAATCTACCTTCTAATTAGTGTCTCATAGTTTTATAAAAATTTTATTATCAGAGATTAAACACTACTTCAAACGGTTATCAATTGAATCCCTTGAGTATAGATGATCGTAAAAGATAATGGAAACCTGCAGGTAGTGACTACGTATTAATTATGAATTCCGAGTTAATCTCTGAATCCCGAGTACCTACATGTAAACATATCTCCTTGAAGCGGAGAGTTGAATGCTGGAAACGAAGCTTGCCTGCATCATTATTACAGCCTAGTTCACTCTTCGCGTATACACCATGTGCAGCTTATACCTATACTCAAAGGTTACGTTCATTTACATCGTATTGAAAAATCCGTAATTTTATCTTTTATTTTCATGCTTTTCTTCGAAACCCCTCAGAAAATTTACTTGCTTGTATACCCGTAATGTGGAACATAACTTATATTATACCTTATACGTATATGTATAGGTATAGCCTATTCATCAGTGATACATTCTTACTGTACGATATCTTCAGCCGCATCTCTATATAACTTTACTTATTTTTCCTATATATAGGAAATGAATGTGTGCCAAGTGATCTGCGACCTCATACGATTGAATGGATAGAAAATAGCTGCGAATTGGTATTGATTTATCCTCATACATATACCTGACGATACTCGAAGGGGTTTATTTCGGTGCGTGATGTCAGTTTGTTGATTCCTGTTCTCGATTGCGCCAATGGCTCAATTGACATAGAATTGTTAGGTCTTCTTCTCAAACAAGAACGGACGTAAACTGTAATTCATATATTGTCCCCATGGGATCATCGTCACATAACATTATATAGATCTGATAGCTGCAGTACAGTACCCCAGGAAAACGACTTCCCTCATAAAAGGTCGTATATGTGTGCTAAATCCTTGTCGAAGATTTCTATGCACATATACGAGTGATGATGATAATATTTTCACTATATCATTAGCATAAGGTTTCTTGAAATTTCTCGATTCGATCATGCGTTTACAGCTTTTTAGAACTTAGAGTAGGTATCTTGGAATTCTGAGGATCATTTCGGAATGGAACTTATCTCGTTTCGAGTACGAAATGGTTATACGTTTTAGACCACCATACGAGGATATTGCGTTTCCTATTTTAGTGTTATGGTCGGTGGGGAAGGTGTGCAAACAGAACGCGTTAATTAAAGTCCACTGTGACGTAGCCCCACGTCTTATATATACAACAGTTTGTCTGTCTGTTCGTCTGTACAAACGTTGCACTATTATACATATACCTACGTAACCGCCAGCTCTAAATTATTACATGTACACGTTCAGCGGGTCACAAAAATAAATTTTTAAAGTAAAATTTTCTTTCAAAGAAATTAAATCCAATTTTCGTTGCCTTTTTATCCATTTTATTGGACCTTAATGGTCCTTAGACTGTTTATACAGATTAAAGTTTCTCTAGAGATGCAATATTGGGCAGTCTGAGATTATCTTGCTGTGTATTAGGTAAGACTACAACCTGTTTTGTAAAAAACAAAATTTCACTCGATGATAGAGATTATAAGCAACTGTATAACAAATGTGTAAAGTTCAACGTACAGAATGAGAACGGTATTCGACACACTTATATAAACTTGGTTATCTGCAGATACGTGGTTACAGCTTTAGCAATTTATCGTTAGACTACCTCGCAAAATCAAATCGTAGTTTTTGTTCTCAAAAGATGATCGCATTTCGCTTTACTATAACCTATAGATACGAGCTGGTAATCAAATTGCCAATTTGGAAGTCGTGTGTTATGGTGGCGATGACGTCATGCCAGGATTTGGGACGCCGAATAAATTTCTATATTGTGATATCTGCTGCCGAGTCAGTATTCAAATTATGATAGAACATCGTTTTAGTTCGACACAAAGTAATGCAGAAATTTATCAAATAGTTAGAAAAGTTCTTATTCTTTTACTGGGGGAGATTGCCTGTTTTCAGATCTACCCACACTCGATGATATATAGATTGACAATAGCGCGTGACCTAGGTCGAGAAAAGGCCAAATAAATAAGAAGAAAAATAGAGAAGTAGGCTCCACCGCGGCGCGACGCAACGCGACGCGACGCGGGCGTCTGGTTTCTGACAACGCGCATTGACTCATCCACAATCAGTCAGTTATTCAGAAAACTAAACGCAGTTTCAGATTCAGCTTCAGCTACGGTTTCAGCTTCATCGACCATCGACCACAGGTTAGTTGGTCGATGACGGGCAATCAGAAAAGGCGCAAGGTCGAATGATATCCGCCATAGATAAGCTATCACCAATAGAGACATTGATTTAGGATGTCCTCGCTGTTACAACAAAGTTTATACGTGAGACTGACTCACTATCACTAATAAACGTGAATTGACGTATAATTTTTACGAATAACAAAAATCTTCTCTCACATTATAGTAGATTTATAAAAAAAAAAAAAATAAAAATTCATTCTCGTTTCAGTTTGTCTCCGTTTGCCATTTCCATACAAAGTACAGTTACGACCTTCGGAATTTTATCTGGTTCTAGAATCACATATATCATTTTTACAGAGCCTACTTCTCACACAACGACGATACCAATGCCTGCATAATAAAACTGTACATACATTATTCTGGATTTTTTTTTTTTTTATTCTCCGTCTAAATTCTGTAATCAGGAATAAAAATAAAAAAAAAAAATACAAATATTTGTTTTATCTCTTAATTATCTCATAACACTATATTTGAGGTTTTATATTTTTAGAACTCGCGAGTTATCCCCGTTGGAATTACCGGAAGTTATTTGAACTTGGCTATGATTATTTAATTCGGTACGTCGTACGGTAAGCTTCTGACTTTTACAAGCTCGTAGAAGTGTAATTTTTGCTTGTAAAATGACAATTAATAATATCAAGTGACAGTCGAGGCAAGAAATAAGGTGAAAATAAAAATGAGAAAAAAATAAATATTTAACTCATTAAACCCATCATAAGGAAGAAATAATCTCAACTTAACATCTTTTAATTTTTATTTTATTTTTATTTACTTATCCATAATTTTTTTTTTTTTTTTTTTTTTTTCTTATAAGGGAAAATCTTCATATCGACAATTTGCTGCACCGTACCCGAAAATCCTGTATGTAACGAGTCTTCTCCCTGCGATATAAGCGACCAATTAACCCCGTTATTTATAGTATCTAGACGGTTTACAGTACATGTTAGACGTCAAGAAGCAAATGTCTCGTATTTATATATTTATATCTCTAGCCGAAGCAACACTTTAAATCATGGCGAACGAAACGATCTTACATATAAATAGCTTCTTGATAGACTCTCGCGAGTGTATCGAGCAAAAGTTTGGCAGTTACATTGAGTTGGAACGTGACTATTTGTTATTTTCAAATTTTCCATTTTTTATTTTTTTTATTTTTTCATATAGTTCTCAATTTTTCCCCAAATGATATATTCATAAGAAAAAAAAAAAAAATTCCGTCAAATTGTTCGATAGGAAAGCGCGTTCTTTCCTGCAGGTCAATTATGCTGAAAGTAATAGGCGTCTGCATCGCCTGAGCGCGGTCTAGCTCCTTGCAATTTTCAAGTAACGAAGACGCGCCCGCCAAACCATATCCTTAGATGGAGATAGGCAAGCCGCACCACCAATTTCTTTAGTAGTCGAGCTTTAAATTCTTTGCCAGAAGAGGTGGAGTGAGAACGATGATAGTGAAACTGGAAATAAGAGATAGAAACGAGACGACGCCCTCGACGAATAATTGATCGCTCTTATTCCAGACAACGCTGAATAAGTCTCATAAATAGAAAAAATAAAAGTGAAAGTATTTCACCAAATTTTTGCTTTTTTATGTTTCAGCAGGTATTACTATAACAAGGAACTCTTTTCATAAACTAAAACGAAATCTTGAAATTTTTTTCATGTTTATTATTTTATATTTCTTAATCAGCTGATAGTATCGGACGGTTTTACCTCACGGTGTATATACAAAGTTCTGAAATGAGTACATTGAGTTGGAGGCACGACACCTGGTGATTTTAAGTCAGGGGGTAGCGCGAGAACCATCGTCCTTGTATCTACGTATGTACCTACGTATAAGAACGGGCATACGTAGAGGGCCAACCCCTGTTATCGATTCTTGACGGGACATTAGCATTACACGGCATAAAACGCATCCTGGGCCAGGACAGGTCGAATTTCAAGCTACAACAATAGCCGTATACGTAATATATACACGGAGTTTTAAATACCCCGCGATTCTATCCTGGATGAATCTAAAACCTAAAACAGGAGAATATCCCAGTGTAACTTTTTTGTATCAAGTTTGGGGACATTTGGGATAAGCCCCGACAACTTTTTCATGATTTAATTCCATCAAGTGAAAAATTTTTTATACTCTTTCAAAATGGAAAATATTTCACGACTACCACACTACATTTTTTTCTTATATTCGTCAGAATTCGCTGAACAATATTTTGCGATATGTAAATTTCTGTGTATATATATATACATAAAGATATACTGCATGTATGCATCTCGATATACATAATGTATATATACATTAAACACATATTTATATGCACACATGACATATACGTGCACCTATAC
Source organism: Macrophya annulata (assembly GCA_963924015.1). NCBI lineage: Eukaryota > Metazoa > Arthropoda > Insecta > Hymenoptera > Tenthredinidae > Macrophya > Macrophya annulata. The sequence goes on along the minus strand of OZ001257.1, from coordinate 36,869,265 downwards.
AAATACATGTAACCGTTAAGGTATCGATTTGGTGGGCCTTCTGTTTGCTGTCTGTAGTAAGAGTTGGAGGTATAGCTTATTGCCTCTGAACATGCAAGTCTGTGGCCTTAACCCCAGCTAAGGTTCGTAGCTATTGCTGAAAAGACTCCATTTCTAGCTTTATTAAACAGTTATCGATCTATCAAAATCGCGGTGCAATGTGCTACCCAACCGGGTTCAAAGTGTCCATAAAACAGGGGAAGAGCATTTGAATTCACATAATATGTATATATAGGTATATATACGGAACTCTATGGGGTACCTATTGTATAATTTTGTTATTTTTTTTTTCTTCATTTGTATCGGAAGTTTACACTAAATTATTTACTTATAATTACCTGTGTTAATTACTTATATGAAATTTTACATTTTAATTTCAGAAGTACATAGTTTTCGTTTCGTTATTTCATAGTTTCGTTCATGTACAAGTATTATCTAGATGAAAAGAGTCGAAATCTTAATCAACGATATCGTGTAGCGTATATATACCGAGCTCATTGAATTAATTTAATCATAAAGAAAAGATAAAAAGCGAAAAAAAAAAACGTGGTTAAGTAGGTAGAGTTAATTGGTACGCGTATTTTTATTTTTATCTCCCTTGTTTTTTTTCTGATAATTATCGCACATTAGCATTAATATGAATTTTGGGGGGTATGTATAGTATATGGACATTATACATACATACTGTATACGTGGTCGTGCGAGCGTGGTGAAATGCAACGAATAATAATGCACTTCGTGTTGTTTTAGATCCTGATAAGAGTTGAAACAGCATTGAGAATATCTAATGAACTCGAGATACACGTATTAAAAGTAAAGAAGTTCAAGGTTTAAAGTTTGGAGTGTATTTTCGGCTTGCCACTGCACATATGCCATCAATTTATCCAAATGCAAGGTCAATAATTATAAATTACTAATTTTTCGTATCAAAGATATACATCAAGTGATTACAATTGATTGTAATATAGTAGTACTCGGTAAAAATATGTACAAATGTGAGTTATTCGACTAATTAGAATTATTCGAAAAATCAATAGATATACTCGAATTAGAACTAAAATTAGAATTTTTGTTTTCCTCAAATTTTATACCATCGATTTTGTTAAATGTGTCATTTGAAATGAAATTGAAGTAATAAATTTTATTTCGCGACAATATAATATCAATCGCAGCTTGGCCTGATAAAATTCAAAAAATGAGATATTTGCATTTGAAATCCTGTCATTTTAATCTAAAACCAGATAAAATCTTGCTAAACATTTGTCGCAGGCTAACACGATCCATCATGTGTTTCGGGGTTAAACACTTACACGTAAATACACCTGTATTCTGACATCGGTTGACATCTAGGTATATGAAAATAATATATGTATAGAGATTTAGCTATTCCACATCCAAAACGCGAATAGGTGTATCAACGAGGACGGAAGAGTGATGATGAGGATAAAATTTTTTTATTTAAATCTCAATATTTTAATCTGCTTACTTTAAATACTTTAAAATGAAAACGTGAATTCAGATGGCCTCTTTCAATCGCTGAATAAATATCGCTTGTTACGACGTGTTTGAATGCGGGTAGAACGAGGAGACGTGCCTCGATCGCGATATAAAATGCAAAAAAGAATAAGAATGAATAAAAAATAAGTAAAAGATAGAAAAAAACGACACATATGTGCGGAAAAAAAAAAAAAAAATTATAATGCATTATAGAGTACAGGGGAACGAGGAAATGGTATGGCATAGCTATTTAATTAACAGGCATAATATTAGGCTGTCCTTTATTATCACATTTCTCGTGTGCAATGTGTTATGTGTATCAAAGTGCCATGTATGGTTTAGTATTTAGTATTTAGGTTATAGGGAGCGGCTAAGGCCCATGGGGTTTCCCTGACAAACCACCCTTACTATCGTCCTATACCTACGCTCATACACTATACGAACTATTACATTACGTGTACAGACACACATGAATGCACAATATGTATGTACATATAAATGATAGTTCCTGAGTCTGATTCCTGACGCTTTAATACCTCCACCATAGAAAACCTTAGGTACAGAAATACATACATATACATGTACACGTATGTACATACATATAGGTGTGTACGTCATATATATAATCTAAATTTTCGTGACAAAATTGCAATGTGTTCATTATAGAAATGGAATAGGATTCGCTAGGTAAATGTAGTATCATACCTACCTAAAACACTACCAACTTGAGTAAATTTGTCATGAAATAACGTTATACGTGACCGCATATTTTCAAACCCTCCTACGATTTATACTTCAAATTAAACAAACCCCCTTGTCGCTGCACCTTGGTTGTAGATTATTTAATATTGTAGTAGATTTCGGTTGGTTTATCCTAAGGAATTACTCTATGGCGTATAAATATACTATTTGCTTCGAGGATCCAGAGATAAGCTGTAGACAGGACTTAATCCCAAGGAACACACTTATATTTATTTTTTATTAAACTAATCTGTCATTTTAACAGAACAGAAGTATAACAGACGTTTGGACAGACACCAGTTGATGATATATTGTGTTGTGGTAGTATTATTTGTTTGATATTACAACGAGACTCTTAACACTATATACTACTTCTCTCAAGACAGACAATAATCCGCCTTCTGTCGTTGACAAAGCCGTTCGACACGTGCTTCATATAATGGAAGTTAATTTGATCTACGTCTTCAACTGCTGTTCCTTCCTTCCTTATGGTGGAAAAGATGGAAATGCTTATTCTATTATATTATTCTCCTTCGGCTTATATTCTCTACTATTTCTCTTGATTCTACCTCGTTATTCCAACGAATGAATACCTAATATAGGTATACATGTATATTTTATGTCTGCAAAAAAAAAAATCGCGCTCAGTTTCCTCCCAGTTATTTAATCGGATTGTTATTAGTGACGCTGAACTCTCGTGAAATAACTTGAATTGCTTATACAATGATATAAAACGGAAGGACACCTGCAGTAGTATAAATTTCAATGTATTCTGTACATATACCTAGAGTACTATTTATTATACAAGTAAAGCAAAACTTCAACGTAACATTACCGTAAAAAATAACATTGTGATAAAAAACCAAAAAAAGAAGAAGAAAAAAAAAAAGTGTACTGAAATATATTACGTAAAAATTCGCGCTATTGGGGTACCCTTCAAAATTATTCATGGCCTTAAAAATATCCGCTGAATTTCCGCCTATACAAATGGAATTTATTAAATCAGAGAAAAATATAAAACGAAACAGCTTTCATCTAAGAAAAAAAAAAAAAGAGCAAAATCTAAAAGACGACAATATAATAACTATCGATTTATTGTAAACGCTACGTAGTTCGGGTAGAAGTTTCCAATAATAATGATCACGATACGGTAGATGAATAAAATATAACGTGGTACAGTGCACGAAGTAGATACGTCTCCACATTATATATTATTATTTATTTTTTTATTTATTTTGATACATATCTTTGGAAAATTATATCTTTGAGAAAAAATGTTATACATTCATATGGGTCGAAGGACGGCCTGGAACCCAAAGAAATGAATATAAACTATTCATTTTATGTATAGTAGGGTACATATTTGCCCTCGAAAAATTTTGAATAGACATGCAAATTAATTGAAGAATATTTAGAATTTCTATAGCTGTTATAGCTGTCTATCGAGGTTCAAAAATACCTTCTGTAAATTTATTTTATTTTTTCTGCAAAAATATACCACAGAATATGAGTGAATTTTTAAACTCGCTTATAGATGACCCATGAGTAGGGTCTCTTTTGATTATACAATATCCTACAAACATGGATAAAACCAACAAGGAAACCTTTGTTTTAACCTTCAACCTATTCCATCTCTCATGTGGGAGCGAATTAACCAACCTGCGTACATTTGTCAACACACCATCGCCACTTTATAATGTAATCGTATATCCCAACCCCTAGTGCTTTGCTTCTAGCACGATATTTGTGGTGGTGACGATAATGGATATTTTTTAAATCAAATATTTACAACCTTCCGGTGTCACCTATTAGTAGCAAAATAGGATTGCCCCTTGCATAGTACCGGTTGTTTGCAAGCAACGCATCACCATATATGTATATCAGGTGGAAATCGAGCTTTTCGTTGACGTCAAATAGAATAACAAAGAAAAGAAAAAAATAGCCCACTTTCACCCTTAATTTTCATTTATTATCTATACCAACATCATCATCACAGTATTATCTAATCTTTTTAATCTACTGTCCCAATACTTGAAGTAGAAATTTCCAATGCGGTGGTAAATTTTCTGCAACATATGATTTTGAAAATTAAAATTTTTCAAAAAATAAATAAATGGTACCTACAATTTCAGCTCTTATCATTACTCTGAATATACCATCACTAATTACGGATGAATCCAAGGGGATCAAATTTGTTTGATGTATGTGGGTACTGAATCGGTTTGTACAACTCCTTATTGCAACTTTGGGAAGTTAATAAGACACGAGGGATGGGGTTGGTTGAGTTTATTACCACTGTAGAAAGAAGGGGTCTGAAAAGTGTGCCATGTTTGCCAAGGTCTTGATTAAGGCTCACTACAGTATTACTGCCATAAAATCTTCACTGGCGCTTCATTGTTCAGTGGTTGGTACCTACATAAGATATGAAAACTGACTTTTCTCTCTAATAAAGAGTCGGTCCATCTCTATCTATTCTAAAAAATTTTCTCTCGGGAAATGACAGCCGGTTTTCAGTAGCAAAAGACATGATATATACACCGAGAACTTCAGAGCGTGTTGCGGTAGCGTTTACCAAAAATTACGATCACTTTGTGCGTTGGTGTCACTAATTACTTTTCAATGGTACCTACGCTCTTTTAGCCACAAGAAATAGCAGGAGTTACTTCAAGTCACTCAGCTTCTTCTTGGTAAGTACTATAAAAACGTACTTTCGTTTCTTAAGTGGTGAAAACCGCTGAAACGATATAAAAAGAACGTTAGACGACTCTATGACTACCGAGTTCAGAACTTTCATCTCTTAGATTTCAACTTTATTTCATCCCGTAAGTCCTCCGCAATGGTATAGTTACCACAAAACTTATCGTAACTTAAACCAATTCTCGACACCATTTTTCTAATGTTTCCTGTAATACAACGCCTTTTTTTTTTAATAGATTGAAGTTTACGCCAAGTGTAATACAATTTGTATAGGGCCATCACTCGATATATACAGTTTGAACCAACTAAAAATTCCTTCTAAAAATTCAAAGTCCTGTAACCACAATAACCGTTCCAGATTAAAATCCTGCTATTCATTCGGATTATTGTCATCATTTGAAATTTAAATGGTCGTTGAACAATCCTTCATTGGAGATGAATTGTGAATACCTGTTCTTTATGTAACAAACTTTTGAATTTCACTTTTAAATAACCTTAATCTACTGAAATTTCTAATCAATTTATTTTACACTCATTTGCGCTAATTAACCGTTGTGCAGGTTCGTGGAATTTCCAAGAAAAGGACACAGGAAAGAAGTTAAAGACTTCCTGTCCTTCTTTGCGCAGCAAGGGCTTGTCATTCATTCAGGGAAAAAAGCCTTTGGTAATAAGAGGTGTTGAATTGAATTTCTTAGAAGAAATATATATCCACAAAGATGGACCCTACTTATGCTTGTATGGACAATACATCCTTTTCCTTTGAAGGGATGTCGATAATTAATTCTCTTTTCTATAGCTATTACGTTCATTAAAATGTTTCTTTCACCCTGACTGATGGAGGATTTGAAGTAGTCCAAAAAGTACCTACTTATCGCCCTACATTAATACGTGGCAAAGGTTACGTAAAGGATGTAGGTTTTATCGCATGTAGGTTTTTATCGCATGTAGGTTGTAAAACTTCTGAAACACCTAGAAAGTGATCTGTCTGTTATCGTCTGGTTTTATTTTACCTCCAGCGCGTATCGAACTCCACGGTCGTAAAAAAAAAACGAGAGAAAACGAAAAAGCAGGATAAAAGAAGCATCCTGCTCATGGATTCCCCCGAATCGTTCTGAAGCGAGGCGTTACGCGACTATATGGTTACTCAGATCATGAGTATGAAACACCCCCTAAAAATAAAAATGTTTAAGCTATTTCGGGGCAGGTCTGAAGTCCTTCCGTAATTTACAAGCTGCGACTGTGTGCAGGTGTACCAAGATCCGAACTTACGTTCCTACTTCAAAGTTATGACTTACCAGTGCCACACAGCTATAACGGGGAAGACAGACGTACACGATATATAATCCACTTAATATCAGACAATTTTAGGCCACTAGTAAATTCAGGGACGTTTAAGTTCACTCACAGTTACACAGGATGCGCATTACCTGAAAGATAAACATGGCATTCGACTGATGAGTTAAGTGCCAATTAAAAATCTCCAATTTTGCACGTTTCAATTAACGTTTGTCATTATTACCACATCGTGGAGAAAGGACCTTTGAAATTCGACGTAGATATTAATTGACAGAAGAGCCCATGCTGTAGGTACATTGCCTTAAAACCGTGAGGGGGTAGAGGGTCCTTTTTGATCGAATTAATCAACAGATACTTGTTCTTTTTGATTTACTTATTCTTGGGTAAAA